>OX419344.1:18799724-18844724 GCA_948470475.1 Galaxea fascicularis
ATTGTTTCCGAAGAATTTATTCTTGTTTATTCTGATTCAAGGGCTTCTTACGTTTATCTTGATGCCACTCTCAAAATCAACTGCAACATGTAACCATAATAAAATGTTTTTATTTTTAAGCAAACTGCACAGCGTCCAGCCCCAGACATGAGCATCAAACCAAGGGACTTTACTTTTTCTTTTCCTCATCTCTGCTGTCCTTATTTCAATCTACATATTTTTTAAATTAGGTCCTAACCTGGGACTAGCAAGATTGCTTTATCAAGTCAAAGGTGGCGGCGAGAAAAACGTGTTGTTGACCATAGAGAAATGCAAGTCTTTATTTACAGTGAACGCTCAGTTTACTCGCTAAACGAACAGAAGAAAAAGGCAAAAAACTAAACAAAAAGTTACCTATACTTGAATTTGTTTCCCCACAAAACGTGTTCAAGGTTAATACACTTCTTTTGCGGACGGCCGCCAAATTTAAACTGATTAATACCACAATAAGAGCAATATCTAACATTAAACACATGGGTTCATTGGCAGCAAACAACCTTATTCCAACGTTGAAACCACGTAAATAGCTTGTGACGCCAGCAGTTATAAATAAAACAAAAATGTAAATAAGCTATGATAAAAGGAAAAAAGAGAACAATAGAGCGGAGAGTTAAATTGTTTGATTGTTTGAATAGGATCAGGTTTAATTCAAATCTCTATGATCTTACGTTTCGTTTACAAAAATGTCTTGCTCTCTTACCAACAAACTAGTAAAATCATCTTTTAATTATTGCAGTAAGGTCTTCCAATTTAATTGCAGACAACAGTAAAATGATTATATTTTTTACTTAAAAACAAGGGAACCACTATTAAGGTTTGACGCGTCATTTGGTTTGATGGTAGAGATGCTTTAATGTTTCACACGACACTTCGGGAAGCCAACTTTGGGATCATTCCTTCACGACTCCCCATTAAAAAAAAGATCTATAGCCTTAGAGAGGTAGATAAAAAATGAAAGGCAAAAACACAGGGCAAATGTTTCATAGGTAGACTTGTATAAACTTACTCACTGAGATCGCATCAAACAATCCTAAATTTCTTTACACCTGAGCCATCACTTAACCGTTTGGTCTACTGATCTTTCGATGCCTAACCCTTAACCACGGTCATATGAAAACACTCTCGCCTTATCATTAACGCAGACAGCTCTTTTCCGTTTTCCATTCCTACCTCTCAAGCTATGTGCTCATATTTCGGTCTTGACACTAAGAAATGTCGCTCTTCTGGAAGGGCTACGTTACACCATCAAGACTTCACTTCAAGCTTTAAAAATTCGGCGGCTATCGAGAGATACTATTCTTTACCTAGCCTTGAGCCTAACTTTTTCATAGAGGACTATAAACAATTATTCACCGAAGTGGAGGTGAATAATTGTTTTAGTATATACCACACAAGCTGAATAACTAGCGCTTATTCAAATAATATCTTCTTCGGAAACCGAAACGGGAGGCCGTCTTGTTTCTCTTCGGCCGCTCAGAGGTGAATAGAACTTTGCTAATCACCCCCGAGTTAACCAATCACATCGCGCAAAAATCACTATTCACTTGAGTGATATATACTAATACGTGGTATGGCACCTCCTTCGGTTACCCCCCCACGGAGCCATCTACACTAACCACTGAGTCCGGTCTAAAAGAGAGAGTCTAGTTAAAAACGATCTCGGTCCTTTTCTAAGCGATGACACTTGGGCCATAACACACTCTGCTCTATCTCAAGTCGAACCAAAGTGTAAACACTCTAGATCAACTGAGAGCAGTACAGTAATTCCCTTTGCAGTGCGACCGTCGATTTGCTGCGATGAACTTGCAAGAGGTGCGTTTAACAGTAAAAAAAGCCAAGCAAACACGCCCTCCTCTATAACGCTTTTCAAGCTGATCTCGAGTTTTTGTCCCATAATCTATGCAAGAGAGCGTGTTGAACCAAAAAAGGACCAGATCGCAGAGGTTCTTTAAACTCGTCACGCAATAATTATGCGACCTCAACATGCCATTACATCACGCAATCTTGCTATAAGAGATAGAGAGAGTTCCGGGCCAGGAGACACTGCAAACATAACATAATCATCCATTGAAGTGAACATGAACGTAAAAGAGAACGAACAAAATAACCAAAGATCTCAAGACAAGTGGAATGAGCGCTGTCCTTCCAAAGCCGCCAGCTTTAGTTTGCTGGTCATGATCTCCCTACTGGAATAGTCAGGCAACTTCAGGTAGTTGACACACGTCATGACAGACGGTAAGTAATTATCTGCACATAGAGGAGGCTCAAACGATTTGCGCACTATGGTCAGCGGAGGATTAAGACTGCGCAGGCCTAAAACGCAAAAAATGTTCCATTAGATAGTCAGAAGGAGCGTTCGAGTTAACGCACAAATCGTGCATACGTACGCATAAAAGTTTGGTGGGACGCGCAAACAAGGAGCTTTCGCCTCTTAAAAAGATTGTTCAGGACCCAGTGCTCGACCTTAGCGGTCGTCCACTAGGCCAGGACTAGTATAAATTTGGTTTGGGCTAGTAAAATTTGAGAACCACTAGCCACAGGGCTACTTGTAATAGAAGAGTTTTGGAGATAGTATGATGATTGGCTACCAAACAACACCATTTGGCTAGTATATTTTAGACTCCACTAGCCCTTGAACTAGTTTGTTAAAAAGTTAAGGACGAGCACTGAGACCCCTAAAATTTTGAAGCTGAGAGGCCCAGGATGCATTTTTTTCTAAAACCTAATGCGAAGCGAACACTGGACAGAAATCATGAGCTATATAGTGATACAAAACGAAACAAAACTTCAGAGATAACTGAATGAGCCTGAGATAATCTATATCAGAAGCGTGTCTACAAGTAACCCCAAACGGTTAATAAAATTGTATACCAATACACTGCTGGGCTATTAAATGAAAGCTGTTCAGAACTACCATCAACTTCTTCAAAAACTGGTCTTTAAAACCGAGGTTTCACATCTTGATCAACTCGTGAGTTTTTCACTAATCGCACCATCACCACACAAGAACAACCACGTGACGAGCTCCTACAGTCTACACCATTTATTTCAAAAACACGAAACATTAGCCCATCTTTAACTAACACTACGTTCTCTACTGAGGTGTAACTACCACGTTTGTCGATGGAAAGTGTAATATCTATATGCCGCGAGTGCCAAGGTCTTTGTGACCGGAAGCAATCTTCTGATAACAGGTTAAAAATATCAAATAAAAATGCTGTCCCTTGTTTGCGGATAGTTTCCCTTTCTTAACAACCACTGCCCTTTTAGTTTTAAGAACACTCAATAATTTGCCAAAGTAAAGACTACTATTCTCACCTCCAACAGGAAGCCTTGGGCTCCCTGTGACAAACTGTAAGAATAATCGCTGTTCCTCTTGGTTGTAACAGCTTAGAATTTCAAACAGAACCTTCACGGCTCGACTGTATGGACAAATGTAATGAAAACATATTAGCTAGACAAATAACAATGGAAACGAACAAAAATTGACCGCTGTATTCCCCTCATTTCCATTAGAGGAAACTTCCCACCTCGCTCCACCTCGAGTACAATTTGTGATTAATAGGCACCCATACAAACGTTCAAATTTGCCAGGCTCAGCTGCGCTCACGCACCGTTGCCATGGAAACTTATAACTTGGGTTTAATGTACTGGTCTCGACCAATCAAAACTGAGTAATTTTGTTGAGTGCATAATAAAGGAAGTTTTTGTCAATCAACTTTCTTCCATGACCTTTTCCCACTACTTCCTGCTTCGTTGCCAAAAGCTGTAATTTTGAGCCTTTTTTCAGCAAGTGCTTTCAAAGTTGTGAACATAACTGCGATGGTCTTTATCAATTCAGTACTAAAAGACTGCGCGTGATACGAACAGAGAGGTCGGCAACTTAGCACTCACCTATCGTGTGTGTATCCATGGTCAGGTCTGCAGCTCTCTACAAGGCCTAAAATACAACAATACGTAATAAGAGCCACTGAGTTTCTAACGCTTCGGGTATACGGGTAAACCCGAAAAGTCCAGAATAACGGCAAAGTTTCCGGTATGCGTCATGTTTGGTGAGACCCAATAAGAAAAGATCACAAGATAAAATTCAGCAACACTATTCACATCAAAAACTAACACAAAATATTACATACATTTGATGTCCCACTTTTCGGCCATATTGCCGCATAGAATGAGTTCCATCTGGAAGAAACAACGGACAACATCGAGTTTTGCACCTTAAACGATGAATGCTATGTTCTCTTCAACGTAATCTGATAAGGTAAACTACACGAAGTGAAACTCAGGAGGGATAACGCCAACCCAGGATAAATAGTTACATTGCGATGGCAAACTTACCTCACTGTAAGTAAAACCGATGAGATTGGACAGGGGCAAGACTGAGTTGAATCCATCCCTGAGGGCATCCAGCTGGCGTTTGACTCCAGTTAGAAGTGTCCACTGCACGACCAACTGTAAACGTGGGAAGGAAATAACAGATCAAAGTCGGCATCTGGGCAAGTACGCATCCACCCCTCCCCTAACCCAACATTGACACTGACGTATTTAAAACTTGTTATAACTTGTTAGGTTAGGGGAGGGGTGGGTACGCTGACACTGACCAGAAATAACAATGAATCCTGTTGTAATTCTAAACTTCTCAAGTAAGATATTATATTCCATTCATTATTGTGCAAAGTGAGGTAAAAGATCATATTTTTCACATCTAACTGAGCATTTTTACTCGGGCGTGCAACGTAGGTTCGAATAGACCCTTCTCCAAATTTGAATGGGGGTATGGCGTATAACCCCAGTCATACAAACGTCTGTAAATTTTTCATTTTTCAACTTACATTTTCTCAGCGGGATATTACACCTGATAAACTGAAACTTTGCAGGGTTACTAAACTAAAGGTGTTCTTTCTAGTGCTACACGTTTCAACTTTAACTTATTTGAATTTTCGGCCGCCATTTTGGAGAATGGTCTATTTACAAAATTAGTAACTCGTACATGGCTCTTCAAAATGCTACGAACAGCTTTCAGCGATCTTTTAAACAGAAAAAAAGGTGCGAAAAACATTTTTTTTCAGTGGCTTTAGATAGTGCTGAGGAGTAATTGCTGACAAAATGGGCGTATTTTAACGCTGGCAAAAGTACAGCCTGCGAGAAAGCTCTCTTACCCCCGAGAGAGCTTGCTTGCAAGCTTGCAATACTACTAAAGTGCTTTGCAAAAGAGAAAGTCTGGGCTCTGTCCAGGTTACGAATTTAAGTTACCTTGATATATTCTTCCAAATTGTGAATACTGACCGTCATATCCTTTCCACCTCTCTAAAATACAGAAACAAAATGAAGAACGCTTAATACTACGTCGCACAACGCTTGCTTAAACACGAAGACGCGTTATAAAAGGCGTCGTACCTTAGGTACGTGTCAATCATTTGTCAATCAACCGTGGACGCATACAGAGCTCTGCGAAATTTGTGCAATAAAAGACCGCCTTCTAGCAATCAGTCTGTAGCATTCCTTTGTCTTTTTCCTTTTCAGGATTAATTGCGCTAATTTTGAAATTCGAAATGGTTTGCTTACATTACGCCATTGTGCAACTACCACGACGATACATCGACATTTACGAGGCCAAATGATATTATTGGTTAGAGTAATGAAAGAAAAAGACATATAACAAAAAAAAATCAATTCATTCAACATCAAATAGAAACTAAACTACGTTTTTACATGGTCCGTCTTTACTTGTTTTGACCGTTAGCTGGTATCAAATTTGAGCTGAATTCGCTATGCAAATTCGATATGCAAATTCGAGCTGAAGCAAGGGGGGAGCTATCCCTTTTATAACACGTCTTCGTGTCAAACGTTTAGTTTGCGTAATGTGTTTAGTGTACAAGAAGGTACGAACTTTTGAATGTGGGACGAAATCCACCTGTCTGAGCAGTACTTTCCTGTGGTACTATTTATTACGCTGTACAAAGTGGTTATTTATCACATTAGTGACTACACACGGTGATTCAAACGTTTGAATCTGGGAATGAAATCCTGGAGTGGGACCTTAATACGTTCACATTTTGGATTCCAGGGAACAAATATCAGTGTGTGGGAAATGAATAGTACGTGAACATTTGATCGTTGCGTATTATGTCTACCCAGCAGAATAAATCCTCTTAAGCCCTTTTTTTGATTGTGCAAAAAGGTAATCTTCGACAAAAGTCAAAGGAAGAAGGTACAAACATTTTTGTCACAAAAATACCTTCAACTCGATATCCGGATAGCCGGGAAGGGCAAACGAGAGGCCTAAATCCTCAATGGGGACACCATCGAGGGTGAGGCTCTCCACAGCCAACTGTCGACTGTCTGGCGTGTGAGAAGAGTCCTGCTCCAACTGCCTCTTTCGCTGCACAACCTGCTGCATCTGCCCCAGCGATTGGGCTAACACTGGATCTACTGTCGCTAGATCGCCCACGTCGAGAGTTCTTTCCTGGTTCAGAAGCCATTTATAGAGTATCTGGCAGAAAGGGATATCTAGGATCCTGAAGTCCATTATGGCGCGTGCTAGGAACTTGCCCAGGAACTGGAACTTTGAGCATAGCTTCGTCACGTTCGCTGTTTTAGCGTTGCGTGACAAGGGAGCTTGAAGAAAACATGACACAAGTTTAACAACAATAGCAACAATAACTATTTTAATCCTATGTTGTAATTTAAAGTTTAGGTGTAGCCTCCCCGTGGTGAGCTCATTTAGCTCTTGGGGCGAACATGTAATGCAATATGTTTCAGGGCTTGAGACTAACAGTAGTCAGCTAGCCACAGACTAATAAAAATTCCGTTTTGGCGAGTAGGGTTTGCGCTTCACTAGCCCTTTTGGCAAGTGAAAACGTTAGCACAAAACATGTGCAATAGCCACTGGGGTAGTAAGCTGAAAAGTTAGCCTCGAGCCCTGTGTTTAAATATAAAAAAAATAATAAAAATTCTAGGCGATTCTATTACGCTATTAATTATTACGCTCAAAAAGTCAACAAAGCAAAGTCAATAGGCAAATAAATTTCTTTCAATACTTTAAGTTACTTTCAGCAAACAAAGAACAGTGAAAGTTGTTCCTTCACCCTCAAAAACGGCAGGAAGACTTAATTTCAAAACGATTTTGCTATCAAGCTCTATTGTTGTCCTCCAAGGTTTTTGTAACAAATCTCGTTTAATAATATAGATAATATCAAGTTACCTGGATAAAGACCGGACGGAGAATAAATGTATGCCACGTCTTCCCCAAAATCTGTCAAATGAACAACTTACATTAAACTACAATGACAATCAGTGAAAGCTGGAGACATTATATGCGACGAAACACCAATTTATGACTATGGATGAAACCACAAATTGGGAGAAAATAAGGCTTTTTACCGCACTTTCAAACAGCAAATTATTCGACATTGCGCTGACGGAAATTTGGAGCTTCACTTCGTTTCTAATGTAAGTCGCAACATACAACAAGTAACAAGAAAAGCTGAGGGAGTGAAGCACATTAACACTTCAGCCTCCAACAATGATCAGCATGTAACTTCTCCTTGCACTGTTGCTGATGGAATCAATAACAAATTCATGAGAATATAGAAAATGATCATCAAAGATCGAATGCCCTGATGACTGAACAGGTTCTCCCAACCTACACCACAAGACACATCTGGAATTCAGTGCGGAGAATATTCATATTGGTCTTAGGGCTTAACGGATTGAAGGTTACCTGTTCTTCCTGGTGGGAGCATGCGCTCTCCTCTCCACATTTCTAAGTCTGCACGTTGAAATTCTTGCGAAATGAGCGCATAAAACTCCAGAGTAGGACCTAGACCAGTGCCAACCTGAATTGACAACACATTACTTAGCAATAAAACAAACAATGTTTCCTACATGTTGAACTCAATGTCACAGCAGATGACTCGAAAGCACGATTTTAATCGCAACAGCAATGCACGAATTGCTTTCGCTTATCGCTCGTGCAAGATTTGTTTAATTGTTTCGCAGGCATATAATTTTTTTCCTTTTGGTGTTAATTGTTTTTCTGGTCCATCAACGGGTTGTAAGTCCATTATGCTATTGAGTATCCCACACGTACTCTTTGGGTACCTATCTTTTTTTCACATGAGGCCAGTTGGCTACACTTACCTCGCCTTCGTATTGTATTTCTAACACAGATTGAGAGCTGCCCAGATCACTTATCAGCTTTTCCGCTTGGTCAAGAAGACCCACTCGAGACACAGTATGCTGTAGGGAGACAAGAAAATAGTATCTAGTTGCATTAAAAGCCGTTTATAAGAGAGTGGGACTAGTCTTTTTTCCTTACTTGACTAGAAACTATTTGTGAGGATATTTCCGGAACAAAACAAACCAAAGATGAGTTAAAATCACTAAATCAGTAAAATCACTTTTCAAAGCCACTACCAATTAAAGCTGAAATTTTAATTTTACGTCTTGACCTCATGCCTCGCATAAGCAGATGAAATCTGACAAATACTGAACGTTTCACTTAGACTCCCCCCTTGACTAGCTATTGAGACACAGGGGTATCATTTCTTGGAAAACAACTCTATTACAAACAAACCTTCTTGCGGTCAAATCGTGGCGCCACTCGATCTGATGCTTCTGTGTTCATAAGCTCAGGCAATGTCTCCTGCGGAAAGAAATGGCATTTTGCCCAGATAGTGAGGAGGAGGCGGGTGACGAGGAGGCGGGGAAGGAGGCGGGGGAGTTGGAGGGGGGAACGAGGAGGACGAGCGCGGTGACGGTGGTGATGATAAACATTCACACGGTACTCAAATCTTTAACATCCAGTGACAGTCAACACAAATATAATATTGAATGAATTCTCGGTCGCGACCCTCTTCATGTGAACTAATTATAACTACCGTAGTTCAGATTGTCGACCAAACGCTATATTTAGAACATCTTGTTACAAACCACTTTTAGGAATAACCGTTTGAACAAGGTTTCTTCGCTCCATTACAGCTAGTCTACACGCACAATATAGACGTACCTGTAGTTTGCTTAGCGCTCTGTCTCTGTCCATTGCTGTGCAATAGAACAACTGCTGACGGCACTCAAACGGGAACAGGAACGGACTGAAAGAAGAAAAACAGCAACAGAAAATAGTACAGGATTAGCGAAAAAGCCACAAAAATCCTTTAAACGTCACCGTCGAATGCGCTAGACAATAAAAATCTTGCTTAACGTTTATTCGGCTAACAATGAATTTGTTGTCGTCCGGTCTAGCTAGTTTAGTCAAATCAGTATGGTCTGGTCTAGTCTGGTCTAGTCTAATCCAGTCTGGTCTAGTCTAATCCAGTCTAGTCTAGTTTAGTGTAATCCAGTCTAGTCTAGTTTAGTCTAACCCAGTCCAGTCTAGTCTGGTCTAATCCAGTCTAGTCTAGTCTGGACTAATCCAGTCTAGTCTAGACTGGTCTAATCCAGTCTAGTCTCTTCTAATCCAGTCTAGTCTAGCCTAGTCTAATCCAGTCTAATCCAGTCTAGTCTACTCTAATCCAGTCCAGTCTAGTCTAGTCTAATCCCGTCCAGTCTAGTCTAGTCCAGTTCATCAGCTCCAGCGTAACAACTGCCTACAGTTTGCGGAAATATGGTAATTATTCCGTGAATTGATGGTTATCCCCTACAGGTATATCAAACCTGAGAAGTGACTTTTAAGGCATTCTGATTCACTAAATACCCTCCTGACAATAATTGTTGTTTACCTTTTACGGCATTACCTTGGACTTGGATTCCAAGAGCGAGTTTCATCGTCGTTTGTTCATAAATATCGAGTTTTATTGAAGAAGGCTACACAAGAGATTGTTTTCTACTGAAACTGCTGATTCACGTAGGTGTTGGAAACAAGTACAATATATTTACCTCGCCGTATAATCACCACCATCGACCTCTACGTTGATGACAAAATGCTACATCCCTAATCTAATCTAACAGCATCCAAATCAATGCTAAGCCACTTAAACATTAAATCGCTATTAATGAAACCAACATGGATCAAAGCGCTAATGAAAGCTCACCATTTACGAGGTAGTTCCTCCACCCAAGAGGGAAAATTCCCAGTAATCACTGTGATAGGATCTGAAATTCCAAAAACAAAAGGTCAAAACGAGTACCCTCAACGAACCTCATTTCCAGTAGTCGGGAAGGGGGAGGGGAGTGGAGAAGGGAGGGGGGGGGGAAAGGTTATCCAAGTCATCACGTCCGATTGGCGCTTTTCAGTGGCTCGATTGAGAAATGGAGGAGTAAATATAACAATACAAAAAAGAAACTATCTTTAAAGGTGGGATGGTGGGGGGTCTAAACAAAAACCACCATGTGCTTTTGTCGCCAAGTGGTTACTGTTCACCTATAAACAATGGCGACTGTATTTGTGAAAGAGCTCGCTTTCTGTAACGCGTGCCTTTCGGATGTCTTAGCTTCATCCAGTGTCTTGGTTATAATCCAAGTAAACTAAAAGTTAGTCACCTATCGAGGTTTTTAGTGTGATGGTGACAATAAAAGATGTCCAAACTTAAGTCATCACACCGCAAAACAGTGTTTCTTTTGATGACGCCTTAAACGACACTGCACAACGGACAAACAAT
Organism: Galaxea fascicularis; assembly: GCA_948470475.1. Taxonomy (NCBI): domain Eukaryota; kingdom Metazoa; phylum Cnidaria; class Anthozoa; order Scleractinia; family Euphylliidae; genus Galaxea; species Galaxea fascicularis. Next base: position 18,810,365 of record OX419344.1, read on the forward strand.
TGTACCTTGTAATTGCCGCATCACCTTGGCTGCCAGCTTGTTGCTTATAAACTCGTTACAAGATAAGAAAATTCGGCGACTTTGCCCCTGTGAAAAAGCCAGAGAATACCCTGATGATACTTCAACATTATGTGAAAAAAATAAGGAATAAAGCCCAGCTTGCTAGAAAGCTGAAACAACCGGAGACCCAAGTGAAGTTCTCAAAATATATTCCTTGATTATCACGAATAGTTGGTAACTTGTCTTGCAAAGTTTTAGCTTCTTTCTTTGACTCATGACGTAATTCGTGCGTGCGCAAACTCGCCCAGACAAATCAAAACGCTAGATTTGCACCGACCTTTGTATAAGGGCTAATTGCATTTCTTATGACTGTAGGTGACCGATGTGATACTAACCTCGTAAAGAGTGGTCCAATGCGAATTGAGGACATGTAGCGCCTTCATGAGGCTGATAACTTCAATACTTGGATCGGACGTAGCTATTGAAAGCGGAAACACATTCATGGTAAAACAGTTACCTTTGAAATTAGTGATCAGTATTTTTAACACTGAATGGTCCCAGATTAGGATTCTATCATCTGACTCAAAAGTAAAAAGAGCTTTGCATCAGGAAGTAGAGGGTATTGGCTTTCGTAAAGCAAAGTTTAAAGTGGTACATAACTTTCCCATGAATTGTAATACTAAAGCATTTCACCCAGGTACAGACAGCTTGTAACACAGCAAACAGAATTTACTGGGTCCAGAATTCGACCCAGGATTAGGTCATTCCTGGGTGAGTGGGACCTTTGATTCCGGTTCAGTCCCTGTTCAGTAAAGTTATTTCGAAACGATTCTCAACCTGAAGTTTTGTCGAAAACGTTTCTTCAACTTAGGCTCAAAATCCGCTCTTTTAACCATTCCAACGTCGGTTACATCTCGATCACGGATTAGAGTTAATCAGGCTTTCAACAACTCAGAACTGCGTCCTGCTGTACTCTGTGACCGCCATTTCCTTGGTCACACTTGAGAATCTCATCCACGGACGCAAACCAGCTGCTGTTTAATCTGGTGTAAAACTTGTTGGCTTAGCGATTCTAGAGTTTCACTAACAGACAAAAGAGTAAAGGGTACCCTCTTTGACAACTAGTTTGGCGCTGGCACGTACGAAATATGACTAAACGTTCCGTCTAATTTTTTTAATTGCTATTTACTTGTCATAAATAAGCATATAAGAAAGTTTTAGTGTTTAAACTTACTAAAGTGTTGAGGTTCGCAAGCTGAAAGGAGGTGACTGATGGACACTTCGTTCTCTGAATCTGGAAGAGACGAAATAAAAAACAGCTTATATAAACTTCCTTGGGGAGGTCACCGCAAGTATTAACAGGAAGAGTAACAGTCACACTGAGGAAGTCCAACTAATTTATCTTGAGTCAGCTACCCGTGCCTGTCTGTCAGCCGGTTAGTCAGTCAGTCAGTCTGTCTGTCTATCAGTCAGTCAGTCAGTCAGTCAGCCAGTCAGTGTGTCTGTCAGTCAATAAAGGGGGTAGTTTCAAAAGAAAATGTGGTGGTGCGTAGGTGGGGGAGTTGTACACAAAAATCGGTGTTGTTAACAGAGTTGATAATGTAAATTGACTACCGTACAGCCAGTTAGTCAGTGAGTCTGTCTTTCTGTCTGTCTATCTCTCAGTCTGTCTAATGATCTGCACTTAAGGCACGTTAGCAAAGACATGTTGCGGTGTCAAGTTGTTTTTGATTTAAAATCATCAAACCAGTTGAAATTTATTTCATTTTCACTTTCCTTACCATAACCCACAATGAAAATAAAAATATTACTGGCCAGTAAAATGACCAGCCAGAAACAACAAACAAACAACGATCAAATGCAAAGCTCTGAGGCAGGATTTCCAAATCACTCACTGACTGTTGGCATATCAAGCACGCCTTGATCGTTTGCTTTCCTGTTAACTATGTGAATGCGACAACTGGCTGGTTTGCAACAAACAAAGTATGCATAGACACACATACTTTTGTAAGCACTGCATATCACGTATTGCTCACCGTCTTCCTTCCACGTTTTTCTATTCAGTCGTGAAGTACTTGGGGCACCAGACTTGGGTTTACTGCTGTTCACAATCTGTTGCTCCTTTGGGTTTTGACTGAGTGGCCGAAACCTGAAAATTACAACGTTTGCAGCATGCAATTACCAAACATAAACTTCTCACTGTTCAGTCGCACTCTTTATATCACAGCATTTAAGGGCATGGAAGGTAAAGAAGAGTCTCTTGCAAAAAGCACCCCCCCTTCTCCCCCCACCCCCAACGTTTCCAAGGCGTAACATAGCAAAAAGTAGACGCCCATAATAATTGCTGTCTATATTAGGAGGGAGGGGAGGGTGAGACAGTGTAGTGACAAGACCCACACAGTAATTAGTTGGCAGCATGACATGTACGGCATCTGAACTGGGTCTTGGAAGTAATACAGTTAAGCTATGTTGGCCAGCTACCTTACCATATGGTGTGTGTTGAGACCCAGATGCTAGGTCTGCCGAGGATGCCTTGATCATCTTCAAAGTCTTTGTCTTCATCGCACTGGAGTAGAAAAATAACGACTTTAGAATACAAGTTATTGGCTCCATTCAAAAAACAGGCCTGAAAACGTTCATAAGACATTTCAGGGGATACCACCAAAACAGTGCGCTGCTCTTTGGAGGCATCTGTGTCCTACATGTCATCACTAGGCAAGCTCAAATAAGACAAGCAGCTCCTATATGTATGCTCGTGCATGTTAATGAAGTGAAACATGTAAACAAAGTTCCTCCTTCAGGAATATCACCATTTCCATATCGATGGCAAGTTATTTACTCACCTGACCAAACTGCTTAATAGCTTGATACACTGTCATGTTATACGGAAGAAGATGATCCCCTAATAAGATCTCTAGTTGATGCCTAACGACAAAGGGAAAATGTATGTCACAAGAAAACACAAAGAATTGAAGTCGGTGGTTTTGCGAAAGTTGCCTAGAAGCTGTCAAAGCCCCAAAGGAGGGAAAAAAAGCGAGCGTTGGGAAAAGGCACAGGTGTTATCTCAAGTGTGACGAGTTTATCGTTCAAGATCAGCGCAAGAAACAACAGTTGGTCATCGAACATTGTCCGACCAAATTTAAAAAAATGTCCGGCCAATTTCACATTATGATCAGACATGATGTCCGGAGATGATGTCCAAACAAACTTAAATACAGTTTTCAAAATTCCGTATTGAATTACGTTATGCTAATTAATGTCCGGTCAAATAGGTAAATTGTCTGACCAAAAGGAAGATTTGAGAGGACAAATGTCCTGTTATGGAAGAAACATTATTTCCAGCACTGAAGATATTTAACTTCAATACTCATCGCCATCTAAACTGCTTCTTACTAAATCCACAAACCTTGAATTGTTTTGTCCTTGCAGTTCAGTCGCCTGTAAGAATAAAGCAAAGTTAGCACATCATAATCAAAAGAAATGGAGGACAACTCAAGAAACACAAGAGAAACATAGCCTGCGAGCAGGCTCTGATAGTCACTGTGACACAAGCGGCGAAGTCGCGAAAGACAAGCCAGCGAGAGAAGCAAGCCAGCGAGGGGCTCGCTGGCTCGTCGTGCCGCAGCGCCTATGAGAGCCTGCCCACTGGCTAAGAGAAACGGTACGGCTTGGATGTACTGGACGACACGTACCAACGATTCATCGATATCGTCGTCAGACCTGAAAATAGAAAGCAAAACAATAAAAGAATTGAACAAACTTGTTTCAAAATGGACTGCTTTCAATTCTCTTTCATATGGGATGGGTATTAAACAGTCCTTCGTAACAACTTACCCATCATCCTCACTTCCATCGTCGTCTGGACTCTGTCAAAAAGAAACAAAAATGAAGGAATTCAAGGTCACTACTTTGATTCTCTGAAGAATTGTCTTTATCGTCGTCACCGTCTTTGTCAAAAGCGTCGTCGTCGGCGTTGTTTTCGTCGTCGTCATCATCGTGATCGTCGCGCCATCTTCGTGGTCGTCAGCAACATCATCGATATAGTATTGTCTTAGTTGTCATCATCATTTGTACTGTTGCTATCATTATTCATTTTGTTTAGCTGTATTTACTCTGTGCTTTATCTGAGCTAGCCTCCACCCCCACAAAACAGTAAATCAGGAATTCCTTCCCTCTAAACAGTAAGCATATATTTGAATTACTGTCATTACTGGTTAACATCCGCACTGTGACGTTCAAAGACCCAAAAATTGCTTCAGTTTATTGTACGCTCAGTAACACATTCCCTAAGAGTCACTGCTTATGATTCCGTAGACAGAGTTCTGGGTCGCATTTCATTGTACTAAAAAATCAGACTGCTGAAAAATTCGTGGCGTCTATGACAAAGATGATCTTTTGAATAGCAGCTGATTTCCTGTTTTGGTTTAATCGTGTGCAGTCCAAACAGAAAACGCTTTGCATTAAAAGACAAAAAGGCAGCCAAAAAATAGTCAGCTGATTTACGACCTGGCCTTCCGATAAATAAAATAAATAAATCCACTTTGCTTACCTCGCGTTTCTTTCCATAACCTCGAACAACTAAGTATCTTTCAATAGCCTAAAACGATCAACGACAGGCACTAATATTAGAATCATCCTCAATCATCATAATTACCAGAGCTCTATGCGGCAAAGATTGTTGTTCATAGGGACAATCTTGTAACACATTCTAGACCTATGTCTGTAACACCATTCAAAATTGTAGAGACGCAGTTTAGTTCAAACCTGGACAAGTGCGAGAGGGTCAATTTTCACTGGGCCACGCTTCCACTGCCTCAAGCCTTCACAATCGGGATGTCTTTGAAGAAGGCACTAACAAGAAAATTCAGTGTATCATTATTGAGGCCAAAACTACCCAAAGCCAGTAACACCTGAATACCGCGCAATTGCTTAAGACTGTGCAAAGAGTATTCTATGCCGCTGCATTCTTATCAGGATAATAAAGAGGATAAAAAAGATTAGGATGCTATTTCGCAGGTTACAATCATTTGGCTATGAAGCCTTTAACGTCAAACCATACTGAATGGTACTGCAATCATCGCTTAAAAAAAGGGGTTAAAAATAATGGGTAAAGGAATGAATGTGTACTATTTAACGCTTTATTCCAGCAGCTTATTCAAACTTCACCGTTATTTCAACATGGCACATTTCGTGGTAACTTTGAATTCGTCTACGCTGGTTTGGGCTTGTTTCCGGGATGGATGACAGTAAACCAGTAAAAGGACTACCATCCAGTGAACCAGCAAAGGAAGGTTACCCTTAACAGTGATATCCACTATAATCCAGACCTCATATGTGGTGGCGTTATTTATCAGTTGCTAGAGAAACGTTGTAGAGAAACGCCCTGAATGGAGAAAGCTAGTGCACAGCACATGAAAATGTTTTAATGACACTGAGCGCCTTGAAGAATATAACAGAAGAAAGGAATCCAGAGAGGGGATGAGGTGCAGAAAAAGTTTTCAAAATGGACTCTCTAATAAGATTTGCTTTGCCATTTCGGGCTGCACGTACTGTGAAGTTTAAGAGAAACACTGAGTCCCGCCTCGTATTAAATCCTCAATCAATACGCGAAAGGATGGAACAGTCGTTAAGTTAATTATCAATAGGCCATATTCGTATTCTCGGTATTGAACTGGATCTAACATGAAGTGGAGGCTCTTGCGGGGGAATACATTTACATATGAAAAGATTCCCCCGCAAGAGCCTCCACTTCATGCTAGATCCAGTTCAATACCGAGAATACGAATATGGCCTATTACAATATACGTGAACTCGACCCACCTTGATTTGGTGCGAACTGAAGAATCGCAGAGCTTGTGAACCTCTGGACAGGGAAAGAAAATGAGGATGAGAAAGAAGTGTTTTAAACGCGTGACAAGAGTTTGTCACTGGTGTTACTTCTAAACGATTTTTGTGTGGCTTACACGAAGTGTATAGCCACATTATGCTGAGACCAGATTTATTTATTTATTTGTCCACGAGAGTCGAGCGCCTGTCACGTGGTCTAGTAAGCCACACATGTACGCATTGCGGACCTATTTTTTCGATCTGTGATCGCGTTTGGTCCAACCAATTTACACAACCCTGGCTTTGACCGTACTGAATTTTTACTACCTAATTCAACTCAAACCCAGTTGTTCGCGATACTCGAATATTAAGCTGTGGCTATGGTTTGGTACACGAGAGATATTGCTTTGGACGAAGGTATATCTCCTATCTTGTGATTTTAACAACGGTACATGACGGCAAGTTACCAAGAGGGCGTCCTTTCCGTAGCATTTCGAAAGGAATACTCGAAATAAAAGGTCTTGTTATCTTTTGGGACCTTTTCGGGGCCTATCTCGGGTAGCATAATTTCCTACGTATCTCAAAATTGAAGAAGTTTCCGGGTATGAATTTTTTGCAACAAATTTGCCCTTTCGTATCTTGAAATTATGGCTAAAGACCAGCATTTAGGAATAAGCGGATCGCAGTTTTAGAAATGGCTTTTCCGGCCCAAAAAGTTTTTGGGTGTTTCGAGAAGCGGGTCCCTGGTCCCCTCGGCCTAGGATTTTCCTTTCCCAGAATGCACATTCCATGTATTTTCGTATTACTAACCCCGACTAAGAAAGACCAGGATAGTTCCAAAGAAAAGCGCCCCAACAAAACATCAGTTTTAACAATCGAAGAGTTACCTGGCACCAACTGCCCCTCCTGGTGTGTCGTGGACTTTGACAGGTAGCTAATGAAAGAAACATTTGGTTGATTATTACGAAAGGAAGGAAATGTCACAAAGTCCTTGCGAACTAACTAAAAGCAAATCAAATGAAGTATGATCCTCGCAGTTGTGAACGTAATTTATGCAATTGCGTAAAGAAGCCTGAAAAACATTCAGGACTTCAACGGGGTTCGAACCCGGGACCTCGCGATACCGGTGCGATGCTCTAACCAACTGAGCTATGAAGCCACTGACGTTGGGAGCAGGTCAATTGCGGGTTCATATGTTCCCATTCACACTAAAAGCAAATCAAAATACATGTATGTTTTTCAGTTGTCAGTTTTAACTCAAAGGAGGGCGTTGTTTTGCAGTTACGAGCAATAAGGCCAGTTTGGAGCGATTCAGAAGGTGATAGAAATCAAATGGTAAATTTACAGCAAGGCAGTCAAACCTGTAAAAGCAACCGTACACCTTAAGACAGGAACACCTTGCTTTACAATTAGTGCACGTAACCTCTTCAAGAGGAAAATGAAACCAAAACAACTAATATTTTCTTATTATCGCCATCTATTTACCTGCTCAAGCTGGTTGATACACAAGTGTAATTTCTGAATCAGCGCGTTCATGGAAGCCACATTTGGTTCACTCTGCCAAAAAATAAAGACAACATTACCGGTATGTTAAAAATTTAACGTACTATTTTATTGCTACAAAAGTCTACGATGACTCTCGTCCAGAAAAAGACTTTTTAAGTGAAGGCCATCAGAAAAAGCAAAAACGAGATATACTTTACCCCGATTTTAAGATCGCAATTTGAACTCGTCTCTTGCTGTAGAGAGAAAATAACAATGTTTGTACAATCCCTCGTAATTGGTAAGATATAATATAGTAATTTTCAACTGTCATAAAATCCAAAACAAATTACTCTAACTCTCTACTCTAAATAGCAATTCGGAATACGATGAAATGACACTCAGTCGTCGCTTAGCGCGGGAAAATACGGGCGTGCAAGTCATGAATAGTTTTGGCTTTGCTTCTCATTGGTTGGGAAAGCGGCGCGAGTTTTGTCAACCAATCACAGAGCAAAGTGGTACAAAACAAAGCAAACAAGAATTACTCCACACTCGAGTGAGAACAGCTCCAAGAAAACATTGCGATTGAAATGATAGGGAAATAAAGAGGAACCAAGAACAGGTCCAGTCATTTGCTGTTATCGGTAATCTGATGAGCAAATGATTTTGAGGCCAAGTAGTCATATAAAAACAAACTCTAAGGGAAGGAAAAACCGGATCAAACAAAATTGCATTGGCCCGTTTTATCTTGACTCAGAATCCTACGCTTATTTTAAGCTTCTAAACCTGGCCTTAGCTATTTGCGAATTTCAAAACTCATTTTTTAGCCTGCTAATACGAATACTGACCGGCAAACCCATAAAGACGTGGAAGAATATTCTCAGCCGTTTTTCTTGAGGTAGGGCATCGTCTGAATACGTCGACGTTAGATATCTGAGATGAAAATCACATTGAATGTTCTTTACAAACTGAATCGCAAGGAAGATCTATCGTTCATGATAAATAAAGCGATTTTCAAAACCAAAGCAACATTTCATAGAAAGGCAGTGAGGTTTGTATCAAAACAAGGTCAACTCCAGCCTCGCTTCTTCTCAAAGGCCATGCCAATCAGCACAAAACCGTAAAATGGGCCACTGTTCTGACCAATCACAAGAGACACAGACAACTCAGTGAACCAATCAGAATTTGAAGTAGTAACTAGCATCCTGCGCTAATCGCGGGAAAATGCGCGCGTGCAACTCGCGATTGGTTTTCGTTTTGCTTCTCATTGGATGAGAAGTGGCACGAATTTCGTCAACCAATCACAGAAATTCTCCCTTCACGTAACATACAAAGTACGTGAAAATTGTAAGGAGAATACGAATGTTGATGCTAGGGCACAAATTTAGTGGCCACAATCGGAAATCACTTGGGACACTCCTGCTTTCAACCAGCCACACTGTATCAAAAATAAATTGCTTATTGAAATAAAGAGCAAATGGCGAGTATCAATGGCATGCAGGTGCAAGTATACTGTGATTAAACAGCTTACCTGAGTAGATTTGGTACCATACCACTGTGAAGAACTTCAAATGCACAGGCGCTGTTATCTTCATTAGTCAACACGTCAGCGATTTCCTGAACAACCGAACGAACGCATATCACATCACTGGCATATGATGACATTTTCAAATCTAAACCACTAACTGTTTAAAATTAAACAACTAGTATAATGATACATAGTATATATGGTATATAGTTACCTTCAGCGCTGAAACAAATGTATCTTTCTGCAAAATAACGATAAAAGTAAATAATATTGAAAAAAGAAGTGATACACTCTCTGAGCAAAACAGCTCGTAAAAAAATTATCTTTGCAACTATACTGAGGGTAAGGTTCTCCAGTTAGCGAAACGTTCATGTTATTTGTTATCGTGCAACACTGCAAACAGTAAATTGTTTGGGGTAAGTACACAGAAATTTAGTTTTATCAACAGAGTTGATAATGTAAATTGGCCACCGTGCAGGGATTCTAAAAGCTGACGTTTCGAGCGTTAGCCCTTCGTCAGAGCGAATCGAGGAATTATGGGTTGTGTGTAATTTAAAAACATTACACTAACTGTTTCAATCTACTTGAATACAAACGACGACTTGTACAATACCGTAAAAATATCTAAACTTTGACGCCCACATAATCCATTGATAAGGGAGTTTAATGCACGTACTTTAATAACCCTTAGAATAAACTTTTCCTCCATTCTATTGCTACTAAACAAGACACTCACATCTAAGGTAAGCTGTTCTGAAGCGCTCTTCAGCTGACGTAAAACACTCAGAGCGGGGTGCGAGTCTCCCTTCTGTTGATCAAAGTACTCCGCGCAGAACTTTGTTGCTGAAAAAAAAAAAAATCAATCACTCATTTTACTGAAATGTTTGCGCAGTCCACCGGAAGTAAGCTTCACAAGCTCGGTCCAGGCTGCTCTGCGCGCTGATCTACGGTCGCCTAAGCTAACAAGAGTATGCTGTTTTTAAAATATGCGCTGAGATGACAACCATCTTCCAGCATATTCTCTTCCTCCAAGACTAGAAAACGAATAACCAGAATGGCCTCAAAAGAATACGCTCGATATACTTTGCCAAAACGAAAAACCCACTGCCGGTATTACAGCCCTCTTAACATTTTCCCACGTTCTGAGCTGGTACTTACTCGAGTTATAAACAAACTCAGGAATATTTTGGATAACATTTTTGTCTCTTTACAGTTGATTTAAAGTGGATCCTCTCGTTCTATGGTTCAGATAACTGCAGCTTTAGATCAAACAAAAAAAAACAATGCCAACGTCTCTTTTCAGTAGGTTTAAAGTGGACGCTCTCAATCTATAGCTTTACTTTGATGTTTTCAAATAAGATGTTTCGATGTCTTGAAAAATCCTCACTTAAGCGCTACAATGTCCACGCCGTTGGTAAGCTTAAAGTACCTTGCTCTTTTATCCAACTTAGAATTTTTTCTCGATTTTCAGAAATGCTGTTTCCGACAGATGCCTCCAGCTGAAATAACAAACAAACAAAACGGGTTTCATAAATCATCCGTTATATGTCCTTCCTGGAACATTGCTGCAACAACAAAATATACACTCAATTGCAAAAACTTTGTCACCTAAAAAGCACAAATCATGAACAATGACACCCAAGACCCTTATGGGTGTAAGTAAAATAAATGTCATTGCCATCATACAGAGTGTTTTCACATGACGTCAGAGCGGCCATGTTGGTATCCCAAAACAAACAAACGGTGTCCCAAACTGAACCTCTGGAATTGCATTGTATTTTTATGCAAATAATTTCTATTGTTGCAGTAAACCAATATGGCTGACAGTCACATGAGTGAAAACACTCTATTCTGGTCTCTTGAGACCGACGATAAGCAGCATTAATTGTACGTGGTAAATGATGGAAACTATTCGAGCTTTTAAATAAAATTGTCCAAATTGCCAACATGCCGGATGTATCCCCAGCGTTACAACCGAGGAACATATTAAGCCATACACCGCACCTTAGCTGGTCGCTCTGAAAGCATCGAGGTTCTACAGCTTAGTCGGGATGGTGACTGGGAAGCCAAAAACGAAGCTCGGCTTTCATGAAGCAATGTCTTTGATAATGGCGCGCTGATCTGCTGACTGTTGGCCTCCACATATGCATCTGATGTGCTAGCAATACTTGCAGCTTTGCCTCTGCTGGGTCGTTTTGAATAACGTTTTCTTCTTAAAACATCTCCTAACCTCCTGCAATGCAAAACTCCTTTATTACGACTTGTAACATCACGACGAAACGATATCTAGAAAACTACAACTCTACTTAAAAATTAGGTTTTGTGTATTATTTAATGACGCTCGCGCCAAAATCGTTCCATTTTCAGATTAAACTAAAAATTGTTGCAGCGGGTGATGACGAACTCGTGCTAGAAAGGGAAAGAAAGGGATAGAGATGGAGGTGCCATCACTCTCCTTTTCCAGCCACAAGTTACACCCTGGTATTCGAACGTCGAACTTTTTATGCGTTGATTCAGCACACGAGAGGTTCGACGTTTGAATCAAATAAATCAGACGAATTTGGATCGACCCAACTATTAACTTCGACCGGCTCAGTCGTATAAAACGACGAGAGTGTCACTCGGTTTCAGACGTCGAACTTTTCATGCGTTGATTCGGCGAACGAGAAGTTCCACGTTTGAATTGAGGGACTTAATTTGGGTCGACCTAACCATTAAATTCGACCGGCTCAGTGGCACAAAACGACGATAGTACCATTCGGATTCAGGCGTCGAACTGATCAGGCGCTGCGCCGAATCTGATTCATAAAGATACATAAATTGTTTAAATATCGTTGCAACTCAAAATCCAGCACTATCAAGATACACATTTATAATTCGACGTCTGAATCAATGAATGTAATTCACTTGGGTCGAGCCAAATAGGCATTTGATTCGGCCCATGAAAAGTTCTACGTTTGAACCGGGCCTAAAAGGAAGACGCCCTAACTTGTTGCTCTTACCTGGTCACTGGTAAAGAAGATGTATTTTCCGGTGACGCATTGACTCTCTGCCCTGGATTTTCAACTTCATGACTGTTTGCCAGATTCTCTGTTGAACAGTTCTTTTCTGACACACTCGGTTTATTAGCTAAGACGCCATTAGCCAAGTCTCGGACTTTATGCATCACTCCCTCCCTTCTGAATGACACATGAAAAACATCCGGCAACTTTTGCATGACAATATATGCCATTTGGAGAGCATTCGTGATGACTCTCAAGTCACTGGACTGAAGCATCCCCCCGATCAAACTGGAGATAGGGTGCCTTTTGAGGATCACGCCCAGCAAATCAGGGGGGGCATGACACAGTACTCGCAGTATAGCATTCACACATTTGTGTCTAACCGCAGGTCCGACGGACGAACTGAATATCTTGTACAGAGCCGAAAACATCCCACATGTGTATGATGAAGCTAATTCTGTTTCCTGCGATAAAATCACCTCGCGTTCATCCCTGCCTGGGGTTTTAGCTTCGTCTGTTTTTAAAGCAGCAGAAGTGTCGCTGCCTCCAGGACAGCGTTGTATTTGTCTTGAAGTTCCTGTATCCTCGTTTGTCTATAAAAGAAAGAACAAAATACAGGGCTTAGACATTTCACTGACTATAAAATTACTTTGCTGTTGGTTCCGTTTTCTCCAAGTCCTAGCTTTTCTATCTCGTCTCAAAAAACCACCATTGTTTTTCATCTTCTTTAGGAGATTGATCAAAACCCTATTAGTATGCCACGTGATCTAAAACTACAAGTTGAACTAATTAGTGTTACTTTCGCATAATGATTACTTCACAAGAAACATACTTGCTTCACTTTGACCGAGGTTTGTCAAAACATAAGAGGAGGAGTTTCACTTGAAGAAATCCCTGTCAGTTTGGACTTAGCTCTCTATCCTTAGCCGTTCATTTTACTCTCGACGGCAGAATATAGCGGGAAAACCGTGCGTGACCTGCCAAGCACCGGCAGACAAATTCGCAAGCTTGGCCAAGACTATTCGGCGCGCTCTTCTGCGTCACTTCCCTCAACAGTATTCCGTTTCTAGGAATAGGAAAAACCAGAAAGTGCCAAACCGATTTTTTATGCCAGTGAACCTTATCAAGATATTGTCATCTTACCTGCTGCATGCTATTAAAGTCCACCGTGTATGTTCGTCCTAGAGTCGTAAGAGTCAACTCGTCCTCTCCGCTCTGATATGCAGCCTCAATAATCTTGCTGTCTATCCATGAGTAGGTGTGCCACAGGCCCCTGTCATCTCTCCACTGCCACAGGCCCTGTTCGGCCCTTTGTTGTGGCTTAAACAGCAGAGCATCCACCGCAAAAATACCTGAAATATGACGCAGCGGATTACATTCATATCACAGGTTTTGAGTCAAAATACAAATACAGACTCCTTTACCTGATGTCAATCTGAAAGAATCTTCACTAAAGGCCCGTGGCAGAACCATCCTACAGCGCATTTTACATTCGCTTGTGAATTAATAGGATTGCATCACTTTAAGTAAAGCTGCAGGCATTGCAGTATCTTGCACAACAGCCGAGCGCGAAATGCGAGACATTGAGGGCGAAGCGCGAGACACGAACGTTAGTGGTCACGTCTCGCGCTTCCCGTTCGGCTAATAAACGCTTGTTATGCAGGGCACTGTAGCTCTCTCTTTTTCTTAACTTGCTTGATGTGTTATCTTTTAAGTATACTCTGATTCTTAGGTAAATTCGTTCTCTTCTAACAAAGCACAAAGATTCTTAACGTTCTAGAGTGAAAGGAAGGATGAATATGTGCTGAATTTTACTCTGGAGGATAGAACATTATATAGTGTTGATTATTAACTTCTTACCATCTGAAGGTAATTTCGGTAGCAGCTCACTGTAGGAAATACAAGAACAAATTTTTAATAAGTTTGAAAGCTACAACACTGGAAAATTTAAAATTAAAGGAATCAAAAACACATAAGGGTATTTTGATTAACGAAAAATGAGAAAAAGGGCGCCATCAATTCGGGAAGTAAAAAAAAAACAACTTGTAAATCAAGCCTACAAACCTGATAAAGCATGTTATTTCAAAGAATTCTTGTGGACTTCTTGATAGAAGCTAAGATGAGAGAGAACATGGATTAAAAGTAGCCGTAACAATACACTTTAAAAATAGCAACTATATTATTGCAAAAACAATCACACAATGTGATGTCATACCTTGCTAAACACAAAATTAATTTATAAACTATTCTGCCACCAAGTGAAACACTGAAATAAAACCCGTTAAAGGCTTCTTTACACAATTGTATAAATTGCGTTCACAACTGCAAGGATTATTCTTCGTTTCATTTCATTTCATTTCATTGCCACGGTTCATACATGATTTATTTCATATATATCATTCAGAAGTGAAACTCTGTTGCGACGGAATTGAATGCACTGTATGTATACCATTGTTCCAGTTAACTTTCAGAGTTAGGGAGTCACGGAAAATTTTTAAGGGGTCATAAGACACGGGTCTTCCCTAATTTTCTTACTTAACAACTCTGTGTGTCGGGTCAGGGAGCCAGATTTCTCGGGTTTTTGACCCGAGACCCGCCGCTTATCTGGAACACTGGTATACATGTTCCAAAATCATACTTGTTTAATGCCAGAGTTGAAAAGGGAACTTTACAATGCAGCTCAGTCAATTGCACCAGTCTTAAACATGTGTTAACATTAATGTGCACCCAGAATTCATCCCAGTTTAGACTGTTAAACTGGTTTACAATAATAATTGTTTAACCTCAGTCAACATGTTAGCAGAGATATCTTGTAATCTGTTTGCATTATATAGAGCATTTTATTGTATAGCATACCTCAGCATTCTCTATCTCAGCAGGCTCTGTAGTGCCCAGCAGCAAATACAATATTGTGTCTGAAACATCTGAAACGGAAGCAGAAGTTAATGAACTCTGTCATCATCAAGCAAACGTTGGACTCATGGCATAAGGCACTGTACTACTGTCAGAAGGAGAAACAACGGGGCCAAAACATATATTGCGCAAATTTTGATAAACTGCAGCCACATATATTTAAGGCACTATATACATGTGGTGCGGGCATCACCCCCTAAACCTACAGTGCAGAGCAGAAATAACCGTCCTACGCACACGCAAGGGGCAAGCACTTTTTTTGCCTATTCGCGTCTAGAAATGCGCATGTTTGCTTTGTTATTCATTGTTCTGTAAAGCAAAAGACACGCAACATTTCATCACAAGACAACGCTTAAATGAATATTTGAAATACGGCCTGCCAGCAACAAACCGGGTCGTTTTTTGAGTCCTTCATGATCTGCCACATGTGAAGTGTTCTTTTGCGGTGTAAACAGGGTTCAAAATAGTAGCCGGCTGCCGGCAACAGCCAGCACTTTGGTCACACTTGCCGGCGATTTTTCACGGAAGCAATAGAAAATTACATCTATTGATCGGCGAAATCAACATCGGTGCTGATTCCTTTTTCTTGACAGCGGCTAAAAAATCAGCCTTGGGAAAAAAAGCCTATAAATTCAGGCTAAAAGCTCTGATTTTATTTTGAACCCTGGTAAATCTCAACATATTTCTGTGCTGCAAATTTACTTTGAATCTGCTTTACTTTGCTCTTGACCGCGAACAAATATAATCTTTCATGGATTCAACCAAATAACTGCTCAGATGTAGTGAACATGTACCCATATGAATATGAGCCGAAGCATTACCAGCCACGAACAGCTGTTTCGGTCTTGTTAGTAACTAATACTAGGGCTCAGGCCATGGGTTCCCACATAACAAGACATGAGAAGCCACACACATTCTTTGTCACTTCATGCCACACACTTCAACCCCACACAAACTAACAATTTACTTACTTTGTTTCAGCAATTGAACTGCTATTCCTGGGCTATTGTTGCACAGTACACCCAACATGCGAAGAACCATCACAAATGTACTAGTGCTGATAACTGGAGGAGCCATCATTAACTGCATCGGACAGTGACAACGAATGAAAGTCATAAGATGAAAATTAAACAAGCAATCCAACATTTAAAATCTTATTCATGCTGTGCAGTTCCAGAAAAATATACCTACCCCTACGATAGAGAGTCAATGTAAATTCCAAGGGGGGGGGGGGGGGGGCAGAGGGGAAGACTGGAAAAGGCAAAATGTAACTTATAAAAATGGTACCTAAATTGAAATTTCTGGAGGGTGGAGGGGGGGGGGTGAGGATGCAAAGCAAAACACCCTCAGTGGGGAGGGGGCTATGGATAATTTCTGTAACCACACAATTCATGAAGGAAACACAAACTTAATGTTTTAAATGTCTGTGTATCTGATATAGACTTGGCTAAATTATATAAATCAGATTTTCGTTTATGCAGGCAAAATCTAACTAGTAGCACAAAGATGGATAGATATACAGTAAACGTTTTTTCAGTTGTTTACATTATTCATATTGCTTATTGTTTCAAGTCTATACAAAATTTTAAAACTTGATTACATAACCACAGAGAAAACCAATGAAGTCTTCATCTACAAAGTCAGATTCAAGAAAGTCACTCGAAATTTGGCTGTGCAAGTAAAATGAAAAACAATCTAGTAAGACAAATCCCTTACCAACTGTTGTAAATTGTTTAGAAGTCCATGAGAAGCAAGTTCCTCGAGGTGTTTCTGCATTAGAATTTGTTGACAAAATAGAAATCAATTGCACATTCCAACTTTACATACATTGTACAGCTGTAATGTGACCTTTTAAATACACAACATGTATAGTAACACCATTCCTGGGTAGTTTCAAGGTTGGCATCAATCATGATGAAAATAGAATTTAATAAAATAAAAATGTACTTTTTCCTGACTTTTCACTTAATGTGAAGCAACTGGCCATGGATGATGAATTTTCTGATTCAATATACTGTACATTGTGCAGTGTAATTTTATTTCACATCTGGTAAAACTTAATAAACTCCTTACATGTAAGTTCATATTATTTTAACAACCACTCCATTACCTCAGCAAAGTTACATTTTGAAATCAAACACCAAAAACTGTAAAAACAAACTGTCTCGTTCTCTTGGGTTTCAAAATCTGTAATCTTCTGAAACTTTTATAATCTTTAAACAGGTTTCACTGATCATTGCCTCCCCTTTTTGAATGATGAAACAGGGCTCGAGAATAATGGTAGCTAGCTAGCCACAGACTAGTAAAAATTCTGCTTTGACTAGTAGGGTTGCACTTCATTAGCCATTCTGGCCAGTGAAAATGTTAGCACAATTTAACATGTGCACTAGCCACTGGGCTAGTAAGCTGAAAAGTTAGTCTCAAGCCCTTGTGAAACTTTCTTGAAGTTTGCAAAATGAATCACCACAAGGTGAACAAGAAATAGAGCACAAAAATGTTAGTTTTATATCTCCAGACTCGACAGAAAGTTGTAAGTATGCAGTACATATAAACTCAGCCTGTTTTAAACAGGATAGAAATAACCAAAAAGTTCTGACCTCATTAGACTGAAAACTGTCCACAAGTCTTGCAAATGCCACACAGCAGCTCTCTACAGACTTTTTATCCTACAACATAATTATGAGAAATAAAAATGTTGATAGAAAGGTGCACATTGCAAAATTCAAATAGTAAGAAATTTGTAACAAGTGATTTTTGCTCATCATTAGTAAGACCTGCCTCTGGGTTGTGTATGGATCAGCAATAAAAGTTTGGTAATGATCTCAATAATTACATATAGCTGTTCATTCCCCTCAAGAATATCTTATACTTTATGAGCTACTACTACCAGGGGCAGGCAGGCGTGGCTCAGTTGGTTAGTGCGCGGCTTTCGGAGCAAGTGGTCCCTGGTTTGATTCTCGGTGACTTCAACGTCTGTTTCGACTTTCCTCTGATCCATGTAGCTATAGCTTTAAATACCCGTAAAACGGAGCACTGACAGAGGGAGGGGGGTAAAGGGCGCACTGTCGGCTTCCATTGATACCAGCCTCATAGCTGAAGGAACTACCGACGTTAAATAAGGTGACTTTACCTTTTACCTTTTACCACTACAGGTGTACTTACAAGGGCTACTAACACTGTATTTTAAAATGGAATGTCTAGCAAATCTGAACCAGTTATATTCAAGTGTACCTGGTGTTGTAGCCTTCCACTTAAGATTGGGACAGAATCTGCCACTAAATGAAAATCCCCAACACCAATGCTGTGACAACAGTTGGCTGCAACAGACAAAGCAGACCGCTGCAAAACAAAAGCAGTACAGATTTGAAATAAAGATACAGTGCACATGGAAAAAAAAGGAAACACCAAATACGTCAGTACAGGTCATCATTTGGCTTGTTAATTATCTACAGTGCAAGGATGTGAAGTTGTAGCTTACCTGAAAATTAATTATTGTAACGACAGTGTCTACTGTATGTTGTGGTTCAAATTTTTCTTTGGTTTAAAAATTTTCAAGCCAGTTTAATTTTGATTTCCCTTTGTCTCAGAGTCATTACCATAATCTGAGAAAAATTTAACCCACAACATCTACAAATATTGCAATGCAGCATTACACAGAAAGCTTAAAAGTTAACATGGTAAGAACAAAATGAATGAATGAATGAAAGGAAAAACAGCCAGACTGATGAACAAAATGAACAAATCATGTAATACCAGAAAAAGAAAGTGAGTTAAGTAATTGGAATGCATGATTAGTTAAAACAATGCCATCAAGATCATAAATGAATTATAAAAAGGGTAGTTTCTAAAGAAACTGTGGTGCTGCATCAGTGGGGGAGTTGTAAACAAAAATTTGGTTTTATCAATCGCAGCACAGTTGATAATGTAAATAGACCACTGTACAGGGATTCTAAAAGCTGACGTTTCAACCATTAGCCTTTAATCAGAGTGTATCGGGAATTCTGGGTTGTACAGCACAAAGCGAGTTTTACTAGTTTGTTACATGTATGTTCAGCAGCTCACTGGATTCACACACTATTTTATGAATGTTACATGGTGTTTACCTGAGCAGATATTGAAAAGAAGTCCAAGTACAGTAAGCAGGCTGACATTCCACCCTAGTCAAGAAAAAAAAAATACAAAGAGGGTAAAGCTCTTCACTGGTTGCAAATTTGTAGAGCTGTAAAGTTGTAAATTTTTTTTGGTTTTGTTTTTTTTTTGGTTGTCAAGAATACAGTAAAACTGAAAACTACTTACAGCTTGTAAAATAGCTTTTCCATGTCTTCTGGACAGCATTGCCAAGGCTGTCAGTGCTTGTTCAGCGACATCCATACACTGAATGACTTGAAGCTACAGAAGTTTAAAACACACAGTTGGACAAATCAAAAGAAGGTACCCTGTACAAACAACTTTGAATTCAATTTTATACACAGTTTTGCACACAAAACTAAATAAAACTAATTATTACCAGTACAACAAGAAGAACTAAAAAAATTCAGTAACTAGTTGTGGTGATCATTGAAACACACAGTATCTTAATTTAAAAACAGATGCATGTAAATTAAAATAAGAAAAATGAGGCTCTGATTTTTAACAGCTTTGTGGGGCTAAAATGAGTTAATTGTCAACTGTTAGGAACATTGACCCCAGTGACAGGGAGAAACACTTGCAGTAATTGTTCAAGTACAGGTCTTTTCTATTTCAAAATCACATTCAAAGTGCTGAAAAATAAACAGAAAGAAAGGGGAGTTTATTGCTCAAGTTAAACTTAGGAGAGCCTGTTCAGCTTCACATACAGTGTAGCTAGACAAAAGTCCAAAGTTTTACCTTTTCTATAAACACAGGTACTGCTTCAACCACCACTGCTGTTGATCTGGGAAGAGCCTCCATCAGATATGTCAGTGCACGGCAGCCATGATTCATCTACAACAGCAAACAAATTCAAACGGTTAAAATCAGATGGCTACTGGACCTGACATGTAATTCTAACATTAAATTAAATCTGTGGACTGAATCCTGGGGTCTACCTGGAGTGTTGTATTGGTGTTGGAACCACATGTTTGTGAAAAACAGGAAAAGTGGGAACTGTGGAAAATGAATTTCCTGTTGTGTGCTACAGTAGCTCCACACTCTACTTTTCATTCTTTTCTGGCCAAATATCAAAAATTAATAATCATAACTTTCTCTTATTTAACAACAGTTAAAATGCAAGTTTAGATAGAGCAAAGAATTTATAGTAATCAAGTTTTCTCAAGAAATTTCTTGCCACTTTGTAACACTTGATTGTGTTCAGTCCTCTTTACAAGCCACCACAAGGATAGTTTCTTTCTGAACAAGGCTTGCCACATTACATACAGTAGTTTAAGACACTAGACAGTGCAAATTCATGTTAAACTTACAATATCAAAGTTGTGTTCCATTGAAAGTAAGTTCACCTGAAGAACAGTTAAAAGAGTTAGTTTAAACAGCATGGTTTTTAACATTGGATAAATACAATAATAATTATTAAGGTACTCCTGGTCAAGTATCCCTGTCTTAGAAAATGGTCTTTCAGAAAATAGAGGCCCAAAAATTATAATATAATGTTTGAGTGCTTTTTAAACACTCATTTTCTAATGTTAGTGCAATTTCCTGAGACTGCTTTTTTGGCTTCTGGCTCATACACTGTATAACAATATTGCTGTGCTTTAAATTTGCTTTTGGTATAACATTTTTTGAACCAGTCAAATACATGTACTTTACCATAATCTGAAATAAGGGAATAGAGAGATCAAATTGGTTCAAAAAAATTAAAACTAGAAAAAAACAATCCTCAACATATACATCTCTGAATTCTGATAAACAAAAAGCACTATTAATTTTAAGTCACGATTTTGCCATGCATCTACTCTACTCATGATCTTATGAACACTCACAAGGGCTGGTACAACTTGCTTCACAGGAAACCCAACAAGACTCTCTTCATTACCCATGACTAAGAACTGCAATAAAGAGTGTTAAAAGATTTTAGATAAAAAGTCAAACCAGCACATTCTCTGTCATGACAGTATCTTCCATCAGAAACAAATTTTTAAAATATATTTATTTACTTTTAATGCCACACACACAGTGTAGCCTTAAGTTCAGCTGGTTTGATTAAAGTGTTTTCCAAATCTTTACTGCTTCAGTGTATATATCATTGCAGAGTAGTATTTCAGTCATCATATCTCCCTACTCATGTCTTAAATTAATTAAATACTATGTGTGTAAAGTTCCTTTTCCAGATTGAGCTGTCATTTACAGTGTAGCACTGGAGGCCAATCATTTAGCCCAGAAATTTTGCAGTAGAGTTGTAAGCAAAAGTTTCCAAATTGTGTTCTTAAATGATCACTTCTTACTTTCCTAAACAGATCCAACAGTGTATTCACAAGGAGGTTTGGATATCGTAATTTGCATATACAGTGTACATGTATAGCAAGTGGTGAACTTTTTCTTTGAACTTGGTTTGAAAAGATATTAATACCATATCAAGCACTCAAAAGAATATGAATTTCCAGAAAATATCCCTCACTACCTCCCCCACATAAGGTCAATGAAAATTCCAAGGGGAGGGGGATGACAAAAGCAAAAGTTTTGAAAGAAAACAATTATTGAGTTAAATTGGAATTTCCAGAGGGGTGGGGGGGGGGGGGGGGAAAGAGTGCCAACCAAAAAACCCTTTGTGGGGGGTATGAATATTTTTTGGAACCACACAACATTTCATCAGATATTAAAAAATGGAATACCGAGGCCTACATGTAGGCCTTTGTGTTCAAAGACCTTGGTTAAAAAATCTGGGCTGTGCCTCATTTTCCCAAGATGTCTTTTGCCATTTTAATATCTAAAGACACTTTACCTTGTGTCTGACGTGTTACCTACCTGGCACATTTCAATAACAGACTGAAGCTGCTGTCCTTCATCAGATGATTGGATTCCAGTTAACATCTGCTGAACTTTACCTCCTGCACAGTCAACAGAGAAATTATGCTGGACATCATTTTCTACTCCCCAGAGTGATAATAACATGTACTGTAAGGTGTGCCAGTTGTTTGGAGAGTGTGAACTAGGCTTAAGAGATTTGATGACATTCACAGAAAAGACCGGTGCATTAAAAAATACACATAATTATATATGCATGAATGAGTATATGAAATCATATATCTGTGGATTAAAATAATAATAAAGATGTATGCGATCCTCACAGTTTATCAACACTACTTGAGTAGCAATGTTAAGGAAGCCTGAAAAAACTCAGGCTTGCGTGGGAGTCCAACCCATGGCCTCTGTGAAAACAGTGCACTGCTCTATCGACTGGGCTAACAAGTCAGCTGGGAGTAGGTCATTTTGTTCATGAGTTGAACTTGTACTCAATCTCAGGCTCAAAGTCAAATCGATCTACAGATCACTAACCTTTGTCTCACCACACACTTTCTACACAACAACTGAATGTTGGTATGATATTACTATGACTGCCACCAACCAGGGTTGACAAAATTAATGTATCGATTTGGGTGGATCACTCCCAAATTTTTTGTTTGGACTTCAAAAGAGCATAAATATTAAGTGTCTAGAAGAGATGTAAACAGTCTTATTTACCTGAGCCAGAGCTGATTGTTCTGTGTAGTAGTTGGTGCATGCGGGGTCCAAGTGAACCAATTAGGTGGGATGGAACACCTCGTGCCTCTAGAAGGGCTACAATGAACAAACAACCCACCACGTTTACAATTAAGAAGGCTTGGAATTAAGTGCACACATGAGCATGAACATTTGAACCAAAGGCCTCCTTAATGACAAAATTTCTTTGCCACCAGCCAAACTTTGAGCAATCATGATCTATACCAGGACGCACCATAGTAGGACTCAGGCACAAAAGGGTTTCGAAATTGAGTTGAAAGACAAAAATAATCTCATTTTCCTTATCAAACCAGTGGTCAGGTGAGCTAAGCCATTGAACATGAGAAATGTGACCTACTTTGGGAAAACGGACACTAACGCTTTTCCGTTAAACGGCCTAGAAAAACGGTTGTAAACGGATACTAAACGGTTAACTCAAGCGTTTAAACGGTTTCCAAAACCGTTTAAACGGATAGCAAAATATTTAAACAGTTGACTAAAGTCCAAAAACGGATAGCTTAAAGCGTTAAACGGTCAAGCAAAAACCTAAACGGTTAGCTTGAAACGTTAAACGGTTGCCCAATGTCCAAAAACGGATAACTCAAACCGTTAAACGGTTGACCAAAGTCCAAAAACGGACAGCTTAAACCGTTAAACGATTGAGTCGGCATTTTGGACCTTTTGTTGGTTTCAAAACAAAGCTTTGTGGCCCATAGCTATCGAAAGATAATGCGCCACAATAAATACTTGACGGCAGCGTTCGTTGCTGCCATTCGCCAAATTCCCGCTAGCTCAAACTAGGTCGTCGCTGTTCTCGGTCCCTTCCAAATAATTTTTAGTGAGAATAGATTGAGGTCGTCGTAAAAGACTGATATCAGTGTCGTGAGAATTTTCGAGTGAGGTTTTCGTTGGTGAGCGGTAATCATTTACCGTAATATGATGCGAGATAGGCGAGGAAGTGACATCTCAATCAAATGAGCACGCGGATGCTATTTTTATCTTCTGCCGTGCGACTCTGTGATCGAGTTAGCTACCGAGAATAAGTTAGAAGAAACATTTTCTGGAAGATTGTAGCCCCTTAAAATCCCACCAAGCGATTACCACAATTTCTGAGCTAAATAACTTGGCTATGAGGAACGATTCAAAACGAAGGACACAGGAACTAAGATAGCGTTATCTGAAGGTGATAAAGTGCACTGTTCTGAACGAACAAGATCGATGGCAGAATCACGGTAGCCGAATGAATGGCTTCATCAGCTCTCCATGCTGTACGTTTGTCCAAACCGATATTTTAATTTTTTTGCCGTTTGTCCAAGTATACCACGATTACCGGTACTCGCTTTCTATAAACACGGATAAGTTGGAACCAAAATTACCGTTGCTGTGCAGTTCACGTTCCAGTGAGTTACATCGAGCGATTGCGTTATCTTCAAGATAGTTCTGTTCGCAGGGTTAAGTTTAAACAGCTGCTGGGTTTCTTTTTAAACGGATAAGCAAACCGTTTAAACGTTTTCGCTAGAGCATTAAACGGATGCAAATTTTTTTAAACGGATAAGCAAACCGTTTAAACGTTTTCGCCAAAGTGTTAAACGGATGCAAATTTTTTTAAACGGATAAGCAAACCGTTTTAACGTTCTCGCCAAAGCGTTAAACGGATGCAACTTTTTTTAAACTGATAAGCAAACCGTTTAAACGCTTGAATGACCCGTTTAAACGGATGTAAACGGATGGTAAACGGTTTCGCCATTTAAACGGAAAAGCGTTAGTGTCCGTTTTCCCAAAGTAGGTCACAAATGTTCTCAGCAAAGACCTACACATTTTTAAAGTTAGTGATAGAAGACCTTTGTCTCAACATACAGTAAAGGACAGCTGGTTTAATGAAAGTTTAGATATAATCACAGTGTATGTACACTGTACACTGTCATGGAGTTGGTTGTATTACTTCAATTCTAAGAGGGACTAGTTAATTATTAATTTCCACATGGCCTTAAGACACAACATACAGAATACAGTGTACATCTCAGACAGAAAGATGTCTAACCTTGCAGTCTTGATAATTCACCGTCTTTCAACTCCATATCTTCGAGGGTGCTGGAGCCTTCCATCTCATTCCTAGAGGCCTCTCCTAATTCATTAAAACATGACAACATACACTGTACATGTAACAAAAATCAAATTGATTGAATCAACTATTCAATCAGACAGGCAGGTGGGCAGTCAGCTGGTCTACTACTCATCATGACAGTCAGTCAGTGTCTGTCATAAGGGCATTAGTTTCAAAAGAAACTGTGGTGCTGCATCGATAATGTAAATTAACAACCATACAGGGATTCTAAAAACCAGATGAGTTGACATTTTGAGTATTATCCCTTTGTCAGTCAGTCAGTCAGTCAGTCAGTCATTCAGTCAATCATTCAATCAATCAGTCAGTCAGTCACTCCATCATTCAGTCAGCCAGAGAGACAGCTGCTCCCAGCTGCAGACAGTCAATTATACAGCTGTAGTGTCATGATCAGTTGGTCAATTAGTCAGCTAGAGCGGCAGTTCAAGAGTCCACCACCCCACCAGCCGGCCCGTCTGTCATCTAGACAATCAGTCAATCTGTCAATCAGCCACTCAGTTAGTCAGACAGTCAATCCATCAATCAGCTGGTCGTCAGTCAGTCGGTCAGTCAGTTCATCAATCAATCAGTCAGTCAGTTGATCAGCCAACCAGACAGTCAACCACTCTGTCAGTCAGTCAGTCAGTCAGTCAGTCAGTCAGTCAAGCAGCGAGTTAGTCAAACAACCAGTCACTCAGGCATACAATTATAGAGAGAGGTGCTATGGTGCCAGACAAAATATTATTTTATTTATGCCTACCACTAGAGGAAGGGACAGAATCTTGAGCACTTCCTTGAGCTATAATAAAGATAAAAAAAAATTAAAACAGTTAGCCAATATACATGTATAGATTAGAAACACTTCAGGGTGCTGAAGACGTTCACAACTTACAAGAAAATTTCTAACTCAACAAAAAAATGTACATAAAATAAAAGCAACAAATCTTGTAGTTGTTTAGAAGGGGTGAACTTCACTGTGCATATAGCTGCTGGTAATGATAACTGGCTGCCAGCGAGTGATAACATACCCACATCTACCTGCACTCATCACTGCTCACAAAAAGTCTACTTGCATGTAAACTGTATTGGCTTACCTGCATCTGAAGAACCAGGTTCTTGAGGTGCACTGTTGAAGAGAGGCACAGCACATGGCCATCATTTAATGACTACAGCTGTAGGTTGTTACTTTGTTTCAAAAGTGTAGTTCTCAAAAGCACAATGTCAAGAGCAATACGCTTTAGCAGCTCGGAACATACAGTACAGTACAAGTTGTAACACTTTTCACACATTTAAGTCGAATTGAATCTCAACATCAGTTTTTAATAACAACTCTTGTTCCCGCTGTTTTACACTCTCTCTCTCTAAACCTATCCCATCATGCATGTGGTATGTGGTCTACCACAGGCAGACCAACAAACACTACACATGTACAGCTGTATGTGGCTGAATTTGTGTACAAACTTTGGCAATGTTATTGGCTATAATGTAGCTCCATATTACTAACAGTAGAATTACAAAAGCATGCAGTTGAAATTAGCAAAATGGCAGAGTTTGAGGCCCCTGATATCAAAGACGAAAAGGGTTTCATCCAGCAACTTTTTGTGCACAAACCAGTAATCCATGTTTAATAGAGGTTTTCAAACATTCAACCCTTTACAAATGCCCACTCAAGAACTACATTGTAGAAGTTCTCACCATAGCATGCTTCATGCTGTCCTACAATACTGATAATAATTAAGTTATATACTAATAATATGAACCTTTTTATACATAATTACTAGGTCACCTGATTTCAAACTGCAAATAGCTCATTAGTATGAGTTTAAAACCACATACAGTAAGCCTTGACTAGACTAGTTTTTTGCTGTGAGAAACAGCATCTGAAACTACCATATTGCATTCATCACTTTGATGAGCAACTTACTTGTCTGCTGACATACTTGATGTCTGCCGGCGTGTCCACAACTGCTTCTTTCCCAGTGGCCCACGCCGACTAGAACAGAGATATTTTGAATATAATTATTTTCAACCTCTTAGCACACTTTATAGTTCAAGCTCTACAATGTAAAAGAAAACAGTGTCATACCTGTTACTAGCACAGGATCCCGTTGTTTCTTTAAGCCTCTGTGACCGCCTCAAGCCCGTGCTAGGCTCAGGCGGGTCACTTCTTCTCCAACTTCGTGACGGTGCGCGTGGGGTACAGGAAGTGGGCTGGTTTGTTTCTGAAGTCTTATCAGAAAGTGAGGCCGATGAAGCGGACCGTCTTCCACGGGAGGAAGACTTTGGTGTGGATGATGTGTTACCAATGGCTGCAGAGCTAGTGGAATGAGTGGGTGAAGGTTTGGGAGTTGCTGAACTCCCTATGGATGATGATGACGACTGAGGTTGCTTTGATTTAGCAGACGTCACAGAAAGTGAAGATGCAATCTCACACTTGCTGTTAGGTTGAGGCTTCTCCTGAGAAACTTGCTGACCACTAAATAAAGGAAAAATTGGTTTGAAACTTGTAGGTACATCACTTGCCAGTACGAGGGAGTAATAAAAGAAGGGTTGGGGTAGGGGTGAAGAGAACACAGGGCATAAACACTACGCAAATCAACCACAAAGGTTAAGTGGTAGGTAACCAATTGGCAGCCTCACAATTCCCCTCCCCGAACCCAAAAATGTATCACTCTGATTTTTCAGTAGAGAACTGAAAAAAAAAACAATAAAGGTGAGAAATGAAAGTCCTGAGCAAACATCCTTGATCATACTGATAAAATTACCTGAGTATTTTGCAATCACTAGAACTGGAGCGAGGGCTTGCTGATGCACTGCGAGACCTTAAACTGAATCATAGGGAAATCAAATTATCTTCAGCTACAGTGTACAACTGACAGTCAATGAAGGAAGTAAGCATACAGGGGTTCCATTAGCAGCTGGCAACTGGCAAAATCTGCCGCCCTCTTTGTCATAATTCACCTCTCCCTGCTGCCTACTTTGTTTAGATTTTCACTAAAATGATTAAAAAGTGTTCACCAGCTCGTCACCTACTTTAATAAGCTCAGACAGCTATTCCAAAAAATATTGAAATCCCTGAGCATGTTACCAGACAGATGAAAATACGAAGACAATTTTTAGCAAACACAATTAACAAATCAAACTGGCTTTGATGACAGGCCTACTTGTATAATAATCACGGTCATGCAGATCTTAAAAATGAGAGTTTATTATTGTATTCTGAGATCACGGTTTAGTAATAATGGCCAAATCATGCTTGGAAAACAAAACATCCAAAGCTAAGGACACATGGGCACAAGTTACGACATCTGAGCATGAAGACTCACTTGTATCTGCAGTTAACAGTTGGCTGGCACTTTGTAGTCGAAGATGATCGTCGAGATAGGCTGGGTTTAGATCTTAAATGGGTAAAAAAAAATTATTTTTCGAACATTAATTACCTATAGCATCAACCTTAGCATGAGGCTATGAGAAAAAAAAAAACACAATACTCATCACAGGGTTCATACCCTTTATCAAAAACAAATTTCCAGGTTACAAGGTTTAAAGTAATTTCAAAATACACCCCTTAATGCTACAAAATACTATAAAGACAGGCCTACATTTCAGACACCACAACCAGCTTGTACATGTAGGCCAAAGGAAAGCAAAAACTGAGAGTTTAAGACCAAACATTCCCAAAAGTCTCTTTAGCACCAAGCATTTCAATGATCTTATAACAACTTTATTTGCATACACATCTGGAAGAATAGAAGTACACATGCAAATTGGGTGCCAACAGGGAAAAACTTAATGCTCATATAAAGCTGACCCCCAGAGAACTACTGTAAACTTGCAGTGTAATTGAAGATAACTAAACTTTCACTATAGAACATGTTTCTTGAAAATATTCTCTTTACCTTTTATTGTCCACTTCGTTAGTACTTTGATTTCCTGATGTTCCTTTTCTTTTTCCGTGCAGGTTATTTCTACTAAAAAAGTAAAAACTCAACCTTAATCCCCGGGGGTTTCCATCAGCTCACCTTTCCTTATCAAAGAGCACTTTTGTGGTGCTAAAATTAATACTTTTATTAGCCAAATGGGGAATGAGTCTTGCAGTCTTTTACTCTATTTAGAATTTGTGTTGTTTGTTGACTTTTGCATCTAAATGAACCAGTGCAGATATACATGATTGTATAATTCTTATAGTATAGATCGTTTTCACTGTCATGCAATAAATAAATAAATAAATAAATAAATAAATCGAAAACCAGCCAGTGGAAAAAGTCAAGAATTTGTGATGTTATAGACGATAAATAAAGACACTTCTCCAAGTTTTAGGCCTTTGCCCTTCACCAAACGTCAGATATTCGTCGAAATGTTTCGCAGAAATTTACAGAGTCCAGTATGAAAATGCCACGTTGGTGCACATCTGTTGTGCACCAATATGGCGGCCGGAAAATAGTGTCAACAACTGGAACTTACTTTGGCTATCTGGGCGACTGATCATTAGTACTGAACAAACCGGTATTTCCACAAACACTTTTACTAATGCTTTAACTTCTAAAAAAGCTCAGAATCATGAGAATGATAAGTATACATTTTTCAAAAAACTCGTTCGTAGCCTTGTGTCACGCACCGCCATAACCCCGAAATTCAAAATGCTCTAGTTTCCAAACGAAGCACACCATTGAGCTGTAAAATTGTAAACAGATATCAATTTATTGCCTGTTATGCCTGATGAGGATAAAAACTTTCGTGGTTCTTTACTTTTGGAGTTTAGAAAGTGATGACGTCACGTGAAAACGATCTATAAGTCAAAATGAAATTCAGGTTAAAATGAAGTTTTCTCCTACATGTACATGTAGTAATAACAATTCCTTCAAATAATAATAATATAATTTATTATGACAGACAGTGAGGGGAATTGATGTTAAGATCATGGTCGAGCAAAAGGACTAATTTACTATGAGTGGTCAGCTATCTTCACTATTTTTCAAGGTCATGGTAAAGAACTGTCAATCAATCATGCCAATTAATTCATTATTTTTTCATGAAAGGTTTTGATAATAGCAACGAGGATGTAATTTTCAGAAAGGAAATGACATTTTTTTTATAGAATTCATGTTTCAGTAGTTCGTCTGCCATTGTCAGTTGGAATAACTGCCAAAACAAAATTAATATTGTATAAAAAATGCCATTTCATTCCTGAAAACTATTTTTTTAATGCAATAATACAATGTGCATTTGATCTCCAGGGATATTTTGTTATCCTTGTGTACAAAATTCAATTAAATGTCTTTCAATTTGTTTCACCTTCTTTACACTTAAATTATCAAAACTGTTTATATTAAGCTCACTGCCATGTAGTTATTTCAATTTGATACACTTAGCATTCAAAGCCTCATAATAATAATATTAATAAGAATAATAATAATAATTCTTTATTTATATACACTGTAGTGCTTTTTCCCTCTAGCTTAATAGCACTTCATAATAGTTACAATCCAAATTTAACTGTTAACAATAATTATAAAAATTAAAAATTTATAATTCTGGTAGAAGCTAAAAAAATGTTTTAGATTTCAGTGTTTCTTGGTACTCTGGTAACAACAACAGCATTAATATCTATCAAGTTTTGGAAAAAGGTCCCAGTCTACAGTCTAATATATAAGCTCAATAAGAAATGCAAAAGAGTCAATTAAAGCAACATATTGCAGTAAGCACATTGGAAACCAATAATATTTTCCTGGATTGTAAAACACTTTTGCTTCAAACACAATCATAATAACAATACCTGCTGATCAGTGCAATTACTTATGATAATTACACAGCAACACCGTAATAATTATTATTCCACGTTCTGGTGGAAGTTGCCAAGCTGCCATGATCCTTTTGTTGGGCAAACATATGCATCACTTCGTGACTTTCGATGTCAGTTTGTTTTTTTGCAGGGAACGCTGAACTTTCATTCTATGTTACAATGAAAATTTCGTAAAATGCACTTTGGTGTCGTCTGTAATACACACTATTATCCGTGATGATCAAAGCTAAATGCGATGTCGGAAAGACGAAAATCTTTTTGAGCCATATTGCGGGCTCAAAGCCTTGTAAAACATGATTGCGTTCGCACATCTGTTGATTCCGGTTTGCTTTCGCTTCAAACCTAAAATTTCTTTGCGAACACGCAAGTTAATCCTACACAAAACTGGAAAAGAAGCTGACCTTTTTGTATGGGTTACCCCTTGGCCTTCTTGTTCAGACCAATCATCCATCCATGTACGGCCCTTGGAAGTGACGATGAAAAGATTAGAAAGCGAATGAGACGTAATGCATGAAACCAAAAGGAAATGCCAACAAAGACACCTACAATAACATCTGAAATACCTGATTGTTTGGTTTGCCCTGTTTATGAGTGGTTTTCGTGGTCAAAACTGCCTAAAATCGACCGCGGAAGAAGTTCCCTTCTCACCTTTCTTGATGAAATACTAAACTGGACAAGATGACAACAGCGCTATCTATTTGATCAGCGGTAAATTGATGCGACAGATACTACGCCGTATACCAATGCATTAAAGTGTGTCAATTTGTTTTTTACCGTCACGACCATTACGAACCCTGGGAAAAGATAGCCGTCGGGGGATCAGGAAGTGGACGACGTTTGTTGTGACTTTCAGCATTCCATTGTGTCCAGCTTGCCAATATCGCGATGACTTGTATGCGATGAGCAGTATCTAACAGGAAGTGAGTTAGCTTGCTTACAGGTCCACTCATGTCGTTCCCCTGGCATCATCCGAACATTAGCAGGCTTCGAGCGGAGCAGCTACTTCTTAGCTCCGACAAAAATGGAGCTTTCATTATACGAGACAGCGAAACTCTTCCGAATGCACACGTCTTGTGCCTTCTGTAAGTATGATCGAAGCTGAATTTTGATGTGTTATTCGTTTATGCCATCAGTTGTGAACAGAGGCATTTTGTTTATGGATTATATTGGGAGGTCTTTGCAACCCCCAACGAAGTGAATGCGGAATAACCTAATTAGCGATCGAACCTATATACAAGAACTTAGTATGATCATGAGTAGAAAAGCTTTATTTTCTTTATTTGCAAAGTATCTTTTCGTGGACTTGAATTGAACAATTGTAATTGTAATTGTATTATTATTTTCGAGGACGCCTGTTATATGGAAAGGAAAACTAATGCAAAGAAAAACCAAATGTTCTATTTTATGTTTCCGTTCTATCAATTACCCCTATTGAAACTTGTGTTACACTCCATTAATAAGCAAAGATCTTGCAAATATGGTCTTAATGCACAGCTTTGCACCGACCCATTGGTCAATATTTTAATCTTTTCCACGGTGGGTCACTGAAATTTCACTCATTCTAGCTGTTTATGCTCTTTTACATTCATTGAATCAGTTGAGTTAAATATGTTTATGACTCCAATCTAGTGACCTTGTAGAAAGTGCAAGTCCCCATTAATTATGGTCAATCCATTTTAGAAAATGAAACTCCAGGTTCCAAAATACATTTCTCTAATATTGCCTATAAGTTCCTTTTTGGGCTTTCCATGCACCATTGGATTGTACCACCTGGATTGTATGTAAGATCCCCTGCTGGTTGGTAAGAACAATAGCCTGTCTCTCCACTGGGAAATAAACTTTATTTTTATGCAAATTCTGCCCAAAAAAATTGAATTATATTGTCACCTCCAATATGGCCACCTTGACACATGGTTGAATATCAAGGATATGCATTCTGTACCCCACTCCATTAATTTTGTACATGGAGCGAAGTTGTGTCATTGCTGAACCAGCATTCAAGCCTACATACAACATTAATTATTGTGTGGTTCCAGAAAATATTGAAACCCTCTCTTCCCCCCTGGAAGGATTTTTGGTTTGCAACCCCAATCCCTCTAGAAATTCCAATTTACAGTCAAACCTGTATTTTACCCATTGTCACTCTCCATAATGCACCCTGGTCGTACTAGAATTTCATGGAGTACGGAAATCTTCAGACACTACCTGCAACAGCAAGAAAGATCTTCAGCAATCCGTCTCCATCATGCAATTTGCGTTTAATTTGGGTCACCTGTATTAGGTAAAAGATATATATACCGTACATTTTATAAGATACTTCGCTTTGTGGTGTGATGGAAACCAATTTTGATCGCCATAGGAACTTTTTGGTGGACTGTGCTGCCATAGAAGGCATGAAGGAGTTAGGATGATCTCACAAAATACAGTGGGAAGCCTGCGATTTGACAAAATAACGAAAGCCAGATGTTGTTTGTCCATGAGAAAAAGCATGACGCATGTTGTTTATTGCGCTTGTTGAGAATCCAAAGTAATCTTCCCCCCGTCATGAATGAAACAGAAGGCAGCCTAGAAGGATAGAGGATAGTGAAGGTTTGCCTACGAGATTCAGTTTACAGCTTGTGGAAGAACAAGAAAGGCTATACAGGGTTTGCCAAAAACACCAACAGCAAATTTGCTGAATTCCTGCTGCATTGTACAATTGCACAAGGCTATCTTCAACAGTCAGCTGTGATGATTGCCAGGTCATAAGAAGCAGCATGGTCAAAATTTTGGCTTATCGCCAATCGTAGTGGCAAGGCAGTTCGTAGTGGAAGTTCTTTGCATTAAATTCAGTTTATCAGGTTGTATTTAATGTCACAATAAAGAGGTTATAATTTGAAGACTGCTGGCCATTATTGGTGTTGACTGCAAACAAAATAAACAATGTGTAGAGCATTACGGGAAGTGTCAATGGGTCTTTAAAAGGCACCTCATTAAGCGGTTACCCTATATTAAGGGGTCAGCTGTGAAAGCTACTTCCCTAAAAATACTTTGCTAAATTTCTGTAATTTTGACCTGTATTAAGCAGTCACCTCCATTAAGTGGTTATGTTCACCCTTTATTAGATGCCAACAAGATGTTTCTGTTATTGTGACCTGTATTAAATGGCTACTTTGTAAACAAAAATCACCAATTTTTGTGATACCAAATAGCCTGCCAGTTAACTGTGACTACTTTTATACAGGTCAGGCTGTAGTTACATACTTTTCTTTGAACACTTTTTGTTTTAAATGTTCTACTGTATGTCATTCCATAGACATGAGGGGAGAATTCATCATTACAGAATCTTGCGAGATGAAAATAGTGGCAGTTTCTTCATGCAGGTCAGTTAAAATGCATAGGAAATCACTCTCTCCAGAAATAAGGACCTATTAAGTCAATGTCACTTCTCTCTAAAAAATAATACATTAATTTAAACACTTAAAAGTCATGGCTAATGCTTTATTGGTCAGTGCATGCACACTGCTTGAAATTGTTGTGTTTTTACATGGGAGATCTATAGAAGATTTAAAAATGCCCTAACTGCCTGGCACTTATCCAACTGACCTCCCTGCCCCAGTTCTGGGATACATACCCTTCTGGTTGTGTTACAGCTCCTGCAAGACCAACATCATTCATGCTTAAAACTTAAGTAATGGTCCAGATAAGAAGGAAAAAACCAAGCGCAATGAACATGTCGGAATGCAAAAACGTGCTCTCTTTACTATTGTTTCTACTACACTTCTGATTGGTTTAAACATTAAATTTTATGAAATCTTTGCAAAGCAGTGGGTATATTAATCCCTTGTTTTCTAACCAACTTCCTTATAACAAAATCTCTTGTGAGACTGAGTAAGACAGAAATTCTATGTGGGGAACATGTAAAATTGCAAACTTTTCTTGGCTATTGTTTTCAACTCTTATGATTGGTTGAAATCTTTTAACACCAAAAAACATCCTTTAAAAACAAAGTTTAAATATATTTTATTTTGCAGACTGCCTTTTTGTAGGTTTAC
>OX419344.1:18849724-18867224 GCA_948470475.1 Galaxea fascicularis
AGGTACTTTTAAATTTACCAAGAGCAATTATCCCCGCCCCCTCCCCTTCCTCCATATCACCTTATCACCCCATTGCTTCAACTGGTGCATGGAGGAATGTTAGAAGGAAAAAAATAAAACAATGTTAAAAGCAATCATTGGTGTGTTGCACTTCATTTCATACTCACAAGAAAAGCAACATGCCTGTGCAAACTCCCTGACCTAACTGCGACCTAAACTACTCTCTCAAGAAATTTCAACAAATTTTTGTCTTATCCACAGAGAACTTCAGTTGTTCCTGTCAAGAGTGAACATGCTTCAGACTGTTTTCAGTATTGGAGATGAGAAAAAGCTGGTACTGTCTCTCTCTATCTTACTCTGTTTCTTAACCTGAGAATCCGTGGGTCTGAAAATTGATGAGCAAATCAACTTTTGAACTCTCAGACTTGTCAAAATGTTGCAGTTCAATAATGTTTTGTTCATGTTTTGAAATGATGGCCAGACACTTATCACTGTGTGACACTATTTGGCCGTTTGCTGAACTGGTTTCGCTGAACACAAGCGTCAGTGCAAATGAACAGAGGAAGGGAATAGGGGATTGCAATTTTTAATAAGAGGACTAGGAATGCAATAATTATTGCATTTAGGAAGACAACAAACAAAACTGAGAATGGAACTAGAAACAGGAAGACAACTGGGAATCAGATTGAAATCAGGAAGATAAATGGGAATCAGATAGGAAATAGAATGAGATTAGAAATTGGATGAGAACTGGGAAGGGGATTGGAAATGGGAAGAGATCTGGGAATGGGATTGGGAACAGGGAATGGAATCAGAAATTGGAGGTGAACTGGGAATGGGATTGGAAATGAAGAGGAAACTGGGAATGGGATTGGAAATGGGGAGCAAACTGGGAATGGGATTGAAAACAGGAAGGGAACTGGGAATGGAATTAGAAATTGGAGGTGAACTGGGAATGGGATTGGAAATGGAGAGGAAACTGGGAATGGGATTGGAAATGGGGAGCAAACTGGGAATGGGATTGAAAACAAGAAGGGAACTGGGAATGGAATTGAAAACAAGAAGGGAACTGGGAATGGGATTGAAAACAGGAAGGGAACTGGGAATGGAATTAGAAATAGGAAGGGAACTGGGAATGGGATTGGAAATTGGGAAGGAACTGGGAATGGGATTAGAAATAGGAAGGGAACTGGGAATGGGATTGGAAATGCAGAGCGAACTGGGGATGCAATTGGAAATGGGGAGGGAACTGGGAATGGGATTGGAAATTGGGAAGGAACTGGGAATGGGATTAGAAATAGGAAGAAAACTGGGAATGGGATTGGAAATGGGGAGCAAATTGGGGATGGGATTGGGAATGGGGAGCGAACTGGGGATGGGATTGGAAATAGGAAGGGAACTGGGAATGGGATTGAAAACAAGAAGGGAACTGGGAATGGAAAGATAAAGGAGCTGGGAAATATTGGAGAAAATAGGAAAGGGACTGGGAATGACAGTAGGAGTTCATGGGAATGGAAATATAAAGGGGGTTTGAGTTTAGGAATCAGAATGAAAAATGGCAATAAAATTCTGCATGCAGTGCAATCCATTCTCACCCAACCCCACACCCTTTCATTGCATGCATGCTAATCCTCCCTTTTGCATAGCATTAATTTTATAACTCCTCATTTATTTAGTATTTAATTGTTTAAATTATTAATATTGTTTTAATTTGTTTATTTCAGAGATGTCCCTTACCAGAGCATTCATCAGAGGTATGGTTATTTATTATCAGTTTGGTTTTAGTATATGCCACACAAGGTGAATATCTAGTGGACAAGTTTTGACAATATACTATCAAATGGTTTGAAATTTCCCTTTGGTTGCTCAGCCCTGGTGAATAGCACTTTACTAATCACCTCCAAGTCAACCAATCACAATGCATGAAAAGCACTATTCACTTGCGTGTTCTTATTACTAATTTAAAACTATGAATGATTTTCTCCTTGTTGATCCTACACATAAAATGCCAATCCATTCTTAAGCAATCAGTCCTAGCAGTAGTTTATTTATAAATGAATTCAAAACAAAATAAGAATTATTTTCAAGACATCTCTCCTCAAAAATCAAAACACAAAAGTGTGTAGCTGCATCAAGCTTGATCAAAGATGGACTGACAGAGGCTGCTAGAACGTAGTGGCACCTTTATATTCTGACTTCCGATCTCAGCCTACAGAAAAATTGTAACAGCCATATGACTGATATGTGTGTTATATTAATATACTTTAAGTACATTACCTTACATATTTGGCCTAAGTGGAGCAAACAAAAATAACCACCCATATACATGTAGGCCAGGCTTATATAAAGGTTCCAGCTGTGTGCCTTTGCCTTACTCACTTCATTCGATTTTAATTAATATTTTTACAGGAGAAGCCAAGCTTTAAGCTGCTGATGGACCTCTTGGCAGAGAGTATTGCTGGTGCTAAATCACTACAAACACAGGTTGGTCAGAGTATCATACTTTTTAGGAATGTTTGAAGCTGTGTGATTTGGCAGGTTGTTAATATTTAAAAGGCTTGATATGCAAAAGGGATGCAAGTGGTGGTTCTGCAGAAAACTCAAAATTTCTGGCACTAAATTTGGTTTATGTTTGCATACATGACTGATTATCTGGACACTTAATTTGCTTTTACCACCCCCCCAACCGCCTCCCCCTTGGAATTTCCATTGACCTTAATTAGGGATATGTCTGGAGGTACACATTGTTGGACAGGTCTGAAACTCAACAAGAAAATTGTATCCATCACAAATTTAATATCTAAGCTAACAGCCAAATGCTTTTGTGTGGTTTGTCATCAGGCCTTAGATGTTTTAAAAGAAATTGCTAGTATCAACCAGGAAGAAGACAAGGAACCAAAGAGCAGAATCCGTACCTTTGAGGTTGATAATTTTGCTTATTGTATCTCTCAGTTAGTACGCGCGCTGTGATTGGTCAATTTTGCGGGCTGTACTTCACTGTATGGCCCACTAAATTTGAAAGTTTTCTTTCTCGCACGCCCGACTAACCTCAAAGATATAATAAATATCTTACTAACCTCATTTTCTTGGTCCGTACTGTAAGTTACAGGCCCTCGTTTTTTCCTGTTTATTTATTGGACCATAAGCGAATGGGAAAGAACTCGGTCCGTAACTTACAGTATTATATGGCTAGTGTTTGTATGCGATATAACGCGCGCTCTGATTGGCTAAGCGAAGCGAAGCGCTAGGGCATTATTCTCCCGTAATGCCCACGGGCCGATTACGGATTATGCAAATTAGGAACAAAACCAACAAAAAGTCATCCAAAAGCCACATTTGTTTTATTTAAATTGAAAATTGGTGCCTCTAGAGCAAAAAACTGAAAACACGACCAGGAAAACTGTTAGTGAAACGTTTGACCTGAGTTTGGAAAAAATCAATGAATAGATTACCGTGAAGCGACGACTTGCGCTTGAACTAATTTTTGTCTCCCTTAGAACCGTTATGTTAGCCATATAATAAACAACTTAATAACCTCGACCGTTCGGTCGTTACGGGAAAATCTCAAACCTCGGCCTAGCTGTATTGACCTCGCTATCGCTCGGTCAATACGGCAAGGCCTCAGTTTGAGATTTTCCCGTAACGACCTCACTCTCGGTTATTAAGTAGTTAGTACGGAACTCAAACTCAGTTCGTAAGAGGTTTTTCTTGATGAGATTAGAAACATGATCATGATCCATTGTGTTACTGAATGGAAGTGATTAATTTGACAGTACGTGTGACTGATATATGTAGTTAATTCTAACAAATTGTTCCATCCTAATTATAAATATTTAATTCAATGTTAACACTTATGCTTGGTCCTGAGGCTATTACTAATGTACTTTGTGTACTGAAATCTTGAATTGGAGAGACAAATACACGTATACATCTCATAAAGATGTAGGTAATGAAAGCGCAGCCTTTTGAAATCAACTGTGCTTCTAAAATATTAAAGTTCAATTTTTCTATTTTTAATATTTAAAATAAGGTGATGACTCAAGGGATAGCAACTTCTAAAAACAAGCAATATATTTTGGTGAACTATGCAGAAGGTAAGATGCACATGATTAAATAACAAAATACTGTGTTTTTCAAAGGGGACCATTGTTTTTATGCTGTGGGGGGAGGTGGAATGCCATTTGGAAATCATTTGACCCCCCCCCCCCTCCCCCAACTCCTTGATCCCTTCCTAGTAACGTTTTGGATGACTCGATCTGTCCACCTTCAGAGAATCAAGCTGGCACATGCTGGTTTCCAGCACTTTCAAGCACTTTTTCTTTGATGGATCACAATACAATCAATCTTTCTACAGTATGGGAAAAAAAGCTTTATTTCACTAATGCATAACTTGATCTCTTTAGGATTGTTCTTATATCATGCAATTAACAAGGAGATATGAATCTCAGTTGTATGAAAGACAGTGACATGTTACCATCATCGGTACAAGTAATTGTTTGCACCGTTTGCTTTTAATTATTCTTTTAGGGAAGATCTCATTTCTGAAGAGTCTAAGTGAGCCTGAAGAGACCAGCAACACTGCAGATCAAAGCAAAGGTAGAGAAAATGTTTATTTGAATTTCATTGTATTTAATAACATCAACCTGAACGTTCATCTACTATGTACACTATGTATGTTACAAGTTATAAATTAAAATTGTATCCTAGAATTAATTTGTATATAATCATTAGTGGGATTGAACATACTTTTCTACAACTGCATGATTTTTATATGTGATGTAAACTGACAGAAACGTGGTTGTATGGTTTAACTGTTATGTTATACATTTCTTTCACTCCACCTATGTGATACTCACCACAATTTAATTTTTCTTTTTTCTTACCTTGAAGGGAAGATTATGTAATCTCTTTTGACTAATGCAAAATACCCAGGGAGATAATACATAGAACTTGTGAATGTCAGCCTTGAGCAAACTATTTTCATTTTAACATAGGCATGGGATTACAAAAATAATTAATAAACATTGACAAATTGCTAGTGTTCAATGAATGTACCTGTGATTTCATTGAGGAACATTTATCTGACTTGTAAATTTTTTGGTGTTGATTTTCTGTCCAAACATTCATGCAAAGATCATAAGGGTACACTTTACCGTTTTTTCAAAATTTTGCCTTTTTTTTTCATTTTATAACATAAAGGTGCTTTTTATTGGGAGAGCAGGGTTTCAACCCTTTGCATCCCTATGTTCATGTATGTTGAACACCGTCCAATTTCTCCCAACCATATCACTCGTTCATCAATAATACAGGGCATGAGAGTACAGAAAATAATCAGCAGGGATTAGTTGAGTTAACGTTTATACAAATTCTCCCTTTATGTAACGTACGAAATAGGCGAGAGCTGTGAGGAGAATACACATGTATCTTAATATTTTCCTTGTTCTTTCTGCTCCTTTCATCTAGTCGTTCAGTTGGTCAAATCAAAAGAGAACATCAAAAGGTTACGAATAAAGATGGAATCCAAACCAGCCAAAGACTTTGAGTTTGATGACGGCAAGGTAATTACTTAACAAATAGGTTCCATTTGTCAGTGGTGTTCTGATAAGCACGGGTGACGTCAAAACATGGTGATCACATAGAAGGACGCAACGAGCCGCGGGCGAGAAACGTGACTGGTGTTCTTAACACGTTATAATAACGTCCTCCGTGTGTTTTCAGAGTACACAAGCACTGATAAATGGGATCTTTTTTGTTTTATACATAGTTTTAGTTTTACTTTCTACGACTCATGACGTTAGTCGGGCGTCTATACTTGATCGCAAACTCGTGTAGACTAAAGCCGCTGTTACGCGGTGAAACTTTTGGCTAAAACTTGTGTGCAACGACGCTGCGAAACGAGTTTCAGAAGGCGTTGCACCGTGTAACATGGTCGGTTTCCTGAAACTTTTTCGAACTTCCCGTTGCGAGACAAGTTTCACGAAAAGTAGCACCGCAGCGATCGCAGTGATAATAAAAGTAGAAACTGCTCTCGCTCGGTCTTGTTACGTTACGCTGCGTAAGCCAATCACAAGTTTACCGGAAAAACAACATTTTGAGACCAGTTTCAACGTTCTCGATCAGTTTCGACCTTTTATGTTACACGGTGCAACGCCTGCTGAAACTTATTTCTCAGGTCCGTTGCACACAAGTTTCAGCTAAAAGTTTCAACGTGTAACAGCGGCTTAATCAAAACGCCGGGTTCACTCCGTCATTAATGAAGCTCACTGCGTAAAGGCATCTAATGTATGATTCTCCCCCCCCCCCCCCCCCCACCAATCCTCTTAAGAAAAGAACTAATTGTTAAAAAGCAAATTAAAAGACCATATGGTTCAAGTTAACTGTGAACTCTCTGAAAACAAATATATTAATGCCTGTTTCTTTAGAAATTATGCAGACCTTTAATTAGTTGTTTTTAAAATACGTTACACACAACCATTGATTTTGATGTCCCCTAACCTACTTCTCAATCAAACTGCCCTCACGGATTCGTTAGGTTTTTGGTTAGTTTAGCACATGCCCTTGTCTCCATTCACACACAAACAAACTCTAAGTGGTGGCTTTAAAATTAAAAACGTTATCTGTAACGGACGTTTTTGTGGTCAGACTGGAGTTTTGAAAATTTAGCCTTTTGCTTGGATTCTGTAACATACTATACATGCATGTCTAAGAGTATGTGTCTGGTTTTACTTTGTTTCAGTCAAGAGAGGTATTTTGTCAACTTGTCCAACAAATGAAGAATCAGAATGCTGAAAACAGGACGAAGA
The DNA here is from genome assembly GCA_948470475.1 of Galaxea fascicularis. NCBI lineage: Eukaryota > Metazoa > Cnidaria > Anthozoa > Scleractinia > Euphylliidae > Galaxea > Galaxea fascicularis. The sequence continues at coordinate 18,856,528 of OX419344.1, forward strand.
ATCAGGCGTCAGTTTTCATCGGGACATGGAATATGGGTATTGTGCATTTTAAAATAACTTTATTCAATTTTTAAACTATTCAGGAATTAATGTGGTACAAACAGCGCTGAAGTAAAGAAAGACAATGATAGGAGATATTTTATCCTGGTTTGGTTTTGTATGTGCTTGTTAACCTTCTTGATGCCGTTGCCGTTGCCCTAATCGTTGCTTAAGCTCTCTAATTTTTTATTTATCTTACCTTTGTGGTTTTAGGTAATACCAACCCTCCTGGAGATTTGAAATCGTGGTTTAAATGCCAGGGAAGTGGCAAAACCATGGACACCTGCTTGGCCGAGTTTTCTTACGACATTTATGCAATTGGCACACAGGTGATGCAAGTGTTTTGCGACATTTTTTGCGTTGCCTTTTGTAAAGCGTTTAGAGTAGTTTTCAACTGATTGTCAGGGGGGATTAATGTCTGGTTAAGGCCGCGTCCACGCGTATCCGTTTTCATTTAAAAACGCAACTTTTTCTTTACGGATACGGCTTCCGTCCATCGGTATCCGATCAAAACGATCACTGAAAACGGAACTTTTTGAAAACGCTGTTTCCTTGTGTACTTGTGGACGGGCGAAAACAAAAATTTTCGAAAACGCTGACGTCTCACTATCAGTTCCAATCCACTCCGTCCGATATTATAAATTTATTCAAGGTGGCGGACAGGCGCTTCACTTTCATTTCTTCAATACTTGAGCTTATTTCAAACCTAATTGCCTGTTTTCAAGCAAATTTAGCTTTGTTATTTCTTCAAGCTGACTATTTCAGAAGGCGGCAGAACATTATTAGGTTACTTTGACTACCGGTAAGAGGCGGAAGGTTGAAACGACTTGGTGGTTGTCGGCCAAGACCTCGACGATTTTGGATTAGACCTGGACGTACTAGCGCTAGGTGGGACAACTCTGTAGCCCGAATGGTAATCGAATAAGAATGAAGGGAGAATTTTAGAATGATAATAGCGAATACTCATGCGTCAAGTATGCGTAGTCGGGTTATCGTTTAAAAGCTATCGTTTTCAGATCGATTCATCGTATACGTGTGGACGGGCGAAAACGATGCGAAAAACGCTACGTGTGGACGCGAAGTTTTTACGAAAACGGGGAAAAAAGTTGCGTTTTCAAGTGAAAAACGAATGCGTGTGGACGGGGCCTAAGCAGTGAGAATCAAAACCAAAACCAATCGCCTCATGCTTGCGTACAATCTCCCGCGCTTGGCGCCGGTTACAAGAAATTGTTCCGAATTCTGATTGGCTATTACTCTGTTTGTGTTGTTGTGATTGGCTGGAGCAGTTGTTGTTGGCCAGCCATCCAATTAGGTAAAACAAATTATGGTATCTAATCATAACTAATCATAATTGTAACTATTTCAGGAGTGCCCTGTCGGCGAAAAAGATTGGGCAGTCAGGATCAAAGAAGAGCTGAAACGACTCTTTCCTAAAGACGAATTTTACATGGTATTGTGTTAACATGTTTCATCAATAGATTTGTTAAGTGTACATCTGAAAATCGTTTTGTAAAACAATGATATATCATTTAAGGTCGCGGGGGGATACTTGACCATGAATATATTCATAAGGCAAAAATATAGGTAGGGTGCTTTTTTTAAAACCTTATGCTAGTACTTTACAGAGATATTGGGGAATAATTGAAGTGTACAATGATTGCTTTTTACTGAATAGATCCCTCTTTGCGGCAATTTTGTAAGCCACTAAAGTTATTTTTGTAAAATGTGGTTTTGTGTCGGTTTTCTCCTCGAGTGGAGCTCAAACTAAGTTGATTTTACCACTCATTGTTCGGTCACAACCTCTTATGTGTCATATCTGACTCCGACCTTTTGATTTCAACTTTAATTCAAAGTTATTGGCGTTTACAGTCGCAGAATTTAGAATTCTAGAATTCGGAGCCTTCTAAAGCTTATTTAAAAATTCGTCGCACATCGTGCATATTCTTTGCATAAATACACACTGATGCCCTACCCAGTCCCCCGCGACCTTAACAACGAAATCAGGGATCGATGTGTGATCGATGGGACAACATTCATCCAACAAATGTTGTTTAACAATGTTTTAACTTTTAAACGTGGCTTTTGATCGATGGTAAAACATTCATCCAGCAAAAAATGCTGGACAAACATATGCCATGGGGTGCTAAACGTTCAAACTTTGTTGAAGCAACATAAAGGTTGTACAACAGTGTCAGAACGTTCAGCCTGGGCTTCATTAGACGATGGTAACGAAATGTACCAAATTTCCTAACGCTCGTGCAAAGTGTTACAACATTCTGAATTCTCTCTCGGATCTTCGCTGTGATTTATAACCGTAAACAAACGAATGTGGTATGTTTCAATTTATCGTCACTGTATACCATTATCACATCGCGGTAAACTACTCATTGTGGCAGCTAAGATATGCAGCGAGCAGCACGCTTAAGGGTAGCGTCGTCAACCGGCAACTTGGGAGGAAGATGAGGCGACAACAGTTTCCTCCATTGGGATGCCGGTAAAAATCGAGGTAAAATCTGGGAATTTAAACCCAGAGACCGCAAAGCATCATGTCTGAACCGAGGCTTGAACCTCGCAAGTTGTGCGCTAATTATGAAAATGAAGCGAGAATAGTGTTTGATGGACAGTGTTTGGTGCTATGTGCAGTTATGTAGACGGTTCTTTATTTCAGGTTGGCGTGTGCACATTATGGAACATTCGCCTGGTTATTTTTGCCAAGCAGAGCTTCAAACACATGATCACGCATGTTCAACAGTCGAGTGTCAAGACTGGGATAGCCAATGCTCTTGGTACGTTTTTCACTTTTAATAATGATAATCGTTATTAAGTATTATGATATAATTGATGCATTTTGAAATATAGCTTCCCGGTATTGAAACTCTTTCGCTGGTATTCCAACTCGTTCAACTTGTATGATGTTAGTGAACTATCCAGAAATTAACTTACTTTACAAAATGGTCGAAGAATTGCGCTCTCTGTGGTTGGTTGAATCGAGTGTATTATATCTCCGATGAAGCACACGCCCTTCGTCACGCGCGTGCATTGTTCACTACTTATTGACCGAGAGTGAGGCCTTACCATATTGCTTTTTTTTTTATCAGTGCCATTTTTATTTTTATTCACAAAAAGGCGAAACTATAAAAAATATAAAACTAGCACATAGTACACTACTTTACAATATTACGCTCATTTACAACACTATTATACAGTACATTACTTATTGCGTGTTATAGGGAAGATATCGTTGAAGTCACCTATTGTCATTAATGTGCCAACCAGAGCCTCACTGGTTGTTCAAACAAAGGGTCTTTTGTTCCTGTGGTTGGCACATTTGAATAACAAGAGCAATGTTTGTAGACAGATGTCTTCCCTTTATCGGCTACCAGCACCAGTCACGTGGTAAAGAGTAACAATGCGCATAGTATATGTCACGAGCGTGTTGAGGACGTAAATCTTGGAACCTGTGGTGGAGGAAATAATGTAAAATAATTTAGTAAGATATATTTCTTGGGGAGTACTGTCTTATTACTTGTTACTACTTTCTGATAATTTTCAGGTAACAAGGGTGGAGTAGGTATCTCGTTTTCACTTGGTCCACTATCCCTGTGTTTTGTTAATTGTCATTTGGCGGCCAGGAGCAGTACAGCTAGAGTTCTAAGGTCAGTTATAGTGATTATTATATGGCAAGCTCCGCGAGCGGGCAAGATGAGGCGAATTCTGTATTCTGATTGGCTATCCAAGCTGGCAAGATGGGTCGATATTGCCCGCTCGGGATTGCCCGTTTTGTTCCCTCAATAAACTTTCGCCGAAGTCCAAGCGGGTACACGAAAGTTTTCTTTTGCAAAATATTTTCCGTGGCAGTAGAAAGATTTTCTGGGATTTCTCTGTCGGGATGGAACTAGAAAACGAGAAAACCGAAAGCTTCAACGAGAATGAAGACAAAGAAAACAAAGAAAACAAAAATCACTTTTGCATATATCTGGCTTCCTTTTCAGTGCTCGAAAATAAACAAGTACGAAGATCATTTTTTTCAGTGTTCTTTATGCCATATAATAAATCCTTTATTTACTAAACTAGTTCGATCAAGATGGTTCGTCTCGGTCTATAAAAACGCAAAAAGAGAACTTGGCCAATATCCAGCTATCTTCACTTTGCGTTTGGTCATAAACGCATATTTATTGTTCATTGTTGATATTTAATAATTATTCCACCAGCGTGCGTTGGATATGAAATGATAGATAGCCGACGAGGCACGTAGCCCCGACATCTCCATTATCATCTCATATCCAACAAACGCGAGTTGAATCATTGTTTTACGCCCACAAATTATGGAAACATCTCCCCTACTTTTCTTTGTGGAAACGAAAAAAAAGTTGAATGGCTCATACCATGACGGATAAGCCAATCAAAGCTGAAGAATTGCATTATCCGATGGTTCAGTTTTTAATTATTGGGCTTATGCCTTACGACTACCTTCTGCCTTCCAAACGCAGGATCTGCGGTTCGTGCGTAGTGTCATGAATAGTCGGGCACTTTCGGTAATATTCGGTAATGTTCTGAAACGGTCTTCAGACATTTTACCAACGTTCGGAATTAGTCGGAACATCGTCGTGCACGCAAATCTAACACATTTGAAATTGGAAAAGTTGTCAGTTGTATGATATAATGTACGCAAATTCTATTTTTTAAGCATAGAATTTTTTTTGTTCATTCCAGGCGAAATCAAAACTTTCTCGACATTTTCAATGGACTCAATCTTGGTCAGAAAGGTGTCTTTGGCATTACACATCAGTTCCATCACGTGTTCTGGTTTGGTGATCTGAACTACAGGATTGACTTGAATGTGAAGGTGAGAATTCGTTATTATAATTATAGTCAGTAGCGAGCTTAAGCAACGAAAAAAGAGACAGCAACGAAAACATCATTTCAAAATGTAACTTCCTGTTTATTGAACTGTTTCGATATTATTCAGTCCATTTTGTTTAACTTGGAAAATGCTGGCGAACTGCTCAAGGTATAAGTTACTAATATCGGTGTTAAAGTAAAAAAAAAGAAAGAAACGTTTGTGCTAATGCGCTCACGTCCTCTAGAAAACCTAAAATTTCTTCATTTCACGTTGTTTTGTAGAGGAAGGCTTGAAGAAATGCACCAAAGTGTAAAACGCGCGAGCAGGGCGATTGTTTTTGCTCATTCGACTTGTTGTTTTGTGGCGTTCTCGTTGGCGTTTCCGTCCTCGTTGCTAAAAGCTCTCTAAAATTCTTGTATAACAGACGTGCAGTTGTCTGAGTGACATGCAACACACGTGCATTTACCGCTTTGTTTATTTCGTCTGTTTGTTCATGGTTGTTGTTAGTGTAGACATATTTTCTATTCAGAAAATATAAATAACAAGTGTTTATATATCAGGATTTTACGAACGAAGCTGAATTGTTTGTGCTTTGTATCGACAATTGTTTCTTGTTTATAGACTCCAGACAAAATAAAAGACAAAAGGGAATCATTATCTTTTCTTGTGCTCTCAAAAAGGAAACATTTCTTGTTTGCATTCTCTGGATGCTGAAACGTTTAATTTCTTATTTCAAGTTTGTATTTCTTCGGTTCTAGAGCCCTGCTATATTTCCCTTACTCAGGACATCCTGATTTGCACAAAGAAGCATACAGACATCTTTGATGAGTGATTACTTAAAATTTGCTTTTCTTTTTTAGGAAGTGCTCGGAGCTGTTCAGAACAGCAATTTTGGCAAGATGAAAACTCATGACCAGTTGAAGATAGAGAGAGAAAAAGAAAATGTTTTCCTTGGCTTTGGTTAGTTTGTTATACCTAAAAGGGTGTCACCATTTTTGTTATAGCTTTGTTCAGTTATTGAGCAAAATCTCGACACTGATGTTAAGCAAAAGTAAGGCAAGATTAGGAGTGGAAAACAGAAGCAGAGGGTGTACACAGCACTAGAGTATCGAGCTAACATTGCTGCTTTCAGCGTGGATTTAAAATGCTTTTTTGTACGGCATTTGTAGGTAAACACAAACTTGTATGTTTTTTTGTTTCAGATGAGGACTCGATCAACTTTGCACCAACATACAGATACAAACGAGGAAGCAACGAATACATCTGGGAGAAAGTCAAGAGATCTGGGGTATGTTCTTTATATATATAATTACTTGGATGACGATCTTAATTTCATGGGATTGAATTTAGCTTTCTGAGTTGAGATCGTTTCGGTCCCCAATGCGAGTAGAAGAAAATAAATGGTGACTTGTATTTGGCAAGGGAAGTTGTGTAGTGTTTAGCTTCCATCTTAATTGTTAGATCAAGAGAAAAAGAAAGAGTTGTACAACAAATCCAGTCTTGATTTCTCTCGTTATTTCAGCCCTTTGCCTCCGTTTACCTCTTTTTCTGATCATCGTTATTGCTTCGAAAATTGGATTTTAAGTCCTCTTAATGATGCAAAAGCCATGGAGTGGCTGGGTGACATTTTCTTGTATGTAAACAGGTCTTAAGTGACAATTTGCCCTAAACAAATTTATCCAAATTTCCTAATTTGGCGTAGAGACTAGTTAATATTTAGGAATAGTTCTGACTGTAGTTAAACTGTTGTTATTTGCTTCGTAGGAAGTTTGACATTTGGTTGATTCTTTTGGTGTTGTTAGAATCATCTAGGGTTTCCTTGAACTAGTTTCATTTTTAGGCATAGACAGTGGACTAAAAGTAGTTGAAGAAAAGATACTCAGCACAATGAAGACCGTAAATTTCTCAGCATCTCGAGCTAACTCGATCGCTTAGTAATTTTCTCAGATCTTGGCTTTTGACCAAGCTTTTGACATCACCCAATGTCTTAGTACTGTTGGTTGTTCATGGATCTTTGATCTCTAGGCTAGATTTGAACGTAAACCAGTCACGAAAACCAACTTGCAAGTCAGATAAGGTGGCTATTGTACAACTGTTTTAGAAGCAAGGTTCAACTGTTAAGCACGACACTGAGCTGAGTGAGAGGGATACTTGACCATGCTGCTTCTGTGTTATGAATCACTCACTTGAAGACCATATGAGCCAGTCTTCAGGAGTGGTAAGAAAACTAACCGTGAACTTGTTACAGGTGCTTACGAATGTGCCGTCCTGGTGTGACAGGGTTTTGAGGCATTCTTTCCCACAAACCAAGATCGCTTGCACTTCATATGGTGGGTGTGACTGTTCATCAATACACTGTACATTCATTTGTTGCTTGTAGAGTTCCTTTTCGTTTGTATTTATTGACCTAATGGAAGAAGGAATAGAGTGTTCTTTTCTCTGTCTGTTGTTTCTTAAAGCGGGGAACCTCCGCTCTTACGACGATTGACGCTAAATGGTTGGAAGTGATTACTATATTCAAAAATTTACGCGAAGACGTGGAAATATCTTTGAAGGGTATACACAAGAAAATCGGGTATCATTAACACCTCTTCCTGTTTTTAATTTCCCGGGCACCACTCTTTTGGATTTTATGGCGTAAGTTTGTTGCAACTATTATTTAAACTCATCGCCAATTGATGAGCTTGGAAGCTGGTGCCATAGAGGTTGGCGGGATCCTAAGCAATTCCCGCGCAGCAGGGAGGTAACCATGGCAACCCTGTGAGCGGGAACCACCCCAGCGAGCAGCCGGCAACAGGCACCGTCACACTGACAGAAATTCAGTGGAATGCATACCATTTACCATACTTATCAACTTTAACCACTAACGGGTGGGAGGGAACGGGACCAGAATCCGCAAAAATTCTCTCAAAGAACTAAGCAAAGACTGAATTAATCTGCAAAGATTCGCAACGGCTGAATGAATCGGCAAATATTGGCAAATATTGGTATAAGGGTGTCCACCCCGCAGATTACTTGCACAAATGAGTACGACCGCTTGCAACATTGGCTCGAGTTTAACGTCGCCTAAATATTGCATTTAGCCACATTTAACTCTAAGGATTTTGTGCTCCATTGACTTCCTGACAATAGCTAGAACCGACTACGTCATAAAATCCAAAATCGCAGTGCCAGTGAAATTTAAAAATGATTATAACTGTTAATGATACCAAATTTTTTGTACACTTAACTCTTTCTTGTCAAAGTTTTCTTGAGCCATTTCTGAAATTTTCTGAGTGTCAGCGATCGAGACGATCTGGCGATTCCTTATTTGGCGTTACCTTGGTGATTTTCGCTGATCTTGAGCACTGAAGGCTCTCTTGTTTTTGTCACGCTGGTCACGCTAGCTGTTGCTTGTTTTCAAGCGAGCACTCGGCGTGAAATTTGGTAAGTATGCAACTTATAAGTGTTTTTTCGAGTCATTTTCCACTTCAGAAGCCCCTAGCCTGGCATCATCAAGCTGGTTTGGGGGTAGAGGCAATCCTCTGAAAGAAACCAGAGGTGAAAAACAATTTCACAGCGATTTAGCCGCCACGAGTGTGTCGCCGAGTCATGACGGTTGAAGAGTGAGGTTGTCTTTCTGGCCTTTCTGAGGATGGATTCCAGGACCTAGCGTGGCAGTTTTGGCTTGTTTTGACTTCTAAATAATGCAATCAGTACAATATTTCGCCAGCAGGACTGGGTGGCTCTATGAAACAGAAATTGGCGGACTTCCATGTCGCCGTTATCAAGGAATTACCCAGAATTCATTTCGCTCGTGACGACGAACCTTTCGGATGAGTGGGGATAGCTCTTCTTCAACAGCTTTTCCTCGGCGTGCTAAACAAGTGAGCAGAAAAATGTGGCAGAGAATTAAAGTGCTGGAGCTGAACTTTACTGCAAATGTCGTTTTTGGGCACCAGGAGGAGTTTTTGTATCGGAAACTTAAAGACAAAAATCGTATATTTTGGTGTTGTCTGAGGGCGTTCACTTCGGACAGTTTGGGTTTTGTAGGGAACCAAACAGTCATGTTCAATGGAAATCGGCCATGGTAGCGCATTTATGGGGTGTTAAAATTCAAAGCACTAACCATTTCAAAGTATCAATGCCTCATTTCAACTTTCCAATTCTTAAAGAGTAACCATGCATCTGTAGAATGTACTGGTCCATATGGACAAGTACATTAAACGGCCTGACAAGAAAGGTTTAATAGCTATTTCCATGTTTTCAAGTACATTTCGGAGTCTAGTAATCATTTCGAACAATTAAGCGTCATTTTATCGTTTACATGATTCATCACCATTTGGCATAAATAGGTTTGTTGAACCGCGTTTATTCCTCTCTTTGGTTTAAACGGACGTTTTGGCGACTCTGCCACCTCCCCACACGTTTTACCATTGGCTGCCCCTCCTTTTAGTCTCCGGTCTCGTGTCTTCCCATAACTTGTCTCTACCTGGGGCGTTTGGGTGTGAGGGCGTCCGGTGATAATTCATTACTATTTTTTACGAGCTTCGCCAGACTTAACAGCGAAGGAATCGTATTCAAACTACACTTCAAATCAACAACTACATCTCTAAGTTGTTATTTTTCTTCCATACAGGATGCACAGCAATGATCCGAACAAGTGATCATTGGCCTGTATTCTGTACCTTTGATGTGTCTTTGCCTTTCTCTGTGTCTCCAGGTATGTCTTTACACCAACAGTGATTCGCGGTTAGGGCGAAATATTTCAAACCATTTGATTAAACCAATTGACTATAACGAATGAGTAAACATTTACAGTTTGATATAAGGTAAATATGGAAGTGTAAATGTTGCGAAAATTCCAAGGAAAGCTGTTAAGTGTCAACTTCTCAAGCCAAACCCTGTGTGTTCCCCAAACAATGTGCTGTAGTCTATAGCACCTCCTTCACATGGCATTCACCTTAACATTGCATTATATTTAGTTTACTGTTACATCTGGTGTTATTTGAACAGGCTAACCAAATGCTGAAGCATATGCTTGTAATTAAAGCCGCCCTCACACTTAAGCCTGGTTCACACGTGTGATGCAAATGCAAACGCAAACGGAATGAAATACACGCTTGAACCACCGTAACGTAAATGCAAACGCAAACGGAATGAAATACACGCTTGAACTACCGTAACGCAAATGCAAACGCCAACGAAATGAAATACACGCTTGAACTACCGTAACGCAAATGCAAACGCAAACAGAATGAAATACACGCTTGAACTACCGTAACGCAAATGCAAACGCAAACGGAATGAAATACGCGCTTGAACTACCGTAACGCAAATGCAAACGTAAACAGAATGAAATACACGCGTGAACTACCGTAACGCAAATGCAAACGCAAACGGAATGAAATACACGCGTGAACTACCGTAACGCAAGCGCAAGCGCCGACAAAAGAAATGGAAAAATGTTCATTTTCTTGCGTTTGTATTTACACTTGCGTTTGCGTTTCACACGTGTGAATCGGACCAACGCAAACGCTTCAACCTTCTTTCCGCCATCTTGCGTTCGACGTGTGAGCCATGCTTTAGAGTCATGCAGCACTCGTGTGATAAACTCGACAAAGATTAAAGAAACATTGTGAAACAAAATGATTTATAAGAACTTGAAAAAAAGTTGGAATGTAAAGTAAAAATCCCAATTTCCCATTATAAGTACTTCTAATACTGCAGAGACTAGTTATAACTCTCTCGTAAATGGTAGTTAAGTTAACGCGTAAGTAAAATAACTTTTCACTTAATCTATGATTTTGCTTTGAACGTAGTAAACAGCAATTCT
>OX419344.1:18872224-18902224 GCA_948470475.1 Galaxea fascicularis
GGTAAGACGCATTACACAGGTCGTCATCGCCATGTTTCAGTGGCCCATTCATCCATCCTATCTCTCTCCTTCCCTCCCATCCATCTTTCCTCTCTCCTTCCCTCCCATCCATCCTTCGTCTCTCCTTCCCTCCCATCCATCCTTCCTCTCTCCTTCCCTCCCATCCATCTTCCCCTTCTCCTTCCTTCCCATCCGTCGTTCCGTCATTCCTCTCTTTCTCCTTTCCATCCTTTCTTTTTTCGTCACTCCTTCCCTGCCGTCTTTCCTCCCCTCCTTACCGTCAGTCATTTTTTCCTTTTTCCCTTAATCCCCGTTCTTCCCTCACTTAATTCCTTTTTTGTTTTGTTTTGTTTTGTTTTTTTGTTTTTTTTGTCTTTGAAGAAATGGTGAAGACAAAGAAAAACAATGTGTTGGACTCAGGAAAAAAGTACTATAATGATGGCAAGTCGAGTGGGCAGTACTCCTATCCTGAGTGGAATAGAGCCGTCATCCCTTCAGTAAGTCAAGTGTATCTTGGCGTTCCCTTCAAGGAAGAGAAGAAAACTAGTCCCCTTTTCCCAAGCCTCTTGTCAATACCCTGGGGAGCAGGGTTTGCGTAGTGGTGAGAGCGCTCGCTTTCCACCAATGTGTCCCGGGTTCGATTCCCGCACTCGGCATGATAAGTGGGCTGAGTTTGTTGGTTCTCTACTCTGCTCCGAGAGGTTTTTCTCCGGGTACTCCGGTTTTCCCCTCTCCTCAAAAACCAACGTTTGATGTAATTTAGAGTTTATTTTATTTACAGTCTCCCCAATTAGTAGAGCACTGATGTTCAGTTAGAACCATTTGAGACTTAAATAAAGTTGACCCATGCGAATAAGTTCTCCGCGATTCATGTCTAAGTGCCATATATTCATGTTTATGCGACAGCTTCACCCCATAATAGCAGACCATGATTACTTGGCAGAGCAGCATCTGTTACTGGCCATCAAGTCTGTGGACAATGATGAATCCTACGGTATGGAATTGATGACATTCCTACGATAGAAGTCTTCTTAACCGACATTAAAGATGGGAACTCACTAGGGAATGTGTAGTGAAGTTGTAACTGTATCTTTTGTTGAACAGGAGAATGTTGCATCGCACTGAGGACTATGATCAATGTGCTTCCCCAGAAATGTGAGGAAATTACGCTGTCGCATCTTGGTGAGAGAACAGGAGAAATCATGTAAGTGGCTAGCTTCCCTTTCGACCATATTTTCTCTCCTATTCCTTCAACAACCAACGGCATACACGTGCTACCTTCCTTTAGTCATAAGGAAAGTTGTCAATCTTTTGCTTCTAATTGAGTTACAAGGGGAGACTATGTTCTCTTGTGTGAAAATGTTGTCTGATTTAAATTTTTGTGTTATCCCGAGCGAGGTTAGTGAGGCTATTTTGAGTATGAACAAAAGAATAATTTAAAGGCAGTCATTTTTGCAAAGGGTCTATATTGTGTCGAAATATTTAAGAATATGATTGTAACTATATACAAGGCTAAAATGTTAAAAAACGAAATAAAAACCAAATGTTTTCGACTTAAGGTTACCGTGTACCTTCAGATCGCAATTTTCTTCAAGTTTAGATTTTTCGGTTATGGTAATGATCGAAATAAGATCTCAAATGTAAAAAAGATTGTTGAAAGAAAAATTAAGTATTGGAGGAGAAATGGCGGTCTTACGTTTTACCCGGAAGTAAGAATTATCCGTTTGATTGATATTCTTCGCGCTGCTCTCTCGAAACAATTTTTTTACTTGAAGGGGAGACTTTAAAAAGCTAAAACTCAAAGGGAATTTGCTCGTTAGCCCTCAAATTTGGACAGTGGCTAATGAACGACAAAAACGTGTCTGCGAATTTTTTATTTCTAAATATATTTTTTCTCTGAGAGCGATTTTTGTACGATCACGTTACATTTTTTTAAATACTTTTTCGAAAATGTGCTGTAACTTTTCACTGTAAACGAGTATTGCAAAACGCAGACACTTAGCGCGTTGGGTCCAGAAACTGAGAAACAAGTTAAATTAGCGAAAGAAAAAATTCGCTTTGACCTGTTGCTTTGAAAAGGTGATTCAGACGCTCGCATTTAGAGGTGGTGAAAAACTCGACAATTCATGTTATACAAAATTCTTGATATAGTTTGATAGCCAGCTCTATAAGCATTAATTTCATATAGGGATTAAGCTATCCACAGTTTTAACCGGACGAGCTTACATCCGCGTGGATGCGAGATACCCCTGAAGGTATACTGTAACCTTAAGTCATCTTCGTCAGTCCTGACGGTGACGTGTGAATCAGGAAGTTTTGGCTTTTGTTTCTTTCGTTCTTTTTGTCCTTTTTTTTAAGTTTGAGCCTTGTGTGTAGACATTTCCATCAAATGCGAATTTTCGTGCTGTTGTTGTTGTTGAGTTTCAAAGCCGTTATAAGTAACCTCACACCTTTCTCTTCATTAGGGTTGAAATGCATGTCAAGCTACCAGACGACAATAACATACAGACATCCCCACGCCCCTTTGGTAAGACTCGTCCCTTTCTCTTTAGTCAATTATTGGGTAATTAAAAGCCAGTTTCGCATTTAATCCTGTGCACCATTTAGTTGAAAACTCTTTAGCTTTGCTTTTTGCGTTATATTCTCAAGAGTAACTGACTTTGTTGAAATCGTGAAGACTATTTTTTTCGCTAAAATAAATCTTGGGACCTTTTCAAAGCGCATTGCAGTCTTTTTTCCCTTTTTTTTAAACCAAATCTTGACTTTTTATAGGATTTAAAACTGAGAATCATTTGTTCCACGACCGAGTCAGAAGGGGCTTGGGTCTATTCCTGATTTGACGTTACAAACTGATTTGCATCGCATTAACTCTTTGTAAACATGTATGTAAAGTAGATTGTTACGTCTAATCAGGAATAGACCCACTCCCCTTCTGACTCGGTCGTGAACAGAAGATGCTTGGTTTTTCGTACGTTTTGAAGGCAGGATTTATTCGAGAAAGGGATAAAGGCCGCAATGCGTCTCGATCGGGTGCAAAGATTCATTTTAGCGAAGAAAATATTTTGGGGTAAGGGGCATTTTAACCGTGGTGATGTTTATTATTTGGGGCAACTGACGCTTGCTTCATTTATTCTTTCCTTGTTTTTCTTCAGATCTAATTAGCATTGGTGATTTTGAAGAGGGTAAGTGGTTATCTTCTCGTAACTATTCAAACTCATTAAATATTCGTATTCTGTGCAAATGCGACAGTTATTATACCGCATACACATTCATTAGGAACAGGTGATACCCTAGGGTTATCTCACTCTCCTATTGGCTCCTGGGGTTTTACATAAGTTCGTGACATTAGCAAAGCGTCTTTTGCAAGTTTATCGGAAACTTAGAAAAATCGCGTCCCACCCAAGCCTACCCCGCTACTTCGTAGGAGCTCCTACTTAGTCCACATGTATTTAATTTGGCCCCACATTGTCGACTAATCCTGTCGTTGCTCCTCGTTTCTCTTTCGACCAGGGTGATCTACCGTTAGTTATTAATAACAAAGGATCCCAATAGAGTATGATACTGTATACATGTTTGTTGTTCTTTCTATGAAGAAAGTTTATTAGACTTTAGAAATGTTGCAAATAGCCTGCGCCTCAGACAGCGAACTTTCCGCCGCTATACTATGCCTCGGTTTTCACCAAGGTCTCGAGTGACACGTCCGGCTGCACCGTAGGCTATGTTGTAAGTTGCTTATACTAATAGGAGTGTGAGTTTGCAAATGTTTTGGTGAACCGTTCAGAAGCTTTGAATCACAACCAAGTCACCAAACATCTTAAAAGAAAAGGGAAAGTGCATAAATTTGTGTGTATTGAAGCGTTCCGTGGTTCCATTCACAGGGAAAGGAACAATCCGGTCAAATCCAGTTCCAAAACGAAAGAGCGTTCTTCCTCAAGCAGGTTAGTCACGCAACACTATCTAAGGGTAACACGAACAGTAGTCATATGGACGATTGTTATAGCGATTGCAAGTAAGAGTATAAGCAAACGTCCTCAAGATCCCATGAGAGCGAAACAGTGCGAACAACAAAACACTTTTTCTTTTAGTAAAAGTTCGTCGTCATACCTCATTTCAGCTTATTTTCACCCTTATTGTTTCTCTGATTGTCAGGTTTGTCACGCAACGCCTATCGAAGGGTAACACCTTTCAGTGGTCATAGCGATGATTTTATGGCGATATTAAATGCTAGCACGAGAAACCGTCCTCAAAAGATGTGAATAACAAAACACTTTTTCCTGTAGTAAAAGTTTGTCGTCATGCCTTGTTTTAACTCCGTTCCAACCGTATTGTTTCTGCGATTGTTAGTGTCCAAAACCTGCGCTGATGTTAAGGCATGTTTCCTGGGCACCATGGCAAAACTGGTTTAGTCCATGTTGATGCTATCCTCGTTGACAATTCGTAGGGTCATTCATAGGTTCTTCTAACCTCAGGTTGATTACTTTATGTAGTTTAAAGCTCCGGGGCCCGTTTCTCAAAAGTCCCGTAAACTTTTCGGGCCCGAAAAGCCATTTCAAAACCTGCGATCCACTTATTCTGAAAAAAGCTGGTCCTTTACTATGATTTCAAGATACGAAAGGGAAAATTTGTTGCAAAATTTCATGCCTGGAAACGTCTTCGTTTTTAAGATACGAAGGAAATTATGGCACCCGAAATGCGCCCGAAAAGCTTCGGGTGTAACGAGAAGCGCACGCCCGGTTCTTGTCCCTTGGGTACTGCGTGATGGCCATGCTTCTGGACTGTAAAACTAAAGTTTCGGCTGTTTTGTTTTTTTAAAGTTTCAGATTCGCCGCTCCTACCGGAGAAGTAAGTTATCATTGAATTTTGAACGAGTTTGGTCAACATTGAAGAAGAAATATCTGAACATCATTGTTGTTGTCATTGTACAGAGTGCTTATTGTTATAGTTTCCGCCATTCGTGCAGTATTGACTTCATGTTTAGCGTTCTCTTGCATTTTTTATCACGGTAGTTTTCAAGCTTTCACTATTAAATGGCTATTATGCCATTTTCGAGTTGTAGGAGTGACGCTGATTTTACTCATTCTATCGATCGCTCACCTGCGGTTCCCGTTAAACATTTTGTCCGTCCTCCGCCGCCGCCTATTTCTCTTTCGTATAAACGGTCGTTGCCATTATTAACGGTCGATTATGAGACAGGGCTAGGGTGACCTGTTATAGACTATCAGCTTATGAAAGCCAGTTAACTGTAGTAGATACTTAAAATTATTGGGGTCTGTGGCCGATCATCGAGGTAGCGTAGGGTTTAGCGAAAGATCATACCAAGCAAATCGTCTAGGTTCAATTCTGGATTGAAAATTTATATTTTTTAATAGGAAAGACTTTCTCTACCAGTTGAAAAATTTTCTAAGTGTCTTAAAAATGGTAACGACCGTTTACGAAACGGACAGTTGCTCCGCTGACCGGTGGATAACGCCTTAAAACAATCTTGAAAACGGCCAATTAAAAAACATTTTATTTAGACACTACAAAGACAAACTTGCTTTTAATAATGTTGTGAGGGAATAACGGACCAGATAGATTTGAAGGAAGGGGGCTGTTACACTTAATTTTGCGTAACAACGAAAACACAGTCATTTACCCGCTTGTGGTTTATAATTCATTTTTCAAGTTCAGTGGCCCATAGTAACATGTATTTCGTTTTGTCCACCATGGCATAAAGAATCAACAGCAACATCTTATGTCTCGAATTGTGCTTATGGTTTGCGTTTTGTGTTTGTGTAGGCAAGGAAACTGTTCAGCAGATAACCGACCAGCGATCCCAAAGCGACATTCAGCTGCTGTGCCTGAATCTCCAAAGGTATAACACACCTGTTATAACGTCGTTGACGTTAGTACTGTTAGGGACTTCTGTTATAATTAATGTTGGGGATGTTTATATAAGCGGCAACTCGCTTGTTGCCAGAGAGGTACCAAGACTGAATGCCCCTAGGCTGATCAGAATTCGGGAACCGTCTACTACGACTGAACCATATGTCTTAACTCAAGCTTGATCGTTCAGAATTAAATACTAAATCTGTAGCCTTGTTTGGGTTTACGTATTATGGGACTACGGAGTATTCTAGACATTGCTTTATTTAGGAATGTCTGAACATACCAACTTAACCATTTCAATGAAAACGTCTTAAGAAGGACTAATTAAAGAGGGCTTAACTGCAATTCATGGAGGTCCCAACCAAGGTCAGCAGAAATTCCCAAACATGCCTTCAGCGAGAAACCGAAACGACAAAACAATTCAGCTGAAGTCACAAAACTCACGTGTGGGCTAACCTTGAACCTTGGATAATAAGGATAGGAAATATGTGACTTCATAACAGTGCTACATGTGGTGATACGCCACTTCATTGATTAAGGGTGCAATACATTTTAAACTTACTGGGGTGTACTGTTCTACTCTGCTAACTACCACAGCAACAAACAGCCTTTTACAACTGGATGACAGTTCAGGACTTATCTGCGTGGAGACGATTGAGTCCTAAATCATCTCTTATCACCTTTCTACTTTGTGATGCTCATGCCGGCCCAGTCATTGGCTGGGGACATTGTTTCGTTTTTCACTGCTCTGCTAAAGTGGGTGATTATTCCAGTGGATACGGAATTCAAGTTTCCACGATAAAACAAAACAATAAATCCCTCCTCAAATTGCTTAAACCTTGTTCTTTGCTTTCTTTGCAGGCATTAAAAGGTCCTCCCCCTTTGCCTGTCAAGGTAACTTTTTATAAAATATTTGAGAGTTCAAGAATCATTTATTCAATTCATTCCATTCTTATAACCTTTCAGTTCGTTGACTGTATCTTGGGATTTCATAAAGTACAGTACATGGTAGTGCATACACTGCAATGCAATGCAATGCAATGCAGTGCAGTGCAGTGCAGTGCAGTACCACAACACAGTACAGTCCAGTCCAATGAAGTACAGCAGAGCACATTACAGTACAGTGCAGTGCAGTGCATACACTACGATGCAATGCGATGCAGGGAAATGCAGTGCAGTACCATAATACAGTACGGTCCAGTCCAATGAAGTACAGCAGAGCTCAGTACAGTACAGTGCAGTGCATACACTACAATGCAATGCAATACAATGCAGTGCAGTGCAGTACCACAACACAGTACGGTCCAGTCCAATGAAGTACAGCAGAGTACAGTACAGTACAGTACAGTGCAGTGCAGTGCATACACTACAATGCGATGCAGTGCAGTGAAGTACAGCACTGCGCAGTATGCAATACCATTCACAATGCAGTAGGAGTGCTGCCAATCGCTCTTAGTTCATCCACCTGTCCAAGAGAAGCAATTACGATTACGTTTGTGATTATGAATGACTACTTACCTGTTTTGGTTATACTACTGTCGTTGTTTCAGAAATCCAAACCTCGAACAGTTCAAGAGATAATGGATCGAATTGGATTTTCTCAGTACACGGCCAATCTGCTGAATGATGGCTGGGATGAGCTGGAGTTTCTAACTGATTTAGCTGAAGCTGATTTGGAACACGCCAGTATTCCCAAAGAGCATCACAAAATGGTTAGGAGACAGGTTTTAAAGGAAACCTCCACTGTTAAAACAAACTGTTGGAGATAATCATTAGATTCCCAAATTTACCTTAAAACGTGGAAATAACATTTGAGTAAACAAAACAAGCAGGTATCGTTTTAAATTCCCGTGTGTAGACTCTTTGGATTTCACGACGTCAGTTGGTTGCCGCTGTTGTCAGGAAGCATGTGACACTATTTTTTTCTAATTACTCAAATGTTATTACAACCTTGTACATACTATTTATGCAATGCTTTCGAGTGGTATACCATGGAATAACCCACGCGTCACTTGTATTTTCTTCGTATACACGCCAGCCTTTCGGCGAGTGTGTATACAAGGAAAAAGCAAGTGACGAGAGATATCCGGTGGTATATCACCAGAAATCTTTGCATAACTATATTGTACCATGTGAATGTTGCATATGAAAGAAATCATATGTGAACTGCGGATATGAAATCAAATGAAGATTTGATTATTTTCTACCATGTCATAGAAAATACGTGGCTTAACATAATCAATGTGGTGCACGATGGGAAGGTTCGGTGGAATACCGACGAATATACAACGGTTTTCTCGCATTCTGATTACGCGCTCATGAAGAGTCTAAGGAGGCCATATGATAAAATGCTTATTGACTGAGTTAGGTCGGGCCGGACGTGAAAATATTTGGCTCTCGGTCACGGCGCACGGACCGAGCTTTGCTGGGTCCACACGCCATGACCTCGAGCCAAATATTTTCCCGTTCAGCCCTCCCACTTAGTCAATAAGTACATAATAATGATAAGTCATTGTCAAGCCCCAAATATTTCTTGGGAAACACAGAGGAAGAGCTCCAGGGAAAAGAAGTGCTTCAACGTTTTCGTTTGAATGGTCTAACTTGATTGATTGATTGATTGATTGATTGATTGATTGATTGATTGATTGATTGATTGATTGATTGATTGATTGATTGATTGATGGATTGATGGATTTATTCTTTCTTTCTTTGTGTGTATCAAATTCAAAGCTAACTACTCTTTATTTTCTTTCAGATTCTCGGTGCTATCAGAAGATACATATCTTAACAAGACGCGATTCGAAATTTAATTATTTCGTCATTTTACATTGAACAGAATCTACAGCATTCAGAATTTAGATATACATATAGTTTCCTATAAATTTAAAATTGTCTTAGAATTTATTAAAGGGACACTGTCACGAAGATTCCTAAATTTTTGGTCTACACCGAATCCTGACATTAGCAGTAAGGAATGTAACCCATGTATAACATCATGTTTAAACGTCTAAATGAGGAATTAGCCTTAATTGGCAAAGAGCATACAAACCATGGCCGTAAATATCAATTTTTGGAAGACGCATGTAGACGATTTGAAAAATTTAGCCTAAATTTTTCAAATTGTAATCCATTTCCATCCAAGTCATTCGTTGCAAAAAAAAAACCCTTGAAAACGGTTTCAGCACACAAATATACCAATTGTCAATAAAAATGGACCATTATTTCAAGGTTTCCTATCACACAAATACAGATTTTAATTGTTAAAAGAAATGCTTCAATCCGTGACCGTGCCCCTTTAAGGGATTCAACTGTGTAAATAGTATATTTTGCGTTGATTTCGGAAAAAAGGTACCTTTTTCATTAGTCTATTACTTTTGGCCCACAGAACGAAAAACTAGAAATCAGCTTGAAATTCTTTATACTGTTTCTGTGTTTATACGTTTTTAAAGAAAAAGTGTATTACTGGGTTGCATGTGACGTCATGGCAGCCGTGTTGGTGGTCAAGAAAAATAGTGTGTCTCTCCGCTGGGAACTAAACTTTGTTTTTATGCAAATTCTGCAAAACAAAATTGTATAGTTTCGACCACCAACATGGCCGCCTTGTCACGTGAGTGAAGTCGAGGAATTTGTCAATTGCTGGTTTGCTTGTGACGTCATGGCGGCCATGCGGTTAGTAAGAACATATTTTGCGTTGATTTTGAAAAAAGTATCTTTTTTATTAGTCTATTAGTTTTGGCCCACGGAACGAAAAACTAGTGATGGGCCAAACATCAAACTAGAAATCAGCTTGAAATTCTCCATAACTTTATTTTTATGCAAATTCTGCAAAACAAAATTGTATTGTTTTGACCACCAACATGGCCGCCTTGAAACGAAACCAAGAATAGCTCAGACATGCATTATTTTTTGACAAATATTTTCTTAGATGAAAGATAACTTAGTTTGGTGCTAGAAAAAGGGTGGGTTTGAAATTCCATGTATATCTAAGAATGCAACGAGCGCAACAAGTTCGTTATTACGTAAACGGGACTTAAAGCCATCATACTCTTAAGGCATCGTTTATACGGACGCTGTTTCCAATCGATACGGTTTCATGACCTCGAAACGGCATCCAAATCGGCACGGTTTCGAAGTGTTTATACGGAACCTATCACGTCATGGCGATCTCGTTCTCAGGCCCTTGCACTTCGTCAGGTGGTTCTGGGAACGAGTAAAGAGTTTTCCCACCAAACACGAATTCTCCCAGGCCGAATCCAGAATCATCGTTTCGCTTTTCTCTTCCTTACTCTGGAGCGTATCGACTATTAAGTCAACATTTCAAGACATCTCTGCCTGTTATTACGTTATGTCTCTCGGTTTATAGAAAGTATATGAAAAAATACATAAAAGCTGAAAAAGCGAAGTTAAACCACAGATCAAAGTTGTGATCGTGCAACAAAGCGCTGCACTCCGTGCGAAATTCACCATGTTTACCCTTCGCGAACCAGCCAATTTCGCAACAAAATATGTCACCGTTTTTAAATCAATAAGGTTTCGCCGTTTACACGACCAATGAAACCTTATCGTTTTGAAACGCTCTACTTTTGAAAGCGTTTTCAAAACGACCCGGTTCTGATAACGAACTTGACCGGCGCCGTGTAAACGAAAGGCGTGACCGCATCGAAACCGATGCGGTAACAAATGAAACCGCGTCCGTGTAAACAGTGCCTTAAATATTGCCGTTGTTCACTGACACACCATCATCCAAACCATTCAACAAATAAAGTCAAGAATCAAAGGGATAAAAGAGGATGAATATTCAAGCAGTCTCGCAAAGATTCAAGTCCGTGCGATGTTTCGTGCGGGAGATATTCGAAGAAATGTTTTACTCAAATTTACAAGGCTTTTTATGGAGACGCCATGTTTCTGTCCCTCAGTGACACAAATATGGCGGCCGGAAGCTGACAAAAACATATGTCATCGAGTTTTGCTCTAAAAAGCCTGTAGTCAGGCCCGGCCAGAGGGAGTAGTGGGATACCAATACACACGCTGTTTTCCCCTCCCCCCTTCCCAAGATACCAATATACCTGAAAATCGTGATACTTAATACCTAAAATTATTTTGAAACGATACTAAATACCTCAAAATGAATAAGTAAAATCTTAATTTGAATACCTAAAATACAGGAAAAACTAAATACTTTATACCCGAATTTTGACCAAAAAATACCATATACCTGAATTAAAACGGCCCGGGATACCGTACACCCAAAACCCCTGGCCGGGCCTGTGTAGTCGTCTTCCGAGGGCTCATAAGCATCTATGTGATTACTTATTCTCATTCAACGACTGTTCAGGACTCGAAATCTCAGCGGATAAGTCACTTTTTTTTTAACCTACGTGACAGCATTCTCGGCCGCCCGTTTAATATCGTGTCACGCAAAAGCTTAGAAATTCAACCTTGCCTTATCACAAGAGGAAAAACCCTACAAAACTGAAAATTTGTTAAAAAAGGTAAGTCTTCAGCTATTCTTATAACTAAGTAAACTAAAATCTCAAAAGGATTGATAATTCATTATCTTTTAATTTTGATGACGTCATGTGAAATCCGAGAATACCATAAGCCCTTGCATCAGCATGCTCATTTTGGTGGCCTTCACACCTTTATAATCACATAAGAAGGGCTTGTGTGTGAGTGATTCAAATAAAGGTATTTCACATTTGGGTGCCTGTTGACCTGACCTTTAAGAAATCGCAAGTGAGATTAGAGTTGACTTTGCTGTGATACAGTCTTTGCTGCTGTTCGGTTGTAAATCTTGTGCTCATTGTATTTACATATCAAACGCAGTAAGGTTTACCTCAAGATGAAGTAACTAACTTCTTTTCCACCCAAAACCAAAACGACTCGGCACACAGGTTACAGGTCAAACATGATAAGACAAGATGGCCAAACGGCAAAATGATGTTTGGACACCAAACAATCTATGATGATGTTTGGCCGAAGCCGATTCAAACAATATGCGTGAAGATTTTTCTTTCTTTTTTTTAATTATTAGTTTTGTTTTGGATTGTTTATCGAACAGGTCGAGAATTTTAATCATTTTGTATTGTGGCTGAACTTGTCCCAGGGAATTTAGAAGAAGAAAAACAAACAGCTATTGGTGCTTTTTGCCCGATTCCTTTTTATGATCAAACTGTACCATTCTCCATAGTTAGCATAGGAGATCGCACGATCTTAAGTACAATTTGTGATTAATAGGCACAAGTGATTTTGAAAGTTCTAAAATTTGCACGAGACGAGTGCAATTTCATAAAGGCTCATGCAATTTGAGAACTTGTGAAATCACGAGTGCTTCTTAATTACAAATTGTACGATAAGGTCGCGTGATGTTTTGTTTATCTTTCCCTCAAAAAAACTACAAATTGTATGATGTTGCGCAACTTGTAAATTATCGTGTATTCTAATAAATTAGTCAAACAAATCATTCTAGAGAATGTCAACTTCAGTCTATGGGCCTTTTCCTTCAGTTTCACACGTCAAAACGTTGGAAATTGCAACGTTTGGCTGTGGTCATGCGCCGTTGCCATGGAAACTTAATGGGAACTCCTACAAAGTACAATCTAGGATTATTTAAAATGCTCTCGACCAATCAGAATTTTATCGTTTATAGCATTCTGGTGTCGAAGGTTAACGTTCATAAAAGTTGATTTATTCTAAATTTTGAAAGTCAGGCTTTTTTCAATGTTTAAGGTTCATGATATTAGATCAGTTTAATGTTCTTTTGCCTGTTTCAATCGTTTAGCCTTTTTTGTATTTAGAAGGTCAAGGTTGGCTCCTATTTAAAGACGAGAATATACCAAATTAAAGATGCAATAGGATGACAACAATATGCCACCGTTTGGCTTTATGACTTTCTTTAGTCTCCATGACAACAATTCTAACTAATATCAGGGTTCGCACGCGCCTTGAAAGTCTTTGAAAGTCCTTGAATTTCAAAATAAAAATTCCAACCCTTAAAAATCCTTGAAAATTGCAGTCGTTGCTGGAAAGTCCTTGAAATTTGTTTGCCAATTTTAGCCAACAAAGCTGCACAAGTATCTGAGACGAAAATCAGCGCACTCTCTCCTTTGGACATCTGATGTGGCGTTATATTGGCTTGATTTTGCCCCTCTTGGGGTCCTTGAAAAGGCCTTGAAAAGTCCTTGTATTTTTTAAAAAAAGGTGTACGAACCCTCAACTATACTGATACTATGACTGAAGAGGTGAGTAATGGGGGCTTCAAGCAGCGTTTTGTCAAAAGTCAAAAGGTTAACTTTACTTATCAGCCTGTTTTTTTTTTTTTCCAAAAGATCAATTAACGTTAAATTTAACATCACCTTACTATACAAAGGAAAAAGCTGGAAATGCTTACTTAAAACTGAATACAGCTTCCATCCGTGATTAGCTGCCCGAGTGTTTTTCCTCGGCCAACTGCGCGGGAATGGAGCCCACACTACAAATACAGAGAAAAATCGCCTGTTTAAAACACTAATAATGTATGCAAAGATGGAATACGCTAAAACAGCACGCTTTTCATGATGGCAACTTCGACAATTCACGTGCGATACGTCACTGCTATGACAAATACTGGTTTTGGTGTGAGATCCTTCATTCTTGCTCAGTTTTTCAGCGGAGCAACGCGGAAACGAACGGCCCACCATCCCACCCAAAATTCGCGTGGGTCTTATAACCAGTTACTCCTAAACCAAGCTGTCCAAGCTTGGCTTAGCCCGCTGAGCATGAATATGAATGTTGTTGAATAGAATACTATTTCCTTTTTGTTTTTCGTCATTAATATAAAGGTAATTTTCACTAATGGTTGTTCCCATCAGAGCTTTGAAAAGACTTGTTGTTCCGATTTTTGTTTTTTCTAAAGATCATTCTACTTCAAGAATAAAGCAACTTTTAAAATTTAGCCAAAACTGTCTCAGGGAATGAAATTATAATCTATGCTACGAGTAACAAACAGCTTCATTCTTCATTCAAAAATGAAAGAATCTTCTGGTATTTACTCTGCAAGGTTGTTTTCCATCCCCATTGAAAACATGACTGGTAATCATTACTTCCATTCTAAATTAACTGACAACAATTTCTCTGTTTATAAATAATCGATCTTTTGGCCTTTGGCAGTAAGCGAGAAACACATCTGCAACGTTATCTTCGGTCAAAGGTTAGTCAAGACTACGGAGAACCATATCTTGAAATGCTTCGTTTTCAGTTATGCTTTCCATCAGTGGTCCGCTATGAGAGGCTCTAACTGCTTTCTTTTGTTCCTGATATTTGCTGTTTTTTTTTCCTGGCTTTGGCTTCCGTGGCTGGAATACAATACATAGACATTACCCCTGATGTTTTGTTTTGTTTTGTTTTGGCTCAGTTGTCTATAGCCCGCCGCACACTTGAGGAAAGAGCTGAGCAAAATTACTCGCGAGGCAGTTAGCTCAGCCGTTCCCTCACGTGTGCGGCAAATTTGTGGTGAGAAATTCGCCTCGCGAGGCGATAAAAAAATATCAAACATGTTTGATATTTTCCTCATCGCCTCGCGAGGCGAATTTCTCACCGCAAATTAGCCGCACACGTGAGGGAACGGCTGAGCTAACTGCCTCGCGAGGAATTTTGCTCAGCTCTTTCCTCAAGTGTGCGGCGGGCTAATCGAATAGGAGAGTATTAATGATTTTGCAGTATGGTCCAACTTGCACTGGATAAAGATAAATAAAAAGTAGAAACCAATATCAGCAATTTTTGTCCAATTACGTTTTCTCTGATTAACTGCTGACATCAAAAGGAATGACCGCTTCATGCTGTACCTCTGTTTCATAAATTGCCATAATTTCAATTTAGATCGACCCAAATTAGTTTAGTTCGCCTGTCGAGTCAAACGCCGAACTTAATTAAGCTGAACTTAAGTAGATCGAGGTTGACTTGTAACATTGATATTCATTAACATGATTATGCATTTGGATCGCCTCATGTGAAGATCTGCGTTTGACCCAAACTCTATCTTCAGCCAGTCCGACCGTGAAAAACGCCTAAGCCGAGCCGAATGAAATCAGTTAAACCTAATAGGCAATTTCCGAATTACCGTAGGCCTCTTTTTCAAAGCGAGTCTTGGTGCTCATCCTTTCAAATGCAAATCAATTTTCATTCACACGCAAATTTAACTTATTTCCATGTAAATGAAATTGATTTGCATATGAAAGGTGAACACTTCGACTCGCTTTGAAAAAGAGGCCTGTGGTGTGAATTATTATTAATTTATATTGTTGCATAATTTACGATGATTCTCCACAACTCTTATATGTTTCATGGATTAGAAAACAGATGCGTGTTATACCACTAACTGAGAGGGATATCCCAAAACTGCAGAATACCCCGCCATTTATTTAAATGTGAATAGCGGCATTATCTGTCTCGTTCTTCAAAGGATGCCACAACAAGAAGACAATAGATCGTTTTCAGTCACGTGGCCAGCGGCCATGATGGTTCAATGAAACAAAAGAAACTATCTGCATAAAAATAGAGTTCAATTCCCAGAGGGTTAGCCTTGTGCACCAACATGGCCTCCATTCCCTTATTTCTGTGTACCAACATGGCCGCCGTGATGTCATGTGAAAACGATCTCTAGTGGCGGGGTTGAACTGCAGTTAATCAGATCCACTCTCGTGTCCAAGGCAACAACCAGATAGGCCTCAAATGATATTTTAGAATACCGTATTTTCTCGCTTTAACTCCTGACCCCGATTAGACGCCGGCCTCGTAAAAACGCTGGGTTAAAACTAATAATTTGAAAATAAACGTCGGGGACGTTTGATCGAGGCCCCGGCGTTTGTTTGAGGGCCCGTGTTTGATAAAAATCTGTCTTGGAAACACCATATCGAGCATATAACCATTAAAGCAAGC
The DNA here is from genome assembly GCA_948470475.1 of Galaxea fascicularis. NCBI lineage: Eukaryota > Metazoa > Cnidaria > Anthozoa > Scleractinia > Euphylliidae > Galaxea > Galaxea fascicularis. The sequence goes on from OX419344.1 coordinate 18,888,008, forward strand.
AAAAGCGTAGGATTAATCGCAACGCATACCCTCTTAAACATATACCAAGCTGTTATAGCCCCTTATTTAACACACGGTCTGACAGCAATGCATGTTCGCGTTCGTTTCGCCTACGCACTTTGGCAAAGTTGCCTATTATGAACTCAAAACGTTTTTTAGTTGTACCCATCTGCTTGCTATGTTTTGTTCATGCATTACTTAATATGCTCTGTTTGCTTTAGACATCATGATAACCATTTTCGGTGACTTGGGGACAGTTTATCTGGTCGGGACGAAGGAAATAATCGTTCATCCCTAAGAAACTGCATGCCTCTGTGTCTTGGAGAATAGAAGTAATAAATCCGTTAAAATAGTACAGAAAATTGCACTTTTTTGATAAATGCCGGACAACGATTAAATGCCGGGTTCAAACAAACGCCGGGTCCATCAAGCCAACTTAAATAAACGCCGGGGGCGTTAAATTGAGAAAATACGGTAAGCCATATTTTATGTGTTGCTGATCAATTTTATAACATTAGACATGGCCAGCTGATTGCACCTCATTGCCCCGCCCTGACTAAAATGGTGCAAATCGTGAAATTATTTCTATTTTTGTTCTAGCTGTTTTTTAAACCCAATCAAAACGCTAACGGTAATTACTCGGTGAATTCTACTCCCACCAAAACATCGCCTGAGTATAACTGAATATTTGATCACCAACTTGTAAGCCTTTGGCTTTTAAAGAGAGGTCTTGTCTCAAGTATGGCAGGCTCTTGTTTCTCCGTTCTCGACTTTCTGTTTTTCTCTTGCCTTTGGCTTGCTTGGTTGGAGTACAATACATACGCTCATCAAGGTAAGGAAATAACTCTGTAATAATATTATCGTCAGCTTGAAAGAAAAAAAAATGCGGCCTTAAAAGTCAACGCTTTAGTCTTAACAAACATGTAAAAGTCTAACGGAAGTTCGTCTTCACTTGAGCCGTCTTTTAAATTGCAGAAAATGTGCTCTTTGAAATAGAAACGTTTCCGGTGCGCTTATAGATTTAAAGAAAATTTGTTCTTCTTTTTCTTCCCTTAGCACTAAAAAGCGAATCTTTTCATTCTTTATCCAGGAAATAAAATCTGCTTGAAAAGTTTTTTTTTTTCGAAAAGCAACAACGTCCGCAAATAATTTGTGTTACAAACTTAACATGGTTGAAAACTTTAGCATTGAACATTTCAACGTTATATCATTCGGTGTCAGTGTGTGTTTTCTTGTCGATTAATGTTTTAGCTCAACATAAGCGAACCACAGAAGACAACGCATACTGTTTTTACAAACGTGGCCAGTAAATATCGTGCCAAAAGAAAGCCGGACGGGTTATACCAGGCAAACAAATCATATGATGCTATGTAACAAAAATGCTTTGCAGTTTTAGATTCTTCTGAACAAACCCAATTAACAAATCATGTTTCAGCGACTTTTCTCACTTAGCCATGTTTGGTCGTGACGGTTTTTTTAATTCGTGAACGTTTCGGTTCAACAGATGATCATTGATATGGGATTTATTTTACGACACATTTTTTAACACAGGCAACTGCAATGCTGTCAACAGCCTATATTCGAATACAGAATGTTGCCTCGCCGAATGACGCCAAAATACAAGGCTTGACTCTTAATATCAATCTATGACAAAATTATTTGCCTCCAAAGGCCCGTTTCTCGAAAGTCCTGGTAACTTAACTGGCCCACAAACCGCATATTTTGAACTCAAAAATCTCAATAAAAGTAGGGTGTGTTCTGACCTCTAATGAAGTCCATTTTGTTTCTTTAGCTGATAACTTTACTATATAATTTTCAAAACCTTTGAAACTCCCATATGAAATGGAAAACAAAACTCCTTAACGGGCGCGGTAATTACCGGGAGGTTCGAGAAGCGGCCCCCAGGGCAGTGTTGATAAAGTCAATATAAGCTCTAATATAATCGTCTTTAATCGTCTTTATTGCGCTTAAAAATCGTCATGCCTTTTCCATTATTATTTTTAGTTCAGTTTATTTGTTTTTCAAACTTCCTACCTTTTCTTACTAAAAGTTCTCCTCGGTTATTATCTAGGCCGTACTAATTTTACATGATAAGTTGCTTCAAAAGCAAAGCTATTCATCGGTTGTTCTTGAAGACCGAGTTAGTCATGACCCCCTGACATTGAAATTAAATCATATTAGCAGGTGCAAATCATCCTTTCAATTAAGCAACCCTTACAATAATTTTCATAAAGTTTTCAATTGCAGTCTATGGTGACAAAAGGTAAAATAAAATCATCTTCCACGTTCAGCATCAGCAATTTTGTAAGCTGGTGGCTTTTTTGATAACTCATGAAGTTTTCTCTGAAACAAATGGCAGTGCATTTCGGTCAATTATATTATTTGCTTATTGCCACCTATTTTCCGTGAAAATTTGGATATAAGATTTTTACTTCATTTCCCAAATAAAATGCTAAAAATATTCTTCAGTTAGGCTTTCAACAAACAAAGCAACCACTGCGGGAGAACAGAAGGCTATTATGTTTAAACTGAAAATGTGTAGGTGATAGCATTCAGTTTAAAAATCTCTCGATCCACATATCATGCTTACAGTCAATTTCTGTTGGTTGTCACAAGTTTTCGTGGTATGAAATTTGAGCTGTTACAGAGCTTTTAACATAAAGTGAAGCAAATGTACCCTTTGTCAACATCAGCATTATGATAATAAAGGCTTGCTCAAAAAGGTTTTGATAATGTCTAATACGATTCCTCTGCCAGAAGGAATTGATTGTTTTGAATATCAACGCAATTAACACTTTTGAAAGTCAAGTAGGACTAACTAACTGATGGTTAGCAAAACGGCGGCAGATACAATACGGCCTGTCAACTACAGCGACCCGCGAGGGTGGCCATTGAAACTCAAAACTGAAAAGTCGAAAGTGACTTTCCCACTTGCCATCGACAATTTCCCACTTCCTAGTTATGATTTACGACTTGCGACTGGTTTCTCGCGTGGCCGCATGACTACTGAACTTACAGTATGGCGAGCAAACAGCGGCAAAGAAACTTAAAAACAAGGGATCTTTCTCAGTTTCCCTCAGAATAAAAACCGCTAGAAAGGATGTTTCTTGACCAAAAGACAAGCTCTCAAATTCTTTACTATGATGCATAAAATACTAAAATTGAAAAATAAGAAACATAACACGAACGTTTCGGGAGAACAAAAACTACAAAAATGACTTTGAACCTTAACTGAAAGCATTCAGCTAAACAACCTGCCGATCCATATATTTGCAAGTCACACCCACACGGTGAGGGATCAATGATTCATGAATGAATTCCTAATTATGGCTGTGGTCAATTTTTGTTGGTTGCCTTGAACATCTTTTTAGATATTTCTTTTTCAGTTGTGATAGGAGACTTTCAAAAACTCTCAGAAAATTCTCCAAGATTTCAATTCAAGAGGACGGTTATTTCTTTTATAAGCCAGTAAGACTACAAAATATATCATCTGCTTTCTTCACCGCTGTTTGGCAAAAAACATTAACCCTAAAACCACCAAGTTTTTTGGAGATATTTTACAAAGAATTTTAAAAAAATCTTGGTAGCTTAGAGATAGATCTTAAAAAAAATTGTGTTAAAAATATATCCCCTTAAGTTTTCTCAGCACTCAGATGAATCACAGCTTTATTGAACCAAAAATGTTTCGAAATTCTGGCTTGAAAGAGCCATTTCGTCACGAAATGAAAGCGGGAGACTGGGATACCAGTGCCCAGGTTATCCTCAACTCTTTAGCTTCAAAATGGCGTCCAATTACGAGAGTGACGAGGTTGGGCTGGGCAGTTACAACAAGGTTTGGTATGGGTGCTCACTCCACTGTGGGCTCAAAATGTCAGTTTGAGAGACTGAAACTAGTGCCGACCGAGTGACGAAAGTGAGAAAGAAAACGTGATAGATGAAGTTCTGCAGCCTGAAAATGAGAAAAAAGACGACGACGAAGAATCGAGTTATCATGAGTGGACACTTCAGCGACTCAAAGAAGAGCTGGGTCGAAGAAATTGCTCTTTCAAAAAACGGGGAGAAAACAAGAGCTGATTGAACAGGACCGGTTGAACACGATGAAGGCGGAGCTGTGTTGTGGTCAGATGAAGAACTTGAAGTGGAAGACCTTCCTCCTTTTCGAAAACATCCTGGCCCAACAGTCGTTGCTTACACAGGATTTCATTGAATTTTTGTGACAGAAACCAACAGGTATGCATGTGGGAAAGAAGTAGCCAGTTGGGTTGATACTTCTGACTGTTGAGTGTTTTGAACATTGGCATACCAGAGCCTAACTGATGTATTTTTAAGCGTTTTTTATTGAGAATTTCTTTTACAATAATATTTTAGTTGTAGAAACAGTTTAAGAGACAGTTGAATGTAGAGTGCGTGACGCGTGACACGCCATGTCGATTCTCCGGCACCGCAATGTATGCTGGGACATCAGAGCCAAACCGCGTGCTCGTAGGTTGTTGAAAAAGTCTTAAAAAGTATGGAGTTTGTACTTGGAATGAAGCGTTTCTTTCTAACCTGTTTGGGGCTTGTAACATCAGTTATTCTTACTTCCAGTACCATGTATACATGTCGACGGACCATATGGTCCATTTGGTGCTTTTAGGGTTTTAAACTGTGTGCTACATGTTTTAGTCAAAAGGAGTCAAACTTGCTAGTATAGGCGCAAGCAGGCTATTTTTAACTCAAAGAAAGCTTTTAGTTTGACTTGGTACAGTTTTTAGGGAATTGAAATGGACCTTATTCCAAAATGGTGGCCAATAAATTGTTCTTTTGTTTGCATGTTAATTAGCCCTTTATGCCTCGTCAGCATGTATAAAACACAAACGAATTTTGAAGTGAAAATGAGGCAAAGAGGGCTAACAAACATGCAAACAAAAGAATAATTTATTGGCCGCCATTTTGGAATAAGGTGTGTTGTTTATGGTTAATCACACGCAGCGCAAACGTAGGTTACGAGGAAAGAGTATGCCGTACGTAATTTACATATTTTAGCGCGTTGGGTGACGCGGAACGTCACCTACGAGCGAGCAGATATCGCGTTACAAAGCGACCGTTTTAAATTTGAGACGGAGATTTGCGAACGTTAAATAAAGGTAAATTGTAACTTTCTTCAATAAAAAAAGTTGCAATTTGCCTTTATCTAATGTTCGCAAATCTTAATTCTTGGTTCTCAGTCAACGCAAGTTAAAAAAATAAAATCACCAACCATTCAATAGATTAAGTCAAGAAATTAAGATATTGTAGAAAATTAATAAATAAACAAAATGCCAAAGTTTCAGGGCTGTGCGATATCCCATACTCGAGTTATTGGGCAAAATGTACCACTCAAAATTACAGAGTTTAGTATGGACGCGCCATGATGGAGTCCCTCTGAGGGGCTCCAATATGGCGACCGGAAACGAGTGAAAACATGTGGAATTTACTTTGGCTATCTCAAAGGTTTTCTTCTCTCTTTTGAGCTTGCAGACATTTACATGGACGCTTCTCTTGCGATGTTGGCTTTTCAGACCTCTAGAAAAACACGCTGAATCGATGTTTCATGTACGTGACATGCTTGTGAGCAGACATCTTTATGTCACGCACAGCGAGAAAATCTAAAATTCAAACTGCTCTATTTTCAAAACAAAGCACGCTTCCGAGCTGATACATACAAGCAGATACACGCAAGCAGATACATTTCTAAAATGTATTTTACGTGATGAAGCTAAAAATGGAAAAGTCTCTTTACTTTTGAATTTTAGTATTTCTACGACATGACGTGAAAACCAAGAATATAACGTCTCGACTTTTCAACGGTCGTTCCTGCTCGCTCGAAGGTCACGTTCCGTGTCACCTAAGGCGCTAAAATATGCAAATTACGCACAGCAGACTCTTTCCTCGTAACTTACGTTTGGGCTGCCTGTGGATTGATTAAGAGTTTTATTATTGGTCGCAGATGAATGCCGACGCGTCAAGTATCTCCCACCAGAGACGGGCCAATACCTCGAGGGTCACGTGTTTATGAACCTAACCATCGGAGTATACACACCATGTGAACATCGATGTGTCATGGAAAGGAAATGTGTGTCAATCAACATTGGTCCATCGATTGCTGACGAAGTTATCTGTGAAATGAGTGATTCAGATCACTTACAACACCCGGAGGATCTGAAGATAAGACCTGGCTGGACATATAGAGGCACAGAGGTAGAAAACTTTTATGTGAATTAAGATAAAAACAGTGATCATACTGATGAGTAGCAATTGAGGAAATACATTCCTCTTAAACGGCGAATCCAAGGCTCCATGAGCATTCTCATTCTTGAATTTTAGTAAACAAATGACAAGATTTGTGGAAGGTTAAAAAGGATAAAGCAAACCCTGTCTCGGATGAAGCTTGTGAGGTCTTTAATGAGACTGAATATCATTTTGCATCACTTCAGTTGGTGTGTATTTGGCAATTGAATTTGGTAGTTGTTTGCGAGACTGTAGTTCTAAACCCCGATCGAGTTTGAGCTATATAAACGTTTTAGTGAGGTTCTAGGTCTTTTTGATTGTTGTGTTTGTGCTGTATGTGCTAGAGCAAATGCAAAAATAGAAAGTAACGCAATCGAACATATGATATGAGGCTGCCAATGACAGGACACGAGCTCTTTCGACGAAAGAGTCCGACGCCGCTTCCCAAAATGGCTTACTACGACAAATCGACGACGATAATAGGAAATCCAATTTGGCGCCTTCCGAGTAGTGACGTCATTTCACACAATTCCTGCTAACGCCATCTGCCCATACTGCCCACAACAATTCAATCATTGTGCAAGCGAATGAATGAGTTAAAAACTGGTGTAACTAAGGACTCTTCAAAGGTCCAATCACATTTTTGCATATTTTTTTTATTTCTCTTTAATCAGAATCGTTGCCACAGTAACCCATGCCTTAACAATGGGACATGCGTCATGGGGTACACTGATAAAAGATACCGTTGTGAGTGTTCACTTGGATTTACCGGAGAAAACTGTGAAAAAGGTAACCGAACTTTGAATACAATTTTGCTGATGAATTTTCTGGAGCTTGGCTGTCTGTGAATTTTCAGTTTAACAATGTTTTTGTCAGCACAAAATCGCCTGCGTGTATTCAGTTTAGCTGCTTCAATATCTCACCACTTAATAACCAGTATACTTACATATATGTTTATTTTTGTTAACATGTAGATATCGATGAACGCAACAACGTTCTGTAATGTGTATTATTAGAGAGCTTACGAATCGACGACTTTGTCACGAGGACTACTTCAAATTAAGTGGCGCCATCGATCAGGTCGGACGTCGGACACGATTCCCGCTAAACCATTATGCTTATTTGAAGTTTTAAAGTTATAAATGCGAAACTTGGATAAACTTAATAGAATACCGAGTTTTCTAGACACGGAATATAAATAAATCTCATGCAAGACAAATAAACAGGCGAAAATGTTTACGTGCGGTGACAGAAGATCTATTTTTCAATACTAGTCAATTGAACTAAAAAAGATACGGAAGCCTGACTGAAACTCTTTTGAACGTTACCTACCTGAAAAATAAAACGAAACAAATACCTTTCTTTCTCTTGTGCTGCTGTTTTGAACGTTCGAACCACCAGTCAACATAATTCAACTTATCTTCGTTGGACATCTTTTTCTCCTCGATAAAGAAAAAAAGATTTACGGATTGAGAGTGATTCTGAAGGGAGCCAAAAACCGATATATTTTAATAAGAAGTTATTTCTGGATTACGATCTAAAAAGAAAGAAACAAAACAAAATAAAACTCGAGTCGTCCTGCATCGAAGACGACTTTAAAACTCTCCTTTTCAAGTCGTCGCCTTCTTCAAGACGTCGCGTGAAATGACGTAGCATCCAGAAGTACATGTGTATAGACTGTTTCCAGTCGGCGTCACCTACAAAGTCTACAATTCGTAAACTCTCTATTGTAACTACCACGAAGGTGTTGAATTGAGCCAACTGAGACTTCAGTTGATTTATAGTTTTTCCATTGACATATCCCCAATATTGCAGATCAGTTAAAATTTTCACTTGGCCTTACCAGAATACTTCGTCTGTCACGTTTTGTTTTTATATACATTAAACTTGAGTATTTTAAAGGATTAGTCTGATGTTCAAAGTTTACATTTTAAAAGCAAGCAGCAAATTTATCTTATCTCCACATGGAGCGTGGTCCTGATTTCATTTGTTCTCTCTCATCTGATCCAGATATCGATGAATGTAACAACGACATCCATGACTGCAATGAAAATGCATTCTGTACAAATACCCCTGGCGCCTTTTACTGCACGTGTAAAAAAGGGTACACTGGTGATGGAAGGTCCTGTTCAGGTAGGCTTTTTTTGTTTTGTGTGACTGTCCTTTATTTGTTTCTCGTTTTACTAAAGTTATATCTCATGGTTTCCATTTGTTGGGTAGACGCTGAGGTAAGCGACACAGGGAAAAAGACATCTTTTAACAGCCGACTTCCACAACAGTACAAGACCCTATTAAGAAACCAGCTAGTGATCGCACCTTAATCAAAACTACATTAGAAAATACCTGAGTCAGATTCTCATTCACATTTGACGAAAATCCTTTACCCTCAACTTGCTCCAGTGTTATCAACAGTAAATCACAGTACTCAAATCACGGCTCAGGTATCTTTTTAGCGGGACCTCGCGCTCGCGCGCAGAGCACCATTGCTAAGAAAATATGGAAACCCATTGATCAGATAAATGTTGACGTCATTGTACGACCGTCCGTCCGTCAGTCCGTACTGTACGTACGTACATACATACGCCCGTACGTCCACCCCTCTATATAAGCCAAAGTGAAAAGTGATACCCTAGTTGTGCTGGAACCCACGTATGTGTGCCGGGAAAATGGTACTCCCGTTTCGTCCTTTATGTCAAGAAAATCGATTAGCGATTTGTCTAGGTTACTACGAGTTATACTTGTTGCTTGTCTTATTTCTTCTAATTTCTTACGAGAAAAGTCGAAGAAACATTCGCATCGTTTTTGTTTTCTTACGTTTTGTTTTTGAGGTTTCATCTGACATTGGTTTGGACTAAAAAATGCTTGTGTTTTTTCCAAATGTTTACTATCCAATATTTCATTTTGGATCCTAAAACTCTTCGTTTTCCATGTTGTCGCTCATGTTGTCACAAAATTGGTTGAAGAAAAACCAAGCGAGGTCCGGACGGTTTATATCCTCGCTCCACTTTACAAGAGCCGGATTGACATTTGGAAAACTCTCGCAAACAGCAACAACGCCTTGCCAAACGTTAACACCATTAACAGCTGCAATATTGGAAATGCCAGCAATATGTTGTCCCTCACAGAAGTTCTCGTTGCTGGCTAAAAATCGAAGACCTCCATAATTGCAGTGAAAACTTCGTCTTTTGTTCAATGTTTACCGCTGGCAAAGCTTCTTTAATTGTTCCCACAATATTTGGCCAATGTCATTTGCACCTTCTCCAGAATCGACTATCATCTTCACTAGAATACTCCCGATGTTAACCGTGACCATTCCTCCTTGAACCTCACCAGCAACTGCAAACGCATACTTGTCTTCCCCTTCCTGACAGTCACCCGCCTCCATGTACCGTACACGTGATCTGCTACGACTTTCTGTAACTTTGGTTTTGCAAACACTTGCAAAATGTCCCACTTGAGAACATTTTGATCACACGTTTTCCCTGGCTGGACACATGGAATCTCTGGCAAAATGTCCACGCCTCACCACCTGATTGCGCCTTATCTTGACTATTCCGTCTGGGCATTCTACCATCGACTCGGCTCTCTGACCCACTGGAGAGACTCATACTCTGGGTTTTGCTTTCTGCTGTCTCATAATTTGGGCCAATCTCTTATAACGTTTGTAGTGTGAGGGGCTGGCCTTTCTGCAGAAGTTTTCGCCGTAACTCTTTGGAGATTATTTGATCCCTGATCTGAGCCTCCAATTGATCACCGTAATCACACTGCTGAGCTTTCCGCCTCAGTCGTACTGCAAAATGATCAATCGTTTCATCTTCCGCTTGCACCATTTCTCTGAATAAATGCCGCTCATAGGGAGTGTATGTGACAAAATGTCTGGTTCAAGCATCTTCAGCCTTCTGATAATCCTTCGCACCCCCAGTGTCGGCCAAAACATAAAACGTCCGGTCCAGCGTAATGAAGAAGGAGTGCTAGACTCTACACTTTGCATTGTTATCATCCTATTAATCAGGGATAATAATGAAACCTTTTCCATCCGCATATGACTGAAAACTACGAAGCCATCGTTTCCACCAAGTGCCCACGCTACTTGGACCACTGTTGACATCAAACGGTCGAATTCCTCCAATATATAAATCTCTCAAATTCAGCTTCAATACAAAATTAAATACGAAGTGTGACGCTTCTTGACAGCTTTTTGACAGCATTTTGCCAGATTTTTACACATGCATCGGCTTTTTTTCCTCGCGCTTGGGTTTCTGCCTTCAATAGAAATTTTAAACGCTTTCCAAAAACAACATCTCTACCGATAAAAGGAGAGCGCTTTCCTTTTGCATGGAAATACCGGTCGTTCCGGTGTACAACAAATGAAACAGTCCTTTCCAATGAAATACCTTCGGAAAACTCTCACCAGTTTTTCCATACAAATGGAAAGCGCCCCATAAGTTTTTACTCATGTTGTCTTTTTCTATGATTTTGCCGCCGACAGTGCGGGTTACCCACATCTCGAGTGTCACATTTCACTTTGGCTTACATGGATGGGGTGGTCGTACGGACGGACGGTCGTACGGTGGCGTTATAACCCAAACCAAATTTTCTGGCATGGATGGGTTACCACATTTTCTTCGCTAACAATTATGAAGGGATTCTTCCCTAAATGTTTGACTGTCTAAAACGAATATTTTTAACACTTAAAATATTGCTGAGCTAATAAACTCTACTTTACTGTGCGGTTTGATGCGATATATTCCGAGATATCTAAGATATTTAAACTGGAAACGACAAAGAAGAATAAATGCGATTAACATGCAGCTATACCTTACACACCACTGTTCTTATACTTTGAATGGTTTCTCATACTTCATCAAGTCTTGCATGCGCTGCAAAACTCTAATTCTAAACTGTAAGCAAGACCTCAGTTCTGTCGACAATGCTAATGCACCATTCTATCTTGGCACAGTCGTCTTAGGGCTTTACGCCTCCGCTACCGCATGTAATCTCACATATCTCCCTCTGCAGCTCAGTGGTGTCGATAACCTTCAGTTAAGCGTAATAGCCGGCATTCCAGCTGGCCAGACATGTTTTGCGCGTTTGATTGATTCATTTCTGTTTTAACGTTAGATTTTATCCTTTTTATTTAACAAGATTGCTCCAGAAACTTGCACTACTTCAAAAGCTATCAAGATTTACCAACTAGAGGTGCTTCTGGTGTTAAACAGTTTAGCATTGATGGAAGTCTGTTTCTTGCTTTCGCCAACAGAGAGGCTGATATCGAGAGCTTCAACACTGACTCTTTTATATATAAACTGAACGACTCAACTGGAAATTTTACTCTCCATCAGACCATTGACACTACAGGCGCCCGTGGATTAGAACACTTTGCGATCGCTAATAAACATTACCTTGTTGTAGCAAACAGGAGAAATGCAATTACATTCAAACTGAACTCTACAATTTATCAGTGGAGTGGACACCAGTTTGTACCTTTCCAAAACATTCGAACACTTGGAGCAACCAGTTTTCACTTCTTTGAAATGTTTCCACATCAGTTCCTCACTGTTACGAATTCTTTTGATGACACTACGACCAGTATAAACTCAGTGATCTACAAATGGAAAGACACCCATTTTGAAACCTTTCAAGAGATACCAACCGTGGGAGCCACTTCAAGTACGACGTTTGGAATAAACAATGAAACGTTCCTTGCGATTGCAAACGCTGCTTCTGCTGTCCAGTCTCATTTGTACAAATGGTCAGGTGAAAGCTTTGTAAAACTGCAATCTTTTCAGACAACTGGAGACCGCAATGTAGGGTCTTTTAGAATCAATGATGATACATTCATCGTCTTCATCAACACTTCCGGCGGATTGATGTACAAGTGGATTGGCACAATGTTCGCCCCTTTTCAATCTTTTTCAGTTGCGACCTCCAGATCTGTGCATCCCTTTCTGATGTGTGGTCAACAGTACCTGGCTGTGACTGGCATATCCCAGGTAGTGGTTTATTGGTTCTCTGGATCAGAGTTCATCAAATACCAAGACATTCCAACAGAAAATGCTTTGGATTTGACCTCATTTGAGCACAAAGGTCATACTTATCTGGCGGTTGCAAAGTACAGAACAATAGTCGAGAAACGCTTAAATTTGAATAGCAAAATATATATATGGATCTGAATTGATCTAAATTTAGGCGAGGCTTCCAAACGGACCTGAGAAATAAACCTTGCGAAAGAAATCATACTAAACACTGCATCAATATATCAACCGGAACTAACGCCTTGTTTGTTTCGGAAATAAATTACATTACATCACATTACATTATATTACATTGCATTGTATTTCATTACTGATCAGAAGAGAAGCAAATTTCAGGGTACATTTCAGGGCACAAAGTCACAAAAATACTCTTTACTCTTTAGATGTCGTAGAGATACCTCACTTAATTAATGCAGGGTCTTATATTGGACTTAGAATCAATTATATTAAGAAAAAATCGTTCAGAAACCAGATTGTCCCCAAATAGCTAGATAGGATGATTTCAGCATCCTTTAAAACTACAATAACGAAACAAATTCTCTTTCGCTTTAAGACTTTATCGTTTTTCCGCACTTTATTCTGAGGTGTAAATGGAATACCACTGTCTAAAACCTCCCTAGTTGACGAATCCCTGATAAATATTTGTACGACGCAAAATTCTTAAGTTTAATTCTCAGTAATTACAAAGTGTGAAGTCTGACAAAATCGTTTAGCTATCTTTTGATTTAGGATGCTTACGTGATGTCCGTTTCGATAAAATGATAGGTATGTCCGTTGATACTATTTACTACTTAACACATTTTTCAATCAGCAAAGTTAATCCATGTACGTCTTTATGATCAAACGGAGGAGTTGCCATTTATAGGTTTATCATTACTGAGTTGCGATTCAAGGAAGGTGCATGGGGTCCATGAGGAATATGGATTCAGCAATTAGAAAGAGCCCAAAGTATTGTCTCAACACGGTTACCTTAACGACACGGTCTTCACTTTCAGTAGTACTGGTGAGCACGATGGTGCTGTCCTTTGACGAAAGTTCGATTGTAGCTTTGAGATTATATTTGTCAGTTTAGCGGTTAAAGAAATAGCAGATTCTTGACCAGTCAGAATGCGCACTATGAAAGATTAAACATTTTATTATACATTTCAAATTTTTCATTATTTCGTAATTGACGAATTTTTTAGTTTTAATTGATGGAGATTTCAGAGTTTTACAACTTCTTTAAATTTGTTGCTGTAACTTATTTTATGCACTTGGTATCTAACAATCCTATAGTGACACTTGAAAGCACTGTATTCTCCGAGCTTCAGTGTTTGCTGAGGCTCTACGTCAGAAAGAATACACACTTGGTTTGGCATACTTTGGCCAGCGAGTGGCCGTTTATTAAATAACAGTCTGTTTATAAAATTATGTAGAAGTTCTCAGCAAAGGTGGGGTCACACCCACCTTTCAGTGCAGCATAGGCTTAATACAGAACAACACGCTGAAGAGAATATAAAGAACCAAAACACAAGATCCGGTATTCAAGATGACCTCCCCAGGTATGGTGACAGATAGAAACAATTGGGGGAGGGGATAGATGGGAGGGGAAAATGAGGTAGCACGTTCTGTCAGAACAAGATGGAGACCGAAGAGGCCTGCAGTCTCATGATTTCTGTCCATATACTTTGATGTCGTCATCCAGCATACCGGATGTTATTGTAACCGGAAGTTCCAGAACCAGTGCATAAACTCATTTATTCCATATAAAAAGGAATAAATATCATATGAGTGCAACGTAAGTCTGAAAGTTGTATTAAAGTTAAGTGAGCTTAAAGCGACAACGGCACCGAGAACGCCACGAAACGATAGATTTAGCGCGCAAAAGCAATCGCTCTGCTCTTGCGTTTTTCGTTTAATACGGTTCATTTGTTTGCCTTCAACCTCAAAACAA
>OX419344.1:18907224-18927224 GCA_948470475.1 Galaxea fascicularis
ATTTAGCTTAAAAACAGCTCATTGGAGACACTAACTGATAAAATTAAGGAACCAAAAACAAATTGAATCAGCAAAGAAAAAGTTGCGTATTCAAAAATATCCGGTTAAGTGTGGACGGGGCCTTAGTCGTCGCACTTCGTGCATATTCTTTAGATAAATGCATACTGAGGCATATCCTTTCCCCTGGAACCTTAACAGTTTTATTATCAGTCGCAGATGAATGCCGACGCGTCAAGTATCTCTCACCAGAGGCGGGCCAATACCTGGAGGGTCACGTGCTTTCGAACTTAACTATCGGAATATGCACACTATGTGAACATCGATGTGTCATGGAGAGGAAATGTGCGTCAATCAACATTATATTGGTCCATCGATTTCTGACAAAGTCATCTGTGAACTCAGTGATTTAGATCACTTGCAACTCCCAGAGGATCTGAAGAGAAGACCTGGCTGGATATATAGAGGCACAGAGGTAAGAAATACAACTTTCGATAAGGATACTAATGATGATGGGTAAACCCCCTGAAATGCCACACTAAGCGAAAAACTTGTACAAATTCTACTCGTCATGGATCGAATCAAATTTTTGTGCTTTTTGTTTCATCAGAATCTTTGCTTCACTTACCCCTACTGACAAAGAAACCGCTGTGAGTGTCCACCTGGATTTACTGGAGAAAACTGCGAAACAAGCAATTTTAAGATCTCTGTAATACAATATAATTTTGCTGATGAATTTTTTTGAGCTTTTTTACACACTAAAATTATCGCTTTCCCCTTGAAACCCAAACAAGCCAAGAAAACCGTGTTTCTCACGGCAGTAGGGAGTTTAGTTTCAGCCCTGGTAGCATTGCCCCTTTCACTGGTCGTAAGCACATTTTCGCCACTTCCTGGATACGCGATCCGCAGCGAGATACGGTCATCTGAAAGCTTACCAGAGATATACTGGGTCTCTATGTTGTATCTCCTTCCGTTAGATGCCATTGCGATACTCGCTGGGATCTTTAATTTAGTTATTTCCACTGGTATCATTCCCAAAGCCTGGAGGAGTGCTAGAGTGACTCTAATTTTCATAACTGACTCGAAAGTTGACCCAGCAATTTACGTATCCATATGACTTTCTGTAATGGCCAAACTCTTTGAAAACGCCATTTTTAATCTGGGATATACATATTTCAATGAGATACTTTCGTTGTCATATAAGCCGAGAAATTTCGGAGATTTGATTGGTTGATAGTATCACTATTTCCGCGTAATAGTGGTATAACAGCAAAAATGGATGGTATAACAAAGTTACCATGGCAATACTGCACATAATGACGTTTTTGCTTTTGTTTTCAAAAAAATGGCGGCAAGATTCCCGGAAATTTCCAGGGAAGAAATACAAAAGCTTGTCAAAAAAGCAGTAAACAAAAATACAAACAATACAAAGTCTCTTGTACGTTACCGAAAATTAGCATGACCTGCACGGAAATAACTCAGGTGAAAATCATTATGTTTGCCAAGTTTTAAGAATATCACAGAAATCGTAAAAAAAAAATACAGTTTTTATGGTTTTGGGGGACGCTGTCACAAAATAAGAGACATTTGTATGGCCGGATTTTGAACCATGTTTCAAGGTCCGTAACTTTGTCTCTGTTCAACCTAAAATAATCAAACTTAGTCAAACGACCAATCTCAATGTTATCTTTTATGTGATGGTGTCAATTTACCGATCCTTTCAAATTTGAAACTCGTCCCAGTTCCCTTTTGAATTTCGGAACGGCCTATTAGGGTTAATGCGCGCGGCTCTTCAGAAGACCACTTTTCAGTGATAATATGATCCCGTGGGTATATAAAGTTATCACATTATTACAACTTAAAACTAAACAGAAACGAGAAACATCAGTCGTATTAATTTGATTATAGTCAGTGAAACTTCCTTGACAAAATGAAAATTAAACATTTTCTTGTTGCTTTTTATATTTATCGTTGAAGACCTGCAAAAGCTCGCAATATTGCTTGCAAAAAACATTCAACATTGTTGGGCAAATTGTGGTGTTTGAACATGTTGTTTTGCGAACACCTGTCAACTCAACTATAAAACTGGATTAAAACACACCGAACATGTTGCGCCCAACAATATTGGATGTTGTTCGTCAACTCTAGTGTTGCGAGAGTTTGTGCAACAAACCGATTAGAATCTCACTGTCTTTGTTCCTCAGTCTGGGGTAAAATGTAACTTTAATTTCTGGTAATCGAAAATACTCCACGCATAATTCTGTAACACTAATTGAACGTTGGTTGTTATTTTTAGCGCCAAATTCCGATGAAAAGAACCCGTTAATAGTTGCTACCTACGCTCAAATTTAAGTGGGCACATCTTTTATCAAATAAGCACTAAGGAGGATAGAGGAAAGAAATGTGTTATGTCGTCAGAGTTGACTTTATATTTATTTGGTACACATAACACAGGTCAGCTCGTGTCCGTAGATGTACGGTTTGCATGGTAATGCGATGCACGACGATTCTACCACATACAGTAGTGCTCCATCGGTGTCGCGATGGCTTCCTGGGACAACCTCAGCATCTTTATCGACACAGATATATTCACTCTCATGATTGTGAACGTAATGCGAAGTCATCAGGTATCCACTGTACTCCCTGGTCCAGCCGGAAGGGTACCTATTGGTTGCTGGGATCATCAGCTGAGAACCACGTGATCTGACGTAACACACGGCGCAAGGAGCATCATGTTGGTCGATATTGTTGGGAAAGCCTGGAAAGTTTCCTTACTCGTACTCAACACCATATATAGCCGCTGTGCTCTGCCAGCCGCTGGTGTATTTGTCGTATATGGGATTGTCAGGGAGACAGAGGAAGTTGGAGCCATCACCTTGGTGGTTATAGAATCCGCTCCCCATCACCCCTGTTATCAAAAAGAAAGACAGAATTAGCACTATGGCTTCGTAAACGAAGAAGCTAACAAATAATTACAAACAAACATGATCGCCTGCAATTCAGACAATTTCAGAGAAGATCACGACTTTTTTTATTTAAACATGTTTCGGATGAAACTTTATCCATCTTCAGTAAACGGAATAGAACCCAATAGCAGATGCGATATAAATACGAGGAAAATACGATAATATGGAAAATATAACTCAGTGGAAGGTCGAATCAGTGTCGAATGCAGACCATCAATATATCTAATTACAACCAAAATAGAGACGTAGAAAGTCTGATGTATGACAAATTAAAGGCGTGAAAATTGCAAAAACGGGACAGAAAACAGATAGTGATAAGACAAACAGAACTAAACAGCCAGTGAAAGATTGTCATCATAATTCTCTCGTCTGTTTTCTCTGGAGCTGTGTTATGGTGATAGTGTTGATAGTGTTAGTAATAGCTGGTAGTGGTAATGGTGGTAGCTATAGTGATAAATTAATCAATAATTAAGAACATCCAAGAACCAACCAACCATCCAGCTAACTATAGCCAAAGGAAGCAAACCTAATTGGGAACACCTATGCTTAATTTAAAGGAGATAATGGACATACTGGGCAACATTAACTACCGTCCTACCAGAATACACCATAGAGGCATTTCCTGAGCAGCTTCTTCGTCCCCAATGATTGTACGCTACACCAAATGGCGCCTGCCCTGTTGGTCCCTGTTCCCCTTTCCTCCCTTGAGGTCCCATCGGTCCAGGAATTCCCATTTCACCGACATCACCTAGGTTATTACAATGATAAAATCATGTATTGCTTTGTACAGTAACTGACTAAACAGTTATTTGGTCGTACCGTGAACCGAGTGCATGGTAGCCAGCGTAGTGATAGTTCATCAGTATATGGGATCGTCCGACTCAATACCGCCAGCATTTATATACCAAGTTGACTAAATTAGAATGACCGCGAAAGAGTTACAAAAACGAGAACTTATATTTTTAAATGACATTAATTTCGTTGATGTCGCCGTTGACTTTGCTTAAGCTTCCTAAGAAGGTCTCAATGCGGTTGACCGATAGCCGTAAAACGGCTAGAAATTTAGTCGTTAGGCGTAAAAATTGAAGAAAATGAACCGTTTGCCATAAAAAGAGTTAATCTTAAAACAGAATTACTTAAGATTTCGAAGACAATCTAAGACCCCTTACGTGCCTTGCCTAACGCCACTAGGCCGGCATGCCTGTAGGCATATGACTGGTACAAAAGAAAACACACGAATGTATGATGTAGGTAACTTGTACGATGACATCGTTGTTCCTTCTTTTGTGCTGTACTTGAAAATGGTGTTATTATGTAAAATATATGCATTTCTGTGCGCATAATACTACAAGAGAAATACCTCAACATTATGCCGTATCCAACATTTAATTGATAATTTGGTTAAGGTTCCTTGTTTTACACTGCCCATATCCTCCTGTGCATGACATTGCGACACCAAAGTTTGTCACGTTTGATTTATCTGCATTCTCGTCCCAGAGGCTGCCATTCCTTCGGTCAGCACCAAGAATAACGACCTCTGGCTGGTTCCAAACCAGGAAGTCCGTGAATCACAGACTTGTGGCTCTTCTACGCAAACTCAGAAGTTTGAAATAATAGTGGTTGCCAACGGTTACAAAAATGCACCTTCACTGCGACTGCGCATATCAGTTTCGGAACTGGCCAAAGGTCCTTTCTTGTTCTCGGTGATGACCGAAAGAATCGCGGCCTCTGGGGACAAGAATGACTTCTTTGATCACTCTTGTAATTCGCTTCACCGTAGATGACTTGTTGCAAAGAATAAATAAGCGAAAATAACAGAAAAGTGTGGTCGACCATTTTAGAACTCGCCTCAGTCCCTTCGCGGAAAATAATCGTTTGAAGTCGTGTTGCAAAGAAACGAGCGATGTGACCCTCTTTTTTATTGGTGTTATTTACTCATAATAGATACACGAAAAAAAGTTGGGTAGTAAAAGTTGAAGTATTTGTGTATAAATGACGTAAAACTCCGCATTTGGAGCCAAGGAGGAGTATGAGAATATGAGATAGCGGTCCAATTTCTTCACATTATTTGCAACATCGGGCAATTTGAAATCACTTCACTAAAAGATTATAGCCCCAGGTTTCTGTAATATTCATAACTTTTGCTCTGTAATAACAATTTTTCCGGTTGTTCAAGTTTCGGACATTTCTCGCGCAACTCAGCAAGAAACACTTACAATAACTGGCCTGCAGGGCGAAAACAAGCACGGTGATCCCATCTTTGTATTGTATTTTTTCAATATCCTATGCATGGCTATCAGTTGTGCCAACTTTGAAAAAATCTGGATAGTACATCCTTCTCAAGAGAATCACCTCAATTAATTCCAAGATGGTAATAAGACTTAAAATGTGTTGTTTAAGAAAAAACAAAGGATTTATTAATATTTAACTCTTTATTAATATTTAACTTTTCTGTTAACTGTAATGGGAACAAAATAACCGTTAGCGTAAAATAACCAAAATTTTAGCCGTTAACCGTATAAGTCACTACCTTTGACTGAGACCCTCCCCTAATGACTCTCTGTGGAAGCTCTCAGGCAGCTGAAACACGGCTTCGGGCCTCAGGGGATTTCACACTTGATAAAAGCACGTGGCAAACATGTTTTGATTTTTGTTACACATTCAGTTGCTTTACTATACGTGACTTCCCATCTTTATGAGCAGGTAGAAAACGAGAGGAAAGATTGGACAAGAACGGTATCTCTGGTCTAATGTTGGTTCGCCTTACTATAACAAGTTGAGGAGCACTGAGTGGATGCAGTGTTTTGTTTGAAGAAAGAAAAAACGACGCAGGATAAAGTATTACACTCTTCGACTTTGAATCACAGGTACAATTCTATCTAAGAATTCGGTAATGTTCTAAATAATTTGCTCGGCCTTCAGGAATTCAATATTTTACTTTGTATGTTTTTCAGTCGCTAATACACTTGAACTCAAAAATTTATGTAATCGTTCCAATGACACACTGAGCTATCGCCTCAGTTACCACGTTTTTGTTCTTACCACATTTTCACGTCTTCCGTGATCTATTATATTACAAAACAGAAGCACGGCAACGCGGAATCCATAGGAGATCTATAGCAAACAGTTTCCCCAGCCCTCTTTATTGGGAAATACGGTTATACAATATTATCACTGATTCGAGTTTGATAAATTGAAATAAACAATGTCGCGCTAAATTCAAACTTTGGTATCGGCGCAATAGCAAGAATCTATGAACACCGACGGAGGGAGCACTTCAAAGTATATGAACAGTCGATTTAATCTTGCACGACTTTGGAGCCGAGCAAACAAAAGACAATATGACGACAAACGATATGTAGTAACTTTGTGGGGTCGTTTCTTGAGTTTAAATTCACCCAAACGTTGACAAGTAACAGAACGTGGAAGCAAATTTCCTATAGGTTTCAATCTTGTCAGCGCATCTTGTCCTAGACCCCGGCCATACTCGCCTGAAGGGCAGGAAAGCTCTCTTAATTAAAGTAGTCGAACCAATCAAATATAAGGTCAAAACCCGAGAGAAAAAGAATTCCGAAATGCTTTGAAAGTTGCTTAATGGTTAAGCTAATACCTTAGTTTTTAATACAGGCATCAAGAGTTTCAGTTTCCTTTGTGGGACGCAGCGCATTGTAGGACAGAAAAAGAGCACCAGCTCTCGAATGACAGTCATATCAGATTATTTTCCCTTTTCATCTGGTCTCCTTTTACGCAAATATTGGAACTAATTGCCAAACAATACAAATATTCACCAAAAGGAGACAAGGATATGGCTGTCATTCAAGACTTGGTGCTCACTTTCTGTCCTACAATGCACTGCGTCGCACAAAGAAAACTGAAACTCTTGATGCTTGTATTTTAGGTCTTCTCACATGGCATACGAATAACGCAATTAAAGGTGCTAAATATACGCTCCATTCGAGTGAGCCACGTTAGTGGGAGTGGGCGTGTAATTCAATATGAGACTTTTTCCGGGAGACTTTGATATGCGGGAGTACTTTTTTACGAAAATCAGTATCATCTCAGGGAATTATATCCATGGTTTTTTCGCTAATGTGCATAGCTTTAGCTGCAACCCTTCCGTTCCCCACTCAATATCATTTAAACTGTTGTATGTTGAGTTTTGATTCGCTTTAGCCATCACAAAGATGTATGAGCCATTGCACCATATATGCTCTACATATACTGTGTGCGTCTTTTTTTTTTTTTTACCAAATAAAGTAGGAGAGATTTATCTATAACTTGTAAACATTAAAAAAAACAATCATTCTACTCGCGCTGCTTGGACATGAGACGGCCACTTGGCGCTTTCAGCCTCGTCAGCTCTCTACCATCTCATCTCCAATACGCGCGCTTGTGGAAAAACGGCAAAAGTAAATGAAGTAACTGATTTCCCTTTCTTTGGAACCGACCGAAAAGAACAGCAAATGATTTTGACTTTGGTCAGTTAAAAACCCCCTCTAACGGTCACCTCACTACAACATCCACCTCTGTATAACAGCTATTTATTTCTGACCCAGCGGACGGTCCATACATTCACTCCTCTGCCCCCAAGGTGGCCGTTATGGAGAGGTTCCACTGTATATAACGACTGGTATATAAGTGAATTTTAAGTGACAGTGCACTCAGTCAAGGGTGAAGTTACCTTTTGATCCCATAAGACCCCGCAGCCCCGGGGGTCCCTGCCTTCCGTCTCTTCCGTCTCGTCCTAAAAATTAAAATGCAGGGACGCAGCTGTGAAATGCTCTCCCTGAACTTACTATAGGCTCCTAAATTCAAAGGCCGAAGCTATTTCAACCGAATATTGACTTTTTATAGGCTGTAAAAGTTACGAAATCTAGCCATCATCTGTCCCACGACCGAACTTGAAAGGGGTATGGGTCTATACCTAACTCGACGTCACAAACTGATCTGCATTGCATTAAGTCTTTGTAAAAATGCATGCAAAGCAGTTTGTGACGTCATGTAAGGAATAGACCCATGCCCCTTACTAGCTCGGTCGTGGGACAGATGACTCGTAACTTTTATAGCCTATAAATAGTCAAGATTTGGTTTATATCTAAAAAGGCGCAAAAAGGCTCAATGTGTTTCGAACAGGTGCAAAGATATATATTTAACCGAAACAAAATATTTTGGGGTTAACCGCCAACTTTCACTTGCTCTCAAACTCCCCTCTCCATCTACCCTAACTTGCTTACCTGCAGGTCCGGGGGCCCCTGGCATACCATCTCGTCCGTCTCGGCCTA
This sequence comes from Galaxea fascicularis, assembly GCA_948470475.1. NCBI lineage: Eukaryota > Metazoa > Cnidaria > Anthozoa > Scleractinia > Euphylliidae > Galaxea > Galaxea fascicularis. Next base: position 18,915,470 of record OX419344.1, read on the forward strand.
AACATAGAAGAAAACGAATTGATAATACTTTGCTAAATGAAAGAAAGAAAAGGGGTGGGTGGGAATAGACCTTTCCAAGAGCCATAATGGGACTTGACTCTTTCCACGGTTTTTGACGCCATCTTGACTGGAGACCAAACTCGGTATGCGATTTTGGCCGACTTCTGCATCGCCGCTGCAAAGACGTGGATTTTCGACCTGTCATGCAGCAAAAAATAAAGTCGCTAGAACAGGTACGACGTTCGAAAACTCGAATTGTAAATGTTTCCATATGGCATCTAATTTCGCGGCAATTTGCATAATTTTGATTAAAATGGGAATTGTACGAAACCTTAAAAATTCGTTTGCGGTCGTTGTGGTCTGAATCTCTTGTTTATGAAAATAATCTCAGTACATAATATATTTTTAAAAGACATTTTCGTTGTGAATCTGCCTCTTTGTAGCGGCTTTACAGCAGTTCAATTCGGCCAAAATCCCATATATTTAATGTAATTTTAGAGTAATCCTGAAGCTATATTTTCATTAGTCCCTATGACCTGCAGCTTGTTTTGTTATCAGGGCTAGCTATTGAGCGTTTCGTTCTCTAATCACAGACCACGTCTGGAAAGTTACGGGGCGGTCTTTCTTTCAGCCGTGTTTTTCCCCCAGTCAAGATGGCGTCAGAAACTGTGGAAATGTCCATTAGGACCATTGGGAACGTACTGAAATAACGGGATATTCTCAAATATCTGCTTGGCCTTCAAATAAGATCTAAGTCGCTGAACATCAACGAAACAATAACGAAAACAAGACTAAAACAAAGAATCAGGGTCGGGAGAAAAAGTTCTTTTTTAAGTTGTGTACCTGTTTTGTTGTATTTCGTTGTTGTTGTTTTGTTTTTGATCGTTTTTTGCAAGAGAAGGTACGAACGAAACGAAATACGTACGATAAGAGCAATGAAAGAAAATACCCAATGATGTGTGCAAAGTGAGAAGCCTGGCTCTCTTCCAAGAGGCTTACAATTCTTGCGCCGTGTGAGCTAATATCCGGATGTCTCCCAAAGTCATTGGTTTTCAGTGCCTCTCTAAGGACCTCTAAGTGATCCAGGACAGGGTTAGATGGAGACGTCGAGAGATATGCATTTTTTCTTGGGCATCACTTTCTGTGTTTATCCAATGATGACAATAATTACACAACAAAAGGCATAACAACAACGACAACATCCATAACAATTTGAAAGCCGTTTCTCTGATAAACCGCTCATTTCGGCGTTCATTGCAGAAAAGCTCTCACTATCAAGCACGTAACTACATTCTCTTACCTCGTAGCGTTGTTCTTATTTCGAAGTCCCTCGAGAGTTTGAGTGTTCTATAAAAAAAGGGAGAAAAAAGTATCATTAATCGCCCGACCAATCTTAACGCAAGCAATTTCTATGTACGTGAAGTTATCCAACGTAAGCGAATCGGCAGGAAAGTTCTGAATTAAGGTGGCATCAGTTTCATTTCCACTTAGTTTGCCCTCTCCATTAGCGTCATGGCGTTAGGTCAAAATATCCGAACTTATCGAAGAGGTTTCTCTTTCTCGTACTTGCTTTCCAGTGTTACAATTTTCTTATTGAGGTCTGATAAGGTAATCTGCTGACTAGTTGCCCTCTTTTGTCTTGAAAGCGCTTCCTTCTCATCAAGCCCTCCAAATCGGTCATCTCGGCCCTTGAGTTCCTTCAGTTCGTTTTCAAGGACTTCAACCCTACGTTTCACTGAGGCGAAGGAAACATACTGAAAACCGATGCAGGTGATCAAAAACACAACAGCTACGAAGCAAACGAAAGTGCGAAATCGCTCCGAGGAGAAATTTTTCGATGACTTTTGAGTTTTAGGCAATTCTTGATCCATTTTCAGTTGTACGTCGTCAGAATTAATCGTTGATGCACCAGTTCTGTGTACTACGGCCACTTGTATAAACAAGCCAAAGCTCCTTAACATATAAGGAACAACCCAAAAAAATAGTTTGGCAACAGTCCCCAATATCAGCTGGATACCCAGTGACTAGCAGCACTCCAATTCCGTCTAATCGATCATCGTATTTCGTTTCTTATGTCATCTTTTTGACAATCCTGTCATCATCATTAGGAGTCAAAGTTAATTAAATGTGCAGTTCAACCTACAAATAAAGCAGTATTTTTCAAATGCCCTTCACCGGCCAACCTCGTTCCCAGGCTCTTTCATCACCCCACCCCAGAGCGACATGCAAGGAGGGGGTACACAACGAAGGCCAGAAACTATATAATTAAAGTTAATTTGCTGAATCTTTTTACATAGTCTTGAAGCCTTGAAAGTCTTCTGATCATGCGAGGAAGATGAAGTCAATAGGAGCTTTTGTGCGTCCGTATTGTTTCTTTGAAATTGTTTGAAATTTTAGACCAATTTGATGAATAAAAATTAATTGCCAGTGCATTTTTTTTGTAGATTTTTGAACTTTTCTAAATTTCTTAAAATGTAAAGCGCTTTGTGATTTCTTTATACTATTTCTTGAAATAATTCACCCAAAGGGTTGTTTGGGTGATATTAGCAAAAATTCGATTATTTGGAACTGATTTGAGATTCTTGATGTATTCCGACATTGGCTCTTAAGAGACTGTAGAAAATTGACTCTTTGATTCAGACTGCAACAAAATTTAAAACAAATTGTTGTAATGACAATGTTGTAGATTTGCAAAGTAGCTGGACACTAAAAGCGCCATACCAAAAACCTGGGAGATGACTTGTGGTTCAAGTTCAGTACGACTTTCTTCAGTGTTGATTGAGTGCAGATTCCTCCAATGGGAACACAAGTGATATTCATTGTTTAGCACACAGTGTAACAAAAAAATTTCAGGGAGCCCCAACTTGAGTCATGTTGGGGGCCCCGAAATTCGTTTACGGTCAGTTGAGGAGCTAGTAGTAAGTGGTACAAATAGAAGGATACCTGGGCACAGACGTCAATTGTAGCAGCTTGTAAACTGATGCTTTCCCTCAACTTTTCCTGCCTGAGAATACTTACTCTCAGACTGTGACATAAAAGATTATCTTAAGTCGTAACGTAACGTAAATTAACGTAAGATTATCTTAAGTCGAAGAATGTGTGAATCAATACTAAATCTTTTCTCGAGAGGCAGCTCTCTTTTACAGGTCACATTCCACAGGTCAGAGACACTGTTTTATCGATTGATAACTAAGCGAAACAGTTTCACCTCGATCTATAACAATGTTTTGCATAGTGATCAGACTCTTTTGGGCTTGTTTACATTTATCTGTAGCACGGTGACCTGTACTTTGACCTATGGAATGTGACTTGTGAAAGAGACCTGCCGTTTCTTGAGATGCTAATAAAAGAGAAATGGGACTCGCAAAATGTATTTCCCAGATGTATACAGAACCTGTACGCATGCACATAGCCAAGTTAGCCTGCCTGCACATACACTCTCGTACTCCGAGTCTTCACTCCTTACTGCGCAGGCTTGAATTATGAGAATCGAGCAGCGCGAAAGATTCGTTGCCGGTTTCCGATTCTGGGTGTTTTTTTTTCAACAATAAAATCTCCCTGAAGTAAAACAGAAATTGTGAATGTGCATTTTGTATTTAGTGCCATAGATTAGACATAATACTGTGTTTATAGTCTTCATAGTGGAAGTGCACTTAGCTTTCCAAGCTAGTTTACAGGCACTCCACATAAATCCAAAGAAACAATAATTCAAATAAACAGAACATGATAAGAATCCCAACTGGCGGGAGGCAAACCAGTTTACAAGGATGACCGAGGAGTTGAACCAGGTACTTACCCAGACCAACACCTGTCGTGTCTTTTCCCGCTAAAATAATTATTTTTAATGTATTTCTTTGTCTTCTCGGGCAAGTGATCTTTGAGTGTTTTTTTTTGGTCAGTTCGGACACGAAATTTTAAGTTTTGCGTTACTTTGCTTGGCTTTGCTTTATTTGTGATTTCTCGTCGTTTGCCAAGTTGTTTTGAGCTCAACTGTTGCGGTGCACAGTTGTTCTTTGTATTCAAGTCAGTATAGGCTGAGGGTTCCGCTTTTACGAAGCGATGAATGCGCCGATGGACAATAAAGAACGACAAAGCTAGAAGTTTGTGACCGTTCTCGCGTTTTTCAAGTACATCATAGTTTCCTTAAAATTTCGTGAGGAAAAACGAGGTTGGATTTGTGGTCTGGACTGGACCTGGAAGTGCCTTAGAGATTCTACGTTTTGCGAGAGTTTGCGGTGGAAAGACTGTGGAGATATTCGCTGTTTGGAAGTAAATTTTCATTGTTGTTATCGTAATTGCATGCAAGATGGCGGAAGGTCAAACTGGCGAGTTTGATGTTGACATTGCCGACGCCGTGAGCACATAGAAGTTGGAATAAACTGGATTGAACCTGGATTTGCTTTGAGTGATCTATGTGCCCAAAAGTGGATTTAAGTGGTAAGATTGCGGGGAGACTCGCCGTTTGGAGGTACGTTTTCATTGTTATTATTGTAAACTTGATTCAGCACAAGATGGCGGAAGGGCAGCTTGGTGTCGATGAAGTTAAAGTAGCAAGAAAAAGAGCTTTGCATTACGTTATTGATGATTCCGTGGTTTCTGAGAGGATTGTAGCGTTAAGAAGGTCTAAGGCTGGGCATCTAAGTGAAATGACAAAGATTTATCGTAGGCTTGATGAGTACTTAAAGGATTACAAATTTCTACTTGAAGTTCGAAGCGAAACCCGCCGTTTAAACACTCAGTGGGAACAATACGCACATGTGCATTATGATTTAATTCAGTTATTACCTGGGGAAAGTGTTGAGAAAAGGCATGAAGAGAATCGTCATGCTGAGCAAAGCAAAGTCTATCATGGCTACATCAAATCGATAGATCAATATATGATTAGCTCTGAAGAAGGAGTTTCGAAAGCTGTTGACGGTAAAGGCACTGTAGCAGATGATAACTTTATGGAACTCACTCGTATTGTTTCACCTAATTTGCCAATATCTGAACTCAGAGATGATGTTCGAAGTGTTCTCTCTGGTTGTTCGCGAAGGTCTAGTGTCTCCGAAGCTAGTGCATTAGCACAAGAACATGCAAAGTTGCAGAAGATTCTCTCTGAAAAGAAATTGGAGCAATTGAAAAGGGCTAGAGAGAGGAGATTAAAGGAAGAACAGTTAAAGTTAGACAATCAAATTGCGGAAGCAGAGGATGTGGTGGAGCTAGCTAAAACCAAGCTCCAGTTTTACGAGGAGCTGGAAGATGATGCCCCAAGTCCGATTAGTAAGGCAAACAGTGTGCAGGACATTGCATGTGAAGAGAACCCAGAGGACATTAAAACTGAATACCTCAATTCTGAGGAGTTAGAGGATCCAACAAAGGTGCTGGAGATTATGGACAATAAACCCACACTAAAGGATGAAAGGTCTGTATTATGGGCACCATTGGCTGACCTACCAGCACCCAGAGGAGCTCCATTGTTTAACTCTACCCCGGGTGAAGCAGTAGTACCAAAGTTTAATGTTAAAGGGTCTAGTTTAAATCCAACCACACCGCCGTTTGTAAAGACTGCTCTACCATCCAATCAAGATCGTCAGCCTGAGAGTGTATCCTTTCTTGCTAATACTACTGAGGACATGGTGACAAAGCTAACAGCTAGTATAGACTCAATAGTAACTAAATCCAACCTTCCACCTTTAGACGTGGTCAAGTTCTCTGGTAATCCATGTGAATACTTCCGATTTAGAGCACGTTTTGATGAAATGGTTGGTACCCAGAACATTTCAGAAACTCAGAAAATGTCACGTCTGTTGCAATTTCTTGATGGCCAAGCTAGAACTGCTGTAGCGGGATTTGAAGGAGTGCCTGGTGGGCTGTCGGGGGCCCTAAAGGTGCTGCAGCAACGTTTTGGGCAACCACACATAGTAACGAAGGCATGTGTCGATGCCTTGGTCGATGGACCAAACATATCAAACAATGATGGAATAGGATTGCGAAAGTTTGCTGACCGCTCAAGGACATTGTATGAGACTTTAAGGTCAATGAATGCTCTCCATGAAATGAACATGACAAATTTGGCAAAAGTGTCAGGAAAGCTGCCCGTTGCACTGCAAGTGAAATGGAGAGATGAAGCTCTTCGAATAAGGGAGAGTAGAGGATTTCCAAATCTCAAGGATCTAGTGGAGTTTATTGAGCGGCGTGCAGAGGCAGCTAATGACCCTGTGTTTGGAAGGGTCGGTGAGACGAGTAGGTCTGCCTCAAAAAAATACTCAAGAGGTAGCCGGCAAACGTTCCTACCAGTTCTCAATCCAGCAGTTGATTCCAAGGTAACGACAATGGCAACACAAGTTGGACTCAGCAGGAGTGAGAATCCACCTACCTCAAGAGGGGATCAGAACCCTACAATACAGAAAGGTGTTGGTGGGAAATGCTACAGTTGTGACTCTGTGCACAAGATAGAAAATTGTCCTGATTTCATTAGTAAAACTGCTAGGCAGAGAATGATTTTGGCAAGGTACAAGGGACTCTGTTTGAACTGTTTACGTAAGGGGCATTTTGCTAATCAGTGCCGGTCAATATTTAGATGCAAACATTGTCAGCAACCTCACCATTCCTTGCTGCACAAAGCAACAGGAGACAAAGAGGGTGCAGGTGTGAACCTTCAGGGGAACCCAGATCCAAAGGAGCAGTTTAATGTGAATGTCACCACTGCAGAGCCTATTGAACGTGATGGAACATCCAGCCACACATACTCCATGACATCAAGAACCAAAGTTGCATTGCAAGTTGTCCCAGTTAAGATAATGAACAATGATGGACACTCTGTTACTACGTATGCTTTGCTTGACACTGGGAGTGAAGAGACATTTCTCTCAAAAGCAATTTCTGATAGACTTGGGTTAGAAGTAAGCAGCTGTGACACGTTAGCTATATGTACATTGTCGGGCGAGACCTCAGTGAAGGTCGGCCAAGCCAACGTTCAAGTGAAAGCTGTTGATAGCCTCGAAGATCGTACTCTTACGATTGGAAATGTTAAAGTCGTAGATAATCTTACCATCACAACAACGAGGGCAAAGGACTTGTCGCGTTGGCCCCATTTAAAGGATCTTAAAATCCCTGACGTTGATGACAAGCAGGTGACAATGCTGATTGGTGCAAATGTTCCTGAAGCCCAAGTGCATGAAGAATGTAGGCGAGGGAAATCAGGAGAGCCATTTGCTGTTCGCACTGTACTGGGATGGGCTGTGCTTGGACCAGTGGATGTGGCTAATACCTTGCCTTCTCAAGTAGTGAATGTTAATTTTGTGAAGTACGGCGATGAGCTGGCAGATCAGCAGATGAAACAATTCCTGAGGCTTGATGACATTGACATGAACAGGAGCTCTAAGAAGGCTATGTCAATTGAAGACAAAGAGGCACTGAAGAGGATCGAAATTGGCATGTTGTGGAAAAATGACACACCCTGGTTGCCAAGCAACAAGCAAATGGCAGAAGCAAGATTGCAGTCTTTAAAGAGAAAGCTACAACGTGATAAGGCGTTCCACAGAAAGTACAGAGAGTTTATGGAAAACCTCATTGATAGAGGATACGCCAGGAAGTTGACTGAGGAAGAGGCGGCACGACGAAGTGGAAGGACGTGGTATTTGCCACACCACGGTGTATTTCATCCTCAAAAGAAGGACAAAATTCGTGTTGTGTTTGATGCAGCTGCTATGCATGATGGAGTGTCACTCAACAACCAATTGCACCAGGGTCCTGACTTAACCAACAGTTTGTTGGGTGTTTTGCTGAGGTTCAGACAATATCCTATAGCACTTGTAGCTGACATAGAGGGCATGTTTAACCAAGTGAAGGTGCCCCCAGAGGATGCTGATGCATTGAGGTTTCTTTGGTGGGAAAATGGCAACCTTGAAAGTCCCTCAGAATTTCAGATGACTAGTCATATTTTCGGCGCTAAAGACTCACCCAGCTGCGCAAACTTTTGCCTGAAGCGAGCTGCAGAGGATAGTAAAGGAAGATTCAGTGATGAGGCTGTGAATGCCGTCACCAAGGACTTTTACGTTGATGACCTCGTCAAGTCGGTTAGGACAGTAGACGAAGCAAGCTCGTTAGCAAATGAAGTAACGTGTTTACTCAGGGAAGCCGGATTTAGGCTGACGAAATGGATGAGCAACAGCCGAGAGGTGCTGTCTGAGATACCTGGCGAAGAGCGAGCAAGACCGACGCTGGATTTAGATCTCGAGAACCTTCCAGTAGAAAGAACGTTAGGGGTACAGTGGGATGTAGAGAAAGATGTCTTCCTGTTTAAGATTCGTGTGCCTCATCAGTCACATACAAAGCGTGGAATTTTGTCAGCAGTAAGTTCGCTGTATGATCCTATGGGATTTGTTTGCCCAGTGGTCCTAGAAGCTAAGAAGATTTTGCAGAAGTTGTGGAAACTGAATCTGGGATGGGACGATGAAATACCTGGAGATTTGCAGAACCGTTGGAATAAATGGAAGTACGAGCTGTCTGCATTATCACAAATTCAAGTATCGAGATGTCACCTGGTCAAGGGGAAAGTGCGCGATGTATCTCTTCATCTATTCTCAGATGCTTCCGAAGATGGCTATGGCATGTGTGCCTATCTTAGATTTGTTTATGCCAGCGGAAACGTTAGATGCTCGTTTTTGGTTGGAAGGTCGAGGAGTTCACCAGTGAGGCCAATCTCCATTCCCAGGCTTGAGCTGCAAGCAGCCGCATTGTCTGTGAAGATATACCGAGTGCTTATGGATGAGCTGACGTACGAGATAAGCAACATTACATTTTGGTCAGATTCTCAGACGACACTGCAATATATCAAGAATGAGACCAAGCGATTTCAGACGTACGTTGCTAATCGTGTAGCTGAAATACGTGAAGTTACTTCGCCAGACCAATGGAGGCACTGCCCTGGAAAGGTGAACCCTGCTGATGATGCTTCACGAGGCTTGAATCCTCAGAAACTCTCTAATCAACCTCGGTGGTGGAGAGGACCCGATTTTCTTTGGGAAACAGAAGATTGTTGGCCGAGTGAAGAATATGAAGAAGTTCCAGACAGCGATCCGGAAGTGCGGGTCTCATCAAGTGTTCACCCTGTCAGTGTAAGAAGACATCGTAGTGATAATTACACTGATGACTGTAACAAAACCAGCAATACACAAGAAGATAGGCATGGTGGCCTGAAGAAGATTACAGAGAGCTCTGGTTCATGGCCAGTCCTGCAACGCCGTGTTGCGTGGATAGTACGATTTTGTCAGTGGATCACAGATGGGAGAGTTGCCCGTTCCACTGGGCCATTGACTTTGGAAGAGCTGAATGAGTCAACTCGAATCATTGTTCGCAGTGTTCAGAATGAATGCTTTCCTGAAGATGTCAAGGAAGTGAGGCAGAACAAGGAAGTGAAAATGTCTAGCAGGCTAAGAAGCCTAAGACCAGTGTTAGAAGGCGACGTCCTACGGGTAGGAGGACGATTGCAGAAAGCTGTAGTACTCTCATGGGATGAGAAACACCCAATGATTCTACCAAAGCACCATCATGTGAGTCAGTTAATTGTTCGGCATTACCATGAGTCCGCTGCCCATAGTGGGAGGGAACAAACATTGTGTGAGCTGCGAAGAATGTTCTGGATCATTGGTGGAAGAAACCTAGTGAAGAAGACTATTAGGAGCTGCATTAGGTGCCGAAGGATGAATGCTAAACCCATGGAGCAGTTTATGGGATCTCTACCGAGAGCAAGGCTGGAAGCGTATCACCCTTCATTTACCTTTACTGGTGTTGACCTATTTGGGCCACTAACTGTTAAGTGGGGCCGCGGAACCGCGAAAAGATGGGGTTGTCTGTTTACATGCCTTACAACTCGTGCTGTTTACCTCGAAGTGACGCCATCCCTTGAGACAGATGACTTCATCATGGTTCTTCGCCAATTCATAAGCAGAAGAGGACCACCCAAGGAAATTTGGTCTGACAGAGGGACCAATTTTGTCGGCGCCAACAGAGAGTTGAAAGAGGCCATTGCGCATTGGAATGAAGAAACGATTGAACGGCAGATGCAGCAGAAGGGCATCAAGTGGGTATTTCAGCCACCCGCCGCCCCCCATATGTCCGGGGTATGGGAGCGTCTGGTGCAGATTACGAAGAAGCACCTAAAGACTGCAGCTGGAGACAGGCTTCTCAATGATGTCGAATTGAGGACACTGTTAGCTGAAGTGGAGTTCATAGTTAATAACCGTCCTATCACTGCTGTTTCAGATGATCCTGATGATTGTTCAGCGCTGACGCCCAACCATTTCCTCCTGCAGAGAACTGCTCAGCTTCCACCTGGGGTATTTGTGAATGAAGATTCGTTCTCCAGAAAGCGGTGGAGAAAGGTGCAATTCCTCGCTGATCACTATTGGAAGAGATGGATACGAGAGTATGTGCCAACCCTTCAGAGAAGACCGAAATGGGTCAAGTCAAGGCGGAATGCGCAGATTGGTGACCTAGTTCTTCTGGCAGAAGATAAGGTAGTCCGCAACAGATGGCCTATGGGCCGAGTGCTGGAAGTGTTCTCTGGGGAAGACGGAGGAGTGCGGTCAGCCCGAGTCAAGACAGCAAGCGGCGTGTTTCACCGCCCTGTTACCAAGATATGCCTACTGGAGGAAGTAGCCGATGGCCAGTGATTACTGACTGTCGAGTGTCACAATGGACAAATTGTTGAGTTAAAAGACACTTCGTTAAGATTAAACAAACGAACTGCGTAATTTTCAGCCCGTTTGTGGGGCCGCTATGTCGTGTCTTTTCCCGCTAAAATAATTATTTTTAATGTATTTCTTTGTCTTCTCGGGCACGTGATCTTTGAGTGTTTTTTTTTGGTCAGTTCGGACACGAAATTTTAAGTTTTGCGTTACTTTGCTTGGCTTTGCTTTATTTGTGATTTCTCGTCGTTTGCCAAGTTGTTTTGAGCTCAACTGTTGCGGTGCACAGTTGTTCTTTGTATTCAAGTCAGTATAGGCTGAGGGTTCCGCTTTTACGAAGCGATGAATGCGCCGATGGACAATAAAGAACGACAAAGCTAGAAGTTTGTGACCGTTCTCGCGTTTTTCAAGTACATCATAACACCAGCTAGTGGCCAGAGTGGGATTTGCTTTGAACCCGGGTCACCGCATTGAAATCCAACGCCCTAACCACTCGGCCATCCTGCCTCATTCCAGAACATCCAGTAAATGCCCTTGCTTAGGAACACTTTACTTTGAAGGGGAAAGTTGTAGCCGTCTTTGGGTAGTTTTTGGAGCAACTTCTCAACGATTTGGTAGCACAATCTGGGTAAACCTGTTCAGAAGCTGGCCTTAGTATTTCAAAAGGATAAAGACAAATGCGTGCGCACGCGAGGCGAGGGCAGCATGCGTGTGAAGCAAGTTGTAGTAGGGAAAAAAGAGCATTCCTTTTCCTTCTACTTCCTGGCCAGGGTATCCCGGCCTTTCAGATCTCGCCCAGCTCTAGACTGCGAGTAGTCTCTTGTTTTGCTCGAAAATCTGTAGAACGAACGCGAACACCATATGGGAGAGGCGAAGCCGCGAGCCGCTTGTTTTGTGGGCGCCCACAAAAATAGCGGCTCACGGCTCCGCCGCTCATATCTCACGTTCACGCTCGTTCCTTCACTCGTTTCACAGATCTCAGAGCAAGGAGGGGAAAGACTGCTCGCAGTCCAGTCCAGTCCAGCCCTCGATTCCTCTTCCGCTTCTATCCAACACTCGTTCCCAGGAGCTTGTCGTCGCTT
>OX419344.1:18934724-18949724 GCA_948470475.1 Galaxea fascicularis
TAGGTCAGCCCATTTATGCTGAACTGTCTCCAGTGACTGATTTTAGGTAAGAGATAATTCAGTGTAGAACTTTACACAGGGCTGTAATTAAGGGCTGGAGCCCCTATTAAAATGAGATGGGTGTTGTGTGCAGGTTGTCAAGTTACGAAATGTTGTAGCACTGATTCTTAATTAGGTTTCTTTTATATTACACATGTATTAATCCACTGAAATCATCTTTTTGATAAACTTCATATTCTGTAACATGATTATTAAGCTGTGGTTACACATACAATTTTTGTCTTTAAATAGTGATGTGATTTTTTTTTTAAATTGTCGCATTGCTACCAGGCACCGGTCTAGCCATCCTCACACAAGTGATGCAATAGTGACGACTGAAAAAAACTGCAGAAAAAATTCGTGAGAAATTCAGTGAGTTGAATTTTTCGCATTGAAACCACAGACATTGTAAGTCGTGTAGCCACCACCATGTGCTGGCAACACAACAGTTTTTAAAAAAACCACACCATCATTGCAAGCAAAAAGTCACTCAAGTACGTTTACAGTAGCTTTGGCTTCAGTTCTTGTCAATTTTTCTGTCACAACAATCAGTCACACTTTGATAGACCTGTGTACTTGAATGTTTACACTACACATTGTAAATGTTTCATTTCTCTCTTGTTTTTAGGGAAGCGTGCTGTAGGCAGTATGAAATGGGGTAAGATCCAGTTTTATTTTGAACCACTGCAGCATATGCTTTGCAGGGCTAGGTTTTATGCATGGAAGGAAATATTATTTTCTTGGCATTCCATCTGCAGACTGTACATTGGAAGCATCTTAAAAATTATATTTTCCCTTACACATCATCAGGCATTACCAACTTTAGCAAATCCTGTGTACCCAGTTGCCACTATAATAAAATCATTTTAGATCTGTAAACTTTTGGAGACAGAAGCAAAATTTTGAATCTCAAAACTGTCAGTGGTATGCAGCAAAAATTTCATGTCCTCTTGTACATGAAGCCAGTTGACAATGTCATCTCTAACATCTTTTGCGTTGACTTTGACCATTTAAAAATTGCATTAAAATGAGTACAGAGCAGCGAAAGCTGATGAGGACAAACATCTACAGTAGCAGTCTAAAGGTATTACATTCATTCAGTTAAGCATCAACAGTGGCAATCTCCTAATTTCTCATCTCATAACTAAAAAATTGTGATGTCTTTATAAAAGGCATCAGTCATGTTCATCACTACATGTACATGCATTTTATTAATTTTGTACATGTGTTTGCAGCAAGTACAGTAATAAGGTTTTTAAAGACTTGTGTATTTTATCAATTTATTATTATTATTATTATTATTATTATCATCATCATCATTATGCGTTAAGCTGGTGTTTCAAAACTGGTATTGTTATCGTTGCCATTGCCGTTGCTGTTAGCATTATCATTAAAATAAATACATGTACGTATCATCATCATTATCATCATTATCATTACTGTTATTAATGCTTTGATGTTTAATGGAGTGAGACTGATTTTCTATGGTAATGATGAGGAGAATTTGTTAAAGAATCAAACTTCAGATCTTTGTTACTTGTTGTTCACTTCCTTTTTTCTAACAACCTTTATATTTGTTTTAGCAGTGTTGCTAAAAGGAGAAATTAAATATTGGTCACTTGGGTTTAAGGGTTGAAGGAATCAAGCACCCCCACCTCGCTCCACCTAAGAAATATTGTGCTGTTTGTTTAGATAATATTTTGAGCCCTGTCTGACTCAATGATCCCCTCTGTCCTCTGATCTGTTATGCAGTGAGTGCACACGAGGAGGGTTTTGTAACTTCATGCATCTCCGACCCATCTCTCGGGACAGCCGGTAAGCGAGATTGGATTATTCAGCTTAACCAATTTGAAACAAGTCTTCTTGTGTATTCCTAGAGAGTGTACTCGCGGTGGGTTTTGTAACTTCATGCACATGCGGCCGATTTCAAGAGAATTGCGGTGAGTGGTCAGGCTTCAGGGGTCAGGTGTTGTGTTTATTTGCCAGGACGAGACAAAGGAGAATAAGAAGAGATTCTGTAATTATGAACATGTCTGTGTTTTCATTTACTTTCAAGTTAATTAAATACTGCTTCATATAAATGCATCGCAGAGTACTAAAGCTAACATAACTGATTTTAATTTAGTGTTGGGATGTACAGTGCATTGTACTTCACCGACTCTAACACAGTCATAATCCAAACAATACTTAGTAACCAGTCCAGGGCTTGAAGGGACACTGTCACATATTAATTATTTATCCTAATTATTAGGATAAACCCAAGGATGTAGTAGCAACAATGCCCTGGGTGCCAAAGGTTATTTTTTGTTTGTTTGGAGCCAATCAGAGTTGTATGGAAATGTATGGAAGCTCCTCTGACCTGAGGCCCATCTCTTGCTTTTCATTTTGGTTATTCAGGGATAAAAATTATTTATTTGTTCAACATGTCTCTGAGCCAGGTGGCCCTTTAATGTGGGCGCTTTTGTTTCAGAGGTGCATGTGTACTGGAACTTTTCCTGTGGTCAGTAATTTTTAACCAGTTCTTAGTCCCTGTTTTATGATGACCATAAAGAGCTTACTGTATCTAAGTGGCAATTGCAATTTATTACTTATAGGCGGGAGTTATATGGCCGTAATCGCCGCAAGAGGAGGTATGTGCTATTCCTTTGTTGATTTGTTGTGATGGGTAGTTTTGATTTACTTGCCCTGAGTTACTTTATTTTTGTTTCATGCCAATTATGCCATAATTCTCTCTTCACTAAAACCAGCATTATTTTCTTAAATTCTAATTTAGTGTGAGATTTGATTTCAGTGTCTGGTTTTGTTTTTGAAACCCAAAAGAAAAGTATTCTATTGCTACAGAAATATGCACCTGACAGCAAGCATTGACGTTGTAGTATTCCACAAATAGCTTTGTTTGACAGGAATTAATTCCAACCTGCACTGAGCAAAATACCTGCAGCTTGTTTGACAGATTTTACAAACTATTCAAAAAAGAAAAAGGGAAAAGCTCTCACTAAATCAGGGTAGTCTATCAGACCCATTACAGCTGCTCTAGGCACTGCTAAAGACTAGTCGCACACCTCACTAGTTGTTCCAGTCTCCTTATAATGAGGATTAGTGCTACACAGAAATTTATCTTGGTTCATGTAATTGTAGCCGAACCACAATGGAAGGGCTCAGTGGTGAAAGACTGTAAGTGACAATTTGGCCTTTTCTGAATTTCTCAGTAATTCTTTCTCCTGCCTTACGTACTGGTTGTTGTACACTGTCTTGTTTTGCAAGTTAAAGGCCTGAATTCCTAGTATCATTGACCTTTACAGTTGTAGCTTAAAACTAAACCAGGTAAATTGTGTTACACATCTGAGTTGTTTTCAAAGCCCACATGTACATGTAGGAATGAACCATTCATATCCTTTGAGGTGCTGTTTTTTGTTTTTGTCAAAAGTCACTCACCAATACACCATTTTGCTCATGGTAATTTCCAAGTGGATTGTGGGTAGATCCAGTCCTTTGTTGGGGCAAATGGCCATTTTGGGACGTAAAAGGACTGGATCTACCCACAATTCACTTAGAACTGATCATAAGCAAAATAGTGTATTTATCAAATTTTTTAACTAAAGGCCACAAAATAAACATCTCAATTCTCAATTCTTCTGTATTTACATACAAACAATATTTACAAGCAATTTGAAATGTGAAAAAACAAGGGGTAAAAGAGTATGACGTGTGTGCAGGCAGTGGCCAAAATGACCAAAGCATTCTAATTGGATGCTGCCACAGCTCTTTTTGGCATTGGTTGTCTTGAAGGTCAGTGGTGTAGCTGGCAGAGGTATTATTAAATGTATATTAAACAGTCCATGCCTCAGTATGTGCAATTCATTATTTTCAGAGGTGCTGGCGCACCTGGTGCCAAGGAAAGTCCACCACGGTGAGTACAAGGACGAGCTCAAAACTTTTGTTATGTGAAAAACAGTGTTTCACGAGCATTTCTTCCAAAAATGATAAAAAACCAATCAACTGAAAAAAAAAACAGTAGCAATTCAATTTGTGACTGTCGAAAAAGCTTAAGATTGTTTGACAGAAAAGAAACTCTTTGACACTGCCTTTCAAAAAATAAAAGAATATAACTTCCATGTGCAAGTTGCTTCATCCTGGTAGGGAAATTTGTGTTGATATAACTTTCAAAAGATAAGGGACCATTTATTTTTTATGGGGTAGAGGGGGCTGGGGGAAGTTGGAGGAGTGTCATTTGCAAATTGTAGTCACATAAAGCCCCCTCCCCCCCCTCCCCAAAGTAAGTAACACCAGCTATTTTCCCACTTTTTTATCTCCAGAATTTCGCTCAACCCCCCCCCCTTTTTTGTTTTCCTTTGAGTTCTTTTGGGCAGCCCCCCCTCCCCCCATCCCATAAAAAATAAACAGTCCCTACTTGTGTCTGACCCAAAAGGTATAAAATGTCTAAATTAAAATATACCTAAAAGGTAAAAAGATGTAGCTTTTAGATCAGATACGATTATTTTTTTGTAGAGTTTTTATACTTACTAAGTTATTTCGTTGGGTTGGAAATAAGATAACCAGAACTTTCTCCACGCTGTAAAGCAAATGTAAATTAAACGTTTGGCTATTTGAGGCATCCAGTTAAGATGTGTCAGTCAACTTTATGAAATCTGTGCTGGTTGTTGTTCTGGCTCTAGCCCTTAGTTGTATTTCTTTTTGTAAAATTTATTTTATGTAAAATTTACAGGCAGGGAGGTTTTTCCTCCAAATTGATCAGATGCCACGGCCGTGGATGAGGTCGCGTAACCGTCCAAACATTGTCACCCAGTTTCATTTTACCTTGTTTCTAAGCATTATTTTACGATAATATATTTGGCATAATGAGTTATTTTTTGCACGCCACTTAAGCAGAAGTATCGATGTAGTTCTCTTTTACTTTGTACCTTCATACTAAACTGTAATTTACCTGTAAATATTATGTGTTTGCCGCATTACCAACATTGCGAACATTTCCACAATTATGAAGGGCCTACCAAACCAACCTTTTTCAACAAATGGTGTGCAAACACGACCACGCAAAAAAGATGGTTCTGGCGAAAATTGTTGTAATGCATTTTTCACTGTTTTTCCTCCCCAGATCTCGCTCGACATCTCCACCATATACCCGCCGCTCCAGATCCAGATCTCCTCCGCGCCGTCGTTCGCGTTCCCCACCCCGTAGGGATAGGTCACGCTCTCCTAGGCGTGACAGATCTCCGCGTGACCGTGACAGAAGAGGCCGCCACTGATTGATCCCTTGTTCTCGCGTATCTTGCGACATAGTGCACTTCTTTTGTTTTTGTGTTGTTTCATGGTCATTTGTAAGGCGATGAGCTTGTATAAGTAGGCCGATCAATATGGAAACGTTCCTTGCTATGAACTCAAGTGACAGATGTGGAAAAAAAAAAGAAAGAAAAAAACGAACTGGCTAACAATTTATCCGGAATATAACACTTAGTTTTCTTTACTTATCCTGTTTTCTTGGAAGAGGGGCATCCCCAGCCCCAGTAGCCTGCAGAGAAGGCGCATTTGTGAGGGCGAGCGATGAATAATCCTTCGAATTTATGCTATGCCGCCATCTTGGATGATGAAACTGACAAAAGGTTGGGGCGAGCCAAAATGGAAAGGGCGACGGGCGGTTTATAGTTCCAATTCTTTCTCTTCTTGCTGTGCTACCAACATGGCGGCCTTGAAATGATCGTTCGTCCAACAAAAAACGCCTGCTTTGCAAACGAGTTAAAGTTAAGGAGACGAGACACTCATGCACTGAGACGCCTCTATGAAATGGACATTTCCAGTAACATTCTGCTGTTGAAAGTGCTTTCACTTTGAAATTAAAGCTCTTTACTGTATGTATCACTTTACAACGGTGTTATTTGTTCATTCATATTCAGTGATATGTTTCTGTGAGAAGTTACCTTGTTGGGCCCATAGGAAAGTGAAGAGGCCCTTCAAGACATGATTTTGTTCTATCGTTTCGACCAGGTCTGGAGAAGTGATTCGACTGAAAAAATGTACCAGCCGTTTTAAGTAACACCCTGTGGAGCCTTCAATCGTGCTTGCATCAATAGTTTTGCCAAGTTTTAATGTTAGCTTCTATGTTTTCTAAGCGCAATGTATAATCATTTTTAAAGTGCGCAATATAGATAGATATAGCGTTCCTTAAGATATGCATCAGTGTCTTTTGCCATTGTGTCTGTGCGCCAAAACTCGTGTTTGTTGTTTATTTGCGCCAGAGTTCCAGGGTATGATTTTGGGTTAATTGTCTTAGATAGGGTCTGAAAAATCTGAAGTTTGTCTTAAACGGGATAGGGAAATCAGAGATTTGTCTTAAAGAGGGTGAGGGTTTGAGCACCCGGGCCGCACCTCCCTACCCAAGCATCTCTTGAGTACCCCCGGGGCCAAATACTCTGCCGGTTATCTTATGTTGAGTACTTACCCAACACCGACTCGAATGACGTTAAACGCACCTCTAAGGTAAATCTTTAACTACTAATTTTATGTCTGTTTTGTGTTGCATGAACAAAATCAAAACTGGATTTTTTTGGTAACTGACCGCACGAAACATTTGACTGAATGCTGTTGCGAAGTGAAAAAGAGCAGTAATATGACAGGTGTGGGCTGTAAATTGATTGGAACAGACTCTCCCAACTGACACGCCACGAGAAACGGATGCGGGATTCCATTAAGGACAGTACGCATTCTGATAGTAAGGTTTTACATGTTGAAAACAGTATGTTTAATTTTTGATTTACAGTAATTTGCAATACATTTCCTGGCAAAGGCAAAACTAAATGCGCGCCATTTTCGATTCATTACTCGACAACCACTCTGAAAGCATTTCCTTGTAATACATCGATAAAAATAGAAATGAAAAATAAAATATTAATTTTCTTAGGCTATCGCTGTTACTTAATGTTTAGTGCTGTTTTTCAAGAAACATTTAAGGTAAGAAAAATCTGATTATTACGCCAACGTTAGACACCATAGGTGTTGTAACAGTTTTCGACGCCATCTTGTTTGGGTTGGCAAGCGTATCGGAAGCAACTGTTTGTATGGGAGACCGATGTTCAATAACTTAAGAAAACCTTGAATGAAGAAGATTTTAGTCGCCAACCAAAGGATTTGACTGCCAAATATATGGGAAATTTAAAATCCCACCGCGCAAATGCAGGTATGACCTTTAAATCCTTTGGCCAACGACTAAAATCTACAATTCATAACTTTTTCGTTAAGTTATTTGACATTGTACGCCTATACAAACTGTTATTTCCGACACACTTGCCTACCCGAACAAGATGGAGTCGAAATAGCCTGATTTTTTTCTTAGGGGAAAGGGCGGCTGTCCATAGGCTAGAGTCGAAACCGTCAAAAGGCCTACTGGTAAATATAATAAATAGCAATTCTTTGGTCGCAATCTGTCACCTGCGTTTCAACTTTTAAGAATGCTTAGAGTCGAAAACAACATGTAAAAACAAAAAACTAAATGTTACGGTTGTCTAAACCCACGTACAAAGCATTTTAATTACTAGTTTCTCGCACGCGTGAGCATGCATGCCGCACGCATGCGTGTTAGTCTCGCATAATGTTGGCACCCCACGATGTCCAACAGTGGTTTTCACTTCCTAATTTTACACCAGCTAACGCATGTGGTTTCTGCTTTGATTGAATGACGCGAAAGTAATTTACTTTCGTCGACTTCTGCCGCGAACCCCGAGAAAATTGAGTCCTATTCCTTTGAACACTGAAATAACTCTACTTAGGGAACACATTACTAGCACATAGTTACGAAGGGAATGAAAGTTCAATTATTGAACTTTCATACCCCGCGTAAAGACAAAAAACCCTAGCTACCCTTCAGCACATGGAGTAAAGAAAGACATAATGAAAATTTGACCCTTATATAAAGCACTTTAATTGATGTCTCTTAACAAGTTGTTTAAGGGGGTGCGTGCAAATCTCGAGTGCCAACTACACGAATAGCCCATAATATCGAATCCTTTTGAATATTTTGTTAGGAAACCGCTAGCGCCAGAAATTGACAAGCACATATGACGCATGGATTGTGGATTGTCTATTGTCAGCTAAAAGTGATTTATTAAAATCGCGAGCTTCGAAAACACTGTGCCCTCTTCCAAACAGAGAAGCAACACTTCACACCACTAGCATATCAATTTATACAAAATGTTAGACGAAGAAGCAGCTCTGAGAAACAACGTCGTTGCTTTGCCATTTCTAGTTTTCAAACTGAACCGCTTGAAGAAAGCGTATGTTAGTTATCTCACACAGATGTAGTTTTTTTTTTTTTTCAATCCAAGCCTGTTACAGCAAGTTAACAACGGACATCTTTTCTTCCACACTTTAGTTTCCCTAAAATAGTCTGGATAAGCCCAACCTTGAACAAAATTCCGCCTGACATCGAGGCTTCAAGGACGCCCTGCTGAGACTCTGCGTGATACAGAGGCTCAACTAGCGCCCAGCTTCCTGAGTAAGACACCGCTAGCTTACGATACTTTCATTGCTCTGGTTTGTCCGCTTTCATTTAATAAAATGAAGATGACGGTTACTCAACACTGTATTCATGTTCCGTAAGCGACATTACGAGTGACTGTACAACTTTCTTCGACTCTAACAGCTGGCGAAGAGGGACTGGGAATTATGACGTCATTTCCAATAAACAAGTATCCAAAGACGACGCCGCAGCTATCTCGCATCACTTTTCAGGGATGGGGTGGAGTTAGTATACCCAAGACACGGGAACCCACTGGGGGGTAGTGTGGAGTCCGTCAAAGGAACTCTCCAGAAGGCGAATGGTGTCGTCGATATCGTTGTTTACGATCGTGAGGTCGAATAAATGTCCGTACGTCTTTTGCAGAGCTTCCGATTCCTTGGCCAATCGCTGAAGGCTTTCGTCCTGCAACGATTAAAGCAAGAAAACTTAGGTAACGGAGAGGAAGAACATTCTGTCAGGACAACCCTGAAAAAACCTCATCTACTTTTGTGTGGCTTACACGAAGTGTGTATCCACATTATGGCACGATCGGATTTATTTATTTGTCCACGTGAGTCGAGCGCTTGTCACGTGGTCTAGTAAGCCATACATGTACGCATTGCGGACCTATTTTCCTGACTTAGTGTTCAGAAATCAAGGAATTTCTGATGGGCGAATGAGGTGTTTGGGGACGGAGAAACAAAGAAGAGAAATGGGCAATCCATTTTGATCATTTCACACTTACAGCGACATCTCCATTTGGCGTGGATGGAATCCTCGAGCTATCATTTCCAATAATCGTTGGAGCTGAGATGAACACCACGTAAGGTGAGAATTCGGCGGTCCGAAGAACCTTCAAAGCCTGATACAACAAACAGTACTGGTTATACGACAAAATACTAATAAATCCTTGAAAGTACAAACTATTATAAAGATGTTCTCCCTCCTTCGTGATCAGTTACAACGCTATTATTTAGTAAGTACAACTAAAATCTATAGTTTTAGGGTTCGCAAGCCGTTAACATATCTCGCACGTTCAAGCACGAATAAAGCATATAAACGGCCTCGAAGAGAAAGATGCCAGACCCCGTTAAAAACACGTTCTGCCCTAAAACGAAGAGAGCAAACTCTCGAAACCTTTTTCCGTCTTCTTCTGTCTCAGTTACGCCTCTCAAATACGAGAAATTCATTTATCTGTTACTTTTCTCCCTTGCTTTGCATATAAAATTATTTGCTATTGTCCTAGAGTGGTTTTACTTAACCCGCGAAACAACTTTTCAAATGAAGAATGATCGTCGCAGTTGTGATCGCAATTTTTGCAATTGTTAGACAACGTGTAATATCGCTTATTAGTATAGACCACACAAGTGAATACTGCTTTTCGCGCGTTCTGATTGGTTAACTCGGGGGTGATTAGCAAAATACTGTTCACCTCTGAGCGGCCGAAGAGAAACTCGACGGCCTCCCGTTTCGGTTTGCGAAGAGGAAATTATTTGAATGAATGCTAGTTATTCAGCTTGTGTGGAATAGACTGAAACAATTATTCACCTCAGTGTCGGTGAATGTGGTGAATATTTACCTTGCCGAATATCCACCACTATTCACCGCCACTTCGATAAATAATTGTCAAATAGTCAAATAGACACAAAAGAATACAAAGGAATAAATGTGTAATAGTTGTTAGTCGTTACTATTACGCTAACACCTATTTCAAGGGCTAAGTGAAAGCAATCTAAAAGGATTCATTTTAAGTCGTTTTGACCGGACGGATACTTTCGCATTTAGATTTGAAATTAGGTTCGGCTGTTACACCAGACACGAAAGCAAAAACACGAGATGAGATGCCATTCTACGTTATACGATGCGACTTGCCGCTTCCTTCAAGGGAACAATGCAAAGTATTATAAGGGAAGCACTTAAATGCCTTCCACAGCCTACTCTGAACCAAATGTCCTTTTTACCTGGGGTTCCACGTCAAGAATGGCTGTGAGCCCCTGGTTAAGATTGTCCCTAATGGTGTCCAGTTTGGTGCCATACATGGCTCCCTGGTGTGTTCCGTACTCAAGATACTTGTTAGCCTCGATGTCCGCCAGCATGTCTTCAGGAGACACAAAGAAATAGTTCTTACCGTCTTCTTCACCATCCCGAGGTTCTCGCGTTGTATCTGACAAAAACATTGACTAAGGTTAGTACACGGCGGAAATGAAAAATTGATAAACACTTTCATCCTAAGGAATACATAAGGAACAAGGGGGTTCTAGCTTTTGCACCTGTACACCATTCAAATGCAAGCTTCTGAACAGTACTTTCCTGTGATGCTGTTTATTATGCTGTACAAGGTCGTTTTAACTCTTAATTCGGTGGATGAAATTCTACAGTATGATGACAGGTATTGAGTAGTATTTGTGTGTAGGAGACTGACTCTGCGTCTTCTTCAAGTTTAAAAAGATTCAAGTTATACCCTTTTATATGTTCACACACACTGTAGCACTTCTCCTATACTTCTGTCAAGTTACTTAAACACAGACCGCGACCAACACGAGCTTGAAGCACCTGTTTTATGGCCTTTGAAGTTTGCCACGTTTCATAAACAATCCTTTGACTGTTCTTACTTACGAGGTACAGGATATGAAAATCTTTCCGGGTATTTATTAATAAGCGTGTTTTTGATGTGTCTTCTTCCAACACCATGTGCACCTGAAAGGAACAACACAACTCACTAATGAATATTCTTTGCCTGGGCGAGATACAAGCTTTTTGCAAGTCATTAAAAAAATAGACCGAAAATACCTTAATTGAAACGAAGAACAGGTGTACCAAACAACATTTTGGACAAGCGTATGCGCAAAATAAAACTAAGGTGATTACGGGAAACAGAACCGCCATGCGTCTCGCTGAAGCTCGAAAATAACATGTATCCGCTTAATTACCGGAGCTATTTGTTGTTATGGTTTGTTTTTCTTGTGTCGTTCTACGTAAAATGAACCAGAATGCATCCAGTTCCATAGCTAAAACCCTTCTTTGTAGTAAAAGTGTTACCTTTTGAAGAAAATCTAGGAGCGAGAAATTTCTTGCAAAGCAATTCGTAAGGAGAGTTAATATTTCAATCTTGGAACTTACCCAGAAGAACTAGCGTCTTTCGTTTAAAGTAATCTAACTTGACAACCTCTTCATAGGTAACTAGTTCAAGCTGATCGAAAACTGAAAGATAAAGAAGAAGTTTGTCGAGTTGCTTTTGTTTATAAGTAACTATAGGGAGCGAAACCCTTCAACCCTAAGAGTGACCAATATTTAATTTCTCCTTATAGCAACACTGCTCAATCAAACATAAAGGTTGTGAGAAAAAGGAAGTGATCGACATGTTAACAAAGGTCTAAATTGTTTAACAAATTCTCCTCATCATTACTACAGAAAATGTATGAAGAACAGTGTGAAGAATATACATGTTGATATTAGTGTTAAGCGTCTTAAGCAACAACGTTATTTGAACATAAAACCTGCTGCTAATAAAGTCTCGTTGCGACTTGTTCAGCATGTAAATATGGGCCACAAATCCAGCAACTAAATTTATACACACACACATAGTTTATTCGGCTAAAAAAGGCTTTTCCGAATAAAGATACAACTATCTACTAAAATGAAATGAAAGATATTATTGCATCTTATGGAAATTCGGAAAAAATCCGAGCCCCAGATGGGATTTGAACCCACGACCCTCCGAGATCTAGTACGGATGCTCTAAACACTGAGCTACTGGTGAAATGTGGGTATAGACTACGACTGCATCACGCAGTCACATAGTCCAATTTTAACCATATGACTCCTAACTGCATCGCGCAGTCACACTGAAGCATATCAACCATACATGACTCTTAACTGCATCGCGCAGTCACATTAAAGTCAAAACTATGATGTACAAGTAATGGAAAATAAGTACAAAAATATATACCTGCATTATGCTTGGCCACGTATTTATCTTTGCCACTCTTCTTCTTCTTATTGAACCAAATACAGGTTGCTATTAGAGACAGAAAGAAAGCGGACTATGAAAAAGACTTATTTCAAAATGAGCAGTCAAACAAGCAGAGAGGGTCGTTAAAGATCACTCAAGAGACAAAACGAATCGAACTATTGAACAAGGCGTTAAGTGCAAGCTAATGAATGAGCGGTACGTGTCTGTAGTTACATCAATTGTGCCTTGCATGGGGGTTCCAAATATCAGACTGAGTATAAAATCATCAAGTGTGACTAGAGAAATCTGATGACGCTCACTGTGCTGCAAACAGCTGTCCTACGTTAAGTGCTCGTCAGATCACTCAAACGAAAGCTGAAAGCTACTGAGCGGTACCTTATTCTCAGCTTTTAATTCTCAAAGCAAAAACCTTATCATAACACTTTAGGCTCCAATAGTGATCACCGTCTAACCTCTCTTTACCATCTCACTAGTTTGTCAAGTATACAGGGCATGAGAATACAGCAAATGATTAGCAGGGATCAGTTAAGTTAACGTTTATACAAATTCTCCCTACTTGGAATATACGGAACAAGTGAGCACTGTAAGGAGTATGTACATATTGATACTGGGAATTATAAGCTCACCACCGTTTTGCTTCCTCGTCTTCTCGGCAGCTAGACAAGAAACGCGCCTAAAAACAAAGATAAGAGTTCACTCAAACGCATGCAAAAGTTTCTCATGTCGCTCGAGACCGCACTACTGGTAGATAATTTTGAGTCCTTTCACCATTGGGTGACCTGTGCATGCATGCAGCCTTCATCGAGTTTGACAGCCATTCGCAAATTTACCTCGTTTTCATGCGAGTCTTGCCTCATCCCGCGTTAAAACCTCGTGATCCTAAACGTTCTGCGGTGCTTCCAAAGTCAGTGCTTATTGCTTTTTGTACGAGAACCCAGCATTTTCAACGCCCGGTAAGTTGAAGTAGCTTTTTCATTTAAAATTGTTTATTGAAATGATAAGGAAATGTGTACGGCTTCGGAGACAAGCCACAGTTATACGTTTTGTTTTGTCGGCTTTCTCATGATCGGTGAAGAACCTCCATGAAACTGTTCACGTGGCGAACAGGGCAAAACAGCACTTGGACTTTATCACCGACTGAGCCACACGGCCACGAATTGTGGTCAGAACATTTGTAACCCATCGAGCGATGGCAAATTAAATAATCATGGGATATAGTTGTGGATCCAAAACGTATTAATATGCCGCGCTGTGTAATTCGCTGGCATCATATTTAGATCATGATTTGTGATCACAACACAACACAACACCGTTAAATGAAGCTGTACAGTTCAGTTATCATACATTGCAAATCCCAGAAAAATTCGCTGATTTAAGTCGTAGACAAACTTCCCCAAGGGTTTTGATAAATGATTGATCCCGACCGCATTTAATTAATTCGTGATGACTGCTACTAGTAACTAAGTTCTTTATTTTGCGGAGTTCAGAATTCGCCTCCACGTGCAAAATTTGACGGGGCACGTGTTTTTGAAATTGTTATAACAACAAATTTGACACTGAATAAAGGGCAGCGACGACAGCGAGCGCAAAGAAAACGTCATTTCAAATTAGATTTAGAAAACTTTCGCGATTATTGAAACTAGTTTTAACTTGGGAAATGCTGGCGAACTGTTCAGGGACTAAATTACTATGAACGGTGTTAAAGTAAGGAAATAGAACGAAAAACCGCCATGCGCCCACGTTCTCGAGAAAACATAAAATTTGGTCATTTGATATGTTGTTTTGCAGTGGACGGCAAAAAAAAAATGCACAAAAATGTAAAGCGCACCAGCAGAGCGATTATTTTTGCTCGTTAAATCTCTTGTTTCGTGACGTTCTCGTTACCATTGCCGATACCGTTCTCGTTGCTAAAGCTCCCTCATATTAAACATAAACAACATCGCACCACGACGTTTGAGCACTTTCAACAAGATTGGTTAAACCAACACCAATGTCAGTTAGAGCAATCTTTGAATGACCCCGAGTGACGGCTTCATAAACTTTTCGCAATTTGTTTAAACGATTAGAACAGTTTACAGCTACAGAACACCTAATCTAGAGAAGAGACTGTTCGATTGCCGAGAGCCGCGCGGATTTTTAGCGTTCGGCTTATTCTCATAACTTTAAGCTATGGTGCCTCATCATGTAAAACTACTTACCATTCCTGCAGCTCGGGTGACGGAGCAAGCCCAGCAAACCTGTCGGAATCATCAATCTTCATCGCCTGCCACCAATACGGGTCAGCTTTGCTAACAATTTGGATGATATCTCCACAGGAAAATGCTAATCCCGCCTGTTGACACGGGATCAAGTCGTCGCCCCGCGGGTCATAATCAAACAGAGCCCGCATGTACACCTGGAACATACAGCTGCAAGTCACTTGCGGCCATATCATGTAACAGACATGGTGTGTCCCTTGAAAGCAGTAAATTTGGTGGGA
>OX419344.1:18952224-18992224 GCA_948470475.1 Galaxea fascicularis
GCATGCGCAGTAACGCTTCACTCTCATCATGGCTCGCGTTTAGAATTTCAACAGTTTTGTACATATTACTAAAGCTTTTCTACAGGTAAGAGAGTTTTAGGATTCCCACTCCAAAGTAAACACAAACCTTGTCTGTGGATCATGCCACCATGCATAATTCTTGCCACAATGCATCTTCTTTCTTCATTCAGTTTTAGCGTGATTCCCTGCAGACAAACACACTTAATTAACAACGTGGGACAGTCCTTTTGCATATCAAACGGACGGAAAGGAATTCTACGGGCAGTAAGCACTACTTTTTGTTGCTGGAAACAAAAAGGTTTTTCTGAAACATTGAGTATTCGTTTAGGGAAACATAGTAGAAAGATTTTTCTTCAAAAATCCCTTCTTTGTTTGTTAATCCAAGATAAATGATACCCCCCCCCCCCCCCCCTCGCGGGCTCCATTTTTTCCCTTCCTCTAAGAAAAAGAGGGTCCGCAATGCGTACAGGAATCCACAGTTTACTTACCATAGGTTCGTTTAGCTGTTTATGGAACTGTACAAGCCGTACTCGTGTTAGTTTTTCCGGCCTATCCGCGACAGAATCCTCCGTCTGTCTGCTGTTGAATCCCGGGCTGTTCTCCGGCTGGTACTGGCTCACGCCCTCACCAGTCGAATCCTTTAACACTTCGTCGTGTGCTTGCAGTAAGGCCTGATGACACAGAATATAAAGATGTTTCAAAGAGTGAATTTTTAACTTGAAAGTCGAAAGTAACTCTCGTTTGCTTCGGTTTTGATTTTTCCTTCTGTCATTGGTTAGGAAAAATCGCGCCATTTTCCCAACCAATGAGAAGCGAGACTTGAACAAATCGTGACTCGATTCCACGCATTTTTCAGCGGTTTGCACCGGCTGTATGTGATTGCCTGATTGGTTCGTTGCGTTGATTGCGTCTGCTTTGATTGGCTAGAATAATAGGCCATTTCTGAATTACCTCAGGCCTCTTTTTCAAAGTGAGTCTTGGTGCTCATCCTTTCATACGCAAATCAATTTTCATTCACACGCAAATTGAACTTATTTTCAGGTGAATGAAAAACGATTTGCATATGAAAGGTGAGCACCAAGACTCGCTTTGAAAAAGAGGCCTGAGGCAATTCGGAAATGGCCTATTGGTTTGGTTTTTACGACAAAGGAAGCCAAATCATGAAATGTAAAGGCCAGAATTTGTTTCAAGTTTCTCTTCGCAGTTGCTCAACTTGTGTTCCTAACTGTGATGATCTACAACAACTTCAATTTTTCATCCGCAGTGCAAACATGATTTTCATTAACATTTCACCTACTCATCATTCACGTGTCTATTACGAATCGCCAAATGACCAGCTGAGCGCTCCCAATTGGCTTCTTATCTCAGTTGGTTGAGCGCTGCACCGACATCGCAAAGTTGCGATTATAACTGTTACGCAAAATTAGAGCTGTACATGGACTGCGTTATCCCTGTGTGGCTCCAGAGAGATACGGAACTTATTTCACGACTTACCGAGACATGTGGGTCTGATAAGATATTTTGTAATTCGTAACAGTCGTCATCGTCTTCGGCTTTATACTCGATCAGGTCAATAACCTGGTAAAATAAGGAAATACATTTTATCATAATCCATCAAATAATTTTGCTCGCATGCGATTGGTCTAAACGCGTCACGTGACTGAATATTTTCCGACTATAACTGGGGAATATTCCCCAAATGCGTTGCGAAAAATATTTGAAGGATAATAAACACAATCATAGTCTCCATTTGGCTTTAAAAATATACTCGGATATTTGGCCTTGGGCATTATCAGTTCCTTGGAGCTCACAATTTTTGGAACAGATAATGCCCGCGGACAAATATTCGAGTGATAATGTTGGGGCTTAAAAATGGCGGTAAGGCGACCACTTTATTGGGAATAAAAATGACAGCAAAACGTCAGGAGACAATGAATCAACACTTTTCATCCACAAACGAAAAAAAAAAAACACTTCATACTGTGAGAACACCAAGCAAACAGCACACGATTGATCAGAAAATGCGAAACAATTAGAAAGTATAGTCTCAGAGCTACAATTGACAGCATTTTGTTAGAAAAAATGAACAATAAAAGAACACGTTGGCGATTCCTGCAACAACCTTCATCAAAACAAGCTAAGCCTCTGTTATGAACTCTTAAAGACGAAACGGAGTGCTCGGATATTACGAAATACATATATTGTTACGCTATCATAAAAAAATTGTCAAGAGGTGACACGCGATTGTCATGCAGCGGAGGAAAGATTTCCGAAAAAGAAATGTTCTCTCTCTCTATTTACCTCTTTAGCGTCTTGTACCGCGCTGGGAGACGAGATTGAAGGACAAGTGCGATTTTCGTCGGTCCATTCTTGACTTCTGTCGTACACCTGAGTCATGGTGCAAAACGAAACCAGGTTACTAAACTTACCAGCGAGATTCCGTCAAGTTATACAGATAAATAACAAACGGAATCAATTATTAACCGCCCAAAGATAACATTTGAATATTGGCAAAAACCACAAATCACGCTGAAATTAAAATCTAAAATGAATCTTCGTCTTAATCAAACCACGCACGAAGGAAAATCAAAATAAAGAATTTGACTGAAGATTAAAAAGGAAGGGGCACTGAGCGGAAATTTAATATTGTAAAACGCGGAATGACCTGAAAAATTTACAACAAACCACAAAATACTGGTTCCGTGTCAACAAAAATTGGAATTCAATATTTAAATATTTATTTACTGTGTCTGTAATATTTATCAATTTCATGGCTCTTGCAGCTTTATAAACCGATTTCACTTAATTTGATTATAACGAAATCGAAGTAACTAATCCTATTTTGCACGTCTGGCAAATAAAACTAGAAAATATAAATATTGCCCAAAACTGTTTACTAATTGGAATGTTATTAAATAGGACATAATGCGATTAGAAACAGACTAAAAAGTGGACAAAATGTTCCGGAGAGAAGATATTTTACAGGTTAATCCTACTCACTGATCCTCAGATGCGTGTGACAGATAAATTAATCGTAAGCCATCTTTACGTCTGAAGGCCAAAACTTATCTTAAAATTTTACCATTGTTTTCATTTAGGCGTGTTTATTGCGATATACGAGAGGGATGAGCCAGTGGATGAAATCTTAAAACTGTGACCATTCTAATGAAAGCTGCTGATCAGTACTTTCCTGTGGTGCTGTTTATTGTACCACACAAGGTGTAACCTATGATCATTGGTTCTAAAATTGTGCGTCTCTGCATGAAATCCTTATGTGGGGCCATTCAAACATCCACGTTTTGTAGTAATGTTTTTAACACGGTGTAAGGTACTTTGACTTGAGGGTTGGTGAACAAAATACCAAGAAAACCTTACTCAAATCTATTGATTGGTTATTTCTTGCCTTGCCATTCACTGCGTTTTACAAGGCGGCTGTAACTTTTGATTCTGTGGATAAAATCCTAAGGCACGACCACTCCAAATGCAACGTTAAGATTCTAAGCCGTACATGCCTGTGATGATTTTTACTTTGTGTGAGGTAGAAATTCTGAGCCATTTATAAGGTGACACAACATTACCACGGACAAAATGTACAGTAACTGTGGTTGTTACCTCCAGTAAGGCTTGCAAAGTTTGATGCTCAAAAAAATTCTGAAGAAAACTAACATCATCGTCTTCAGCACCGGTAAGAACTTGTATCTCTTCAAGCGAATCAAGGAGCTGACCTATAGCCCCTGGGGGAGAGAGAAAATAAGAAGATTTCAGAGTCAAGAAGCCGATCTGTAGTCCTTAGGGATGCGAGAGGGTAAAGGTCTCTGTACCCAAGAAAAGGATCTATAGCCCCTGAAGATGGGAGATACTCATACGGGTCTTAGACTCAAATAGGTTAACAGTGCCCCCCTCCCACACGGGCTACAGTTACTTTCGTCCTGAAGAGGGGAGGGGGGGGGAGTGGGCGATAGTACGGGGGACTTAAAGACAGGGGTCTTAAAGACAGGAGCCTGAGTTGTCATCGTTGATTGTAGGGGAGGGACATAACATTTATAATTTTGTCATTTTAGGTACCTTGAATCAGTTACCCTTGCACAACTTTATTTGCACCACTGAAAATAATATCACCACAGCATAATTATTTATTAACAAGTACAAAAACCTTGATTCTGTACCTGAAGCTGTGAGATCATCATCTTCATAATCGAAAACATCATCCTTTGAAAAAGGCAACAGAGCATGGGGTCAGCATTCCTATTTACAGATACAAAACTCTCAATTCTACGTTGATATGCTTCGCTGCAACATGAAATATTGGTCACTCATGCATAAAAATTATGTTTACTAAGTACTAACTTATTGTGAAGTCACTTATTTTGTGATTTTTCCAAACAGAAAATTGAGTAAAAACCAGTAACCTTAAAAATACAACACAGAAAAAATAAGGGAGTTACCTGTGACCCAATGACATCTCCATTTGCCACTGAAAAAGACAAAGAAAATATAGTGAGCTACATGTCGGTGCAAATAAAACAAAACACCCAGAAAAACAATCTTACTTGGAAATTTTCTGCTGGCAACAGCAGCTAAGATTGCTCCCTGAAAAGAAAAAAAACACTGGTTTTACATGTTACTTCTCAAGACTGCCCACGTGCACAGCCAATCAGCCAATTGCAGCAATACCTTAAGGCCAGGCATTTTGTACTTTAAAGGAAATTAGTGGGGGGGGGGGGGGATGAGTTGTTATAGAAAGGGAATTAAGAGAGTTTAAGCACATGATACATGTACTATCTGCCATGCGAGTTGAAACAAAAGACAAACACTTTTCTGTGGTAACCTGTCCGTATACAAAATTTTATATAGCCAGATATTAGTGGTACACAATCACCATCTTAATCAGCCATGCCCTTTCAAAACAATTTCTCAACAAAGGGTCAGTCAGTAGATCTATACTTTGTTAAGTGCTTAAAGAAACCTCTGCCTTTCACACCTTGAAGGATGCACTTATGTCCTTAGTAATGTGGCACTATGCTCCTTGCATTTGTCATAACATATAATCATGATATTAAAATTCAGTTCATGATACGTGTGTGACATAAAACTGAGTTTTGTCTGGCTCTAGCTAATATGCTTTGCAACCCTATCTGAAATATATATGCTTGCATTTGTTACCCAACTGCATTATGGACCCCAGTTAACTGCTGATCATAGCACCTTTAATTTCCTCCTGGCATTAAACTTCTTCATCTCATCCACTGAATCTTGGAGGTGCATTCTTTGAGGCACTTCACGATTCTATTGAAAGAAGGAAGAAAAATTTAACTTGACTAAACAAGTTTTCTCAAATACCGACAGACCATACAAACCACCCAATCAAAGAGGTCATTCTGCAATAAGTTCACATAGAGACCTTGTTTACATGCCTATTATTTTGCGGATAAAAATTCTTGTTCACAGGCTGAAAGGCAATCACAGCTTTTGCATCTTGGGGTAGAAAGTTACTGACACCAAGTTCAAGTTGAGCTTGTTGGACAAATAATGCAAAAGACAAGTTTTTCATACTTTGAGCCAGGGATGTTGAAGTGCTTCTGTAGCTGTCACTCGGTCATTCTGCTCATGTTCCAGCATCTTCTTCACCAGGTCCTTAGCCTCGTCAGATATGTTGTCCCAAATTCTGGGCCTCATCTGCAGAATTCACAGTTCACATGTATGTTGTCAAGTTCAGCTCGTGTAATAATCAATATGCCACTTAAACAATAAACAGTGGAATTCAGGGGTTGGTCTAACTTAGGTCTGATTTGGATTACTGGTACAAGTGGTATTTACAATGTACACAGTAAATCAACTTCGGTGTTCATAATTATCATAATTATCATTCATTAACCATTGTTTATATTCATCATAATTTAATTTGCCATTTATAAATTTTTAATTTCCAATCCTTTTCACTGTCATTATCTCTGCTCTTGTCACTGTAATCATCAGTATTATTAGCTAGGTAAGCATTAATTCTTATTATCTACTATTATTTGACAAAGTGCATGGTAGTAAGACCAATATACATGTATGTATAAAACTTTTGGTTGGGCAAAAATGCATTACAATCTTACAAATCACTCTTATTATGTCTTGCTGTTTAAGCCTGTATCACCCAGGAGTGATTAACATGTAACTAATACATTGTAAAGCAAACAAGTGGTGAGAAAAGACTAATTTATCAGTTGGAGGGTGTTATCTTAATATAACTGTTACACCAAATTCTCCTAACTACTTTACAGCAAAATGTATGACAGCTTGATGGGGGAATTGCTAAATCTGATTTTGGGAGTAAAAGGGAAAGTACATACTGAAGGGATCCCTCTTCTGACAGACTCGTATATTTTTTCGCCTGTGCCCTGGAAAGGGAAGGTTCCACTGAGAAGGATGAAAAGAACTACACCTAAAATGAAGCGCAACAACATCAGTTAAAAATCAAACTCATGCACAAACACAGAAATAACCTGCAACTCATTTATATTCAAACAATATTATTACATTTTAACCCAGCCTTTGTGAACAAGTGAGAAATCAAACTTGCATCAGATCCTTTTTATTTTAGTCAGTCTGCTTCTTGTCAAGAGGTTTTGGCGTGTTGATAATGCTATCAATATAAAATACATATGAAGCCTGGCACATTTCTAGTATGATAATCAGACGTCTGAAGACCAAAGCAGAGTTAATTAAATATAAATTATTTTAGACAAATTGAATTTTAAGCACCAAATAAATAAATTAAATACATGTAATAGTCAGTTATTTCCTTCTTGTCAGAGGTAGTAGAACAAAAATAATTAATATATATATAATAATTATATTTCCTGAAACAAACTTGCGACACAAATGTCCACTGTAATTACACATAAATATCAATCAAATTGACACGAGTTCTTACCACATCCCCAGACATCTACAGGTTTTCCATATTGTTCCCTGTTTATCATTTCTGGAGACATAAAATGTGGTGTTCCTATCCGGCCTAAAATAATAATTTAAAACTGGGTTGTCAGAACGTTTTGATGCTTGTAGGCAATTTTTGTTGAACTAGGTGGCTACACTAAACAATAATTATTTAGGACTAAAGAATCAGAAGAATATCCCGGCAAAGTAGCTGGCCGGGAACACAAAGTTAGTGGGAATTTTTGCCAGCTGCCAGCTACTTTTTAGAACCCTGATTAAATGCCTGATAAAAACAAAGGGAAATTTTAAGCCTCCTAATATTAATAAACTAAGCCTGCACATTCTTACACTGTTTATATTTATTTGTTTTTCTATTTACTGCTTTTGCTTTTAGTTGGGAAAATGTCATGATCATTGCTTCCGGTTACAACATAATTTTTTTATAGTAAATGTTATTAATATCTCCTAAAGTCATCTTTGAAACACAGTATGTTTCAAAAAGTGGATGTTATAATGAGACAAGATTCCCCAGTTTTAAATTCTTAGATAGAGAAAGTGTTTTTAATTAGTTTTTCAGACTGGAATATTTTTAATAAGACCTTTAAAATTCAAGTCAGTGTTGTAATAACCACAGTATACAAAAGCTACCACTTTTTCCATTAATTTACACTGTCTTTAGAAATCATTACTTTGGAATCACAAGTTGCGATTGAAATTAATGAAATGAAGACAGGCTTTGACACTTTTTTCTACTTTCCACCCTTTTAGTATAAAACCACACAAAGATTTGTTATCCAGTACTTTACTGCAACTGGAAGTTTGTGGATGTGAAAAAAAATGTGTAATCGTACCTATCTTAACTTAATGAACTCCCATTCTTCTACATTATACAGTAGGTTGTTTATTTTAATTTTCTCTTACCGCTTGTAACATAGCCTTCTTCTCCAATTTCGACAGCAACACCAAAGTCAGCAATTTTGATTGGAGCTGAGTTTTCCTTGCTTGCTAGGAGAATGTTATGAGGCTGCAAAGGGTGAAAAAAAATTAAAATAATGCACTTACATACTTTCAACTTACTATATATTAAGCAACAATCTGATTGGATGAGTATTCAACCAATTAATGTCCCCAACTGATAGACTCACATTTCCCAAAGGAATATGTCACTTGGATTGGAGTGGGGCTGATACCAGGGAAGCAATTTTCAGGGGAATCAATGAGATTATGACTGTTTGGTAGGGAAGGGGGAAGCAAAAAGGGGAAAATATCCAGATTTAAAATCTCCATCTCTGTTTTATTTACAGTAATCATAATCCCGACAACTTGCATTTCCAACATAGGCTGTATCTTGATGTTCTCAGCAGAAAGCACTGAGTGTTGGGATATTCACAATACACTTATAATAATTGATAATCACGACAGCACAATTCATGTTAGTTTGATCTAGATAAAAGATTCAAATAGCTGACTACTAACAGTAATTTTAAAAAAAAGTAAGTGATGCCAAAGAATGTTTAGAAAGTTATTTTTTCTTTAAAAAGACAGAAAGGTAAGCTTAACATTGCTAGGGCTTTTAATACATCTTTACAGCAGTTACAATGTAACATCCACAACCAAGCATTAATTATACCATGTATTATATATACGAGCACACCTCTCTGAAAAGAAACTGTAGTGTTGATTAACCCCGTGGGGGTTACGTAACTCGAAGTGTCATGTACGTAATTAATATTCGTGTTTTATAAGTTCGCGTCCTGGTAAATTTCAGCTTAGTGTGTGTTAGTGTTTAAGTCCTGTTCGTGTGTGAAATAAAGTTTATATCAGTTACTGTGTCTTTCCACGTTTGAAGAACACAACAGTTGGCGACGAGATGCCGGACTCACCAGAAGGCTCAGCACAACCAAGTGTCGTGGTTCATCCATCGTTTTTGGGGCGTATGGAAGAGTTTACGCCGGGCAGTGACTGGAAGCATTACGTGGAGCGACTCGAAATGTTCTTCGCAGTTAACAGTATTCCGACGGAAAAGCAAGTACCAAGCATACTTACCTTAATGGGTAGTAAAATGTATGCTTTGTTGAGGTCCATTTCAGCGCCGAGGAAACCAAAAGAATTAAGTTTTACGGAAATTGTGGATACTCTGGCTCAGCATGTGGACCCCAAGCCGATAATTATCGCTGAAAGATACAAGTTTCACAAAGCCGAACAGGAAGAGTCGGAAACCATTAGGCAGTACCTAGCCAAGCTACAAAAGTTAGCGGAGACTTGCGAATTTGGTCTGTATCGCGAGGAAGCCATTCGTGACCGGTTTGTTTGTGGTTTGCGTTCTCAGCCAACTCAGCGCAAGTTACTGGCCGAAGCGACGTTGTCTTTACAAACTGCCGTGGAGAAAGCCTGTGCCGTCGAGTTAACGGAAAAGGAAGCCTCAGGATTTCATGGTGTTGCCCACCACGATGTTAAGAAAGTGGAAGGAACTTTTCCCGAGTGTTTTAGGTGTGGGAAAATCAACCATTCTCCGGAAAAATGTTTTCATCGGAAAGCACAATGTCATGGATGCCAGAAGTTTGGCCACATTGTAGCCAAGTGTCCGGAGAAACGTGCACCTCGCAAACCAAGGGCCAAGAGCGGGGAGACTAAGAAGAAGAAGAAGAAACCCGGTGGAATTCATATTGTTGAAGAATCGGAGTCGATGGCGCCACCGGTGGATAAAACCGCCTGGCCGATGTTTACTATAGTCCATAATCAGAGGAGAAGCAAGGAGTTAATAGTGCCAGTCCTGATTGATGGAAAGCCTGTGGATATGGAGGTGGACACTGGTGCCTCTGTGACGATCATACCGAACAGTGTATGGACTGATGTACTGGCAGCGAAGTCCTTACAGCACACTGACGTGAAATTGCGCAGTTATTCAGGGCATGAAATCCCAGTTCTTGGAGAGACCAAGGTTCAGGTGTCGTATGGTGATCAACAAGCCTGCCTTCCAGTTTTTGTCACTGCAAGTGATGGTCCAACACTTCTGGGACGAAATTGGCTGTCCGTTCTTAAGCTGGACTGGAAGCAGATCGGACAGATTTCTCTGGCGTCGGTGGACCAAGTGGATAACCTGGTATCGAAGTATGCATCGTTGTTTGATGGAGGTCTGGGGACTATCAAGGGTGTGACCGCTCACCTCAAGCTAAAAGAAAATTCCACCCCGCAGTTCTTTAAACCAAGACCTGTTCCTTTTGCCTTGAAAGAGAAGATTGCGGAGGAGCTCAAGAGGTTGCAAAGAATTGGTGTATTGGAAAAGGTGGAATTCTCAGACTGGGCCACTCCTATTGTCCCAGTTTTAAAACCAGATGGCACCGTGAGGATCTGTGGCGATTATAAAGTCACTATCAACCCTGTTTTGGACGTGCCTGAGTACCCCATGCCAACGGCTGAAGAGTTATTTACGCAGCTGAATGGTGGTGAGAAGTTCTCCAAACTTGATTTGTCTTCGGCATATCAACAAGTGCTGTTGGACGAGGAATCCCGGCAGTATGTCACGATTAACACTCATCTGGGACTGTTCCGTTATACACGCCTTCCCTTTGGAGTGTCGGCAAGTCCAGCCATTTTCCAGCAAACAATGGACTCTATCATGAGTGGCCTTAATGGAGTCGGTGGTATTCTGGATGATTTAATCGTTACTGGTTCCGATGACAAAGAGCATCTTCTCAATTTGGAGAATACGCTGAAACGCTTAGACAGTATGGGGGTGAAATTGAAGCAGTCCAAGTGCGTGTTTATGAAGTCCTCAGTGGAGTATTTCGCGTTCGTAGTGGATCGACGTGGAATTCATCCTTCCCCGCGTAAAGTACAAGCAATTCAAGAAGTTTCTGTGCCGAAGAATGCAACGGAACTGAAATCTTTCTTAGGGTTGGTGAATTATTATCGTAAATTTATTCCTGATATGTCAACCATTGTCCACCCACTGAATTGCTTGTTGACGTTTGATGCTCCCTGGGTCTGGACGAAAATCTGTCAAGAAGCCTTCAAGAAGTTGAAAGAATTGCTCCTTAAGACACCTTTGTTGGCTCACTATGACCCGAATCAACCAATTCGGTTAGCTGTTGACGCCTCATCATATGGTTTGGGAGCAGTCTTGTCGCATGTTTCCGATGACGGAGAAGAAAGACCAATCGCGTATGCATCCCGCACCCTCTCAGCAAGTGAGCAGAATTATTCCATGATCGAGAAAGAAGCTCTGGCGATTGTGTTTGGCATAAAGAAGTTCCATCAGTATCTCTATGGAAGACGCTTTTCACTGTTGACGGACCACAGACCTCTCACCCTGCTGTTAGGTCCTAAGCGTGGTATTCCTGTGCTGGCCGCGTCCCGCTTGCAACGTTGGGCTATTCAATTGTCAGCTTATCAGTATGACATTGAATATCGAGCTTCCAAAGATCATGCCAACGCTGATGCACTGTCTCGATTGCCAAGGAAGATCGTGGAAGAGCCAGGGGATTGGAGTATCGAAGCTGATCAAGTTAACCGTGTTCAAATGGAACGAGCTCCAATCACGGTGTCTAAATCCGCGAGGCCACGCGTGGGGATCCAGTTCTTTCACGTGCAATGTACAGTATTTTGCATGGTTGGCCAGCGGAAAACTGTGTCCCAGAAGAGTTGAAGATTTATTACAGTAAACAAGATGAGTTTACCATTGAAGATGGCTGTATCCTTCGTGGTACCAGAGTAGTGATTCCTGCTAAATATCAAGATGCTGTTTTGTCGGAGTTGCATTTGAACCATCCTGGAATGGTCCGCATGAAGTCTTTAGCCAGATTGCATGTGTGGTGGCCCAGCCTTGACCACGATGTAGAGCAAATGGTGCGAGATTGTGACGCCTGCCAGGCAAATCGCAGTAAGAGCCCTCTCAAAGTCAGCAATCCTTGGATCTGGCCCACACGCCCGTGGCAGAGAATACATGTCGACTTCGCGGGTCCGTTTAATGGTCAGATGTTTTTTCTTGCAGTGGATGCAAAATCGAAGTGGATTGAAGTATTCCCTATGTCCTCAACCACTGCATCAGCAACCATTCAAGCTTTACGTTTCCTGTTTGCAACACATGGCTTACCAGAGGAGATAGTTTCGGATAACGGTCCACAGTTCGTGGCACAAGAAATGAAGGACTTTTTGAAGTCAAATGGAATTGGTCAATGCCTGTCCTCGCCTTATCATCCTGTCTCAAATGGCGAAGTCGAACGAGCTGTGAGAACTTTCAAAGAGTCCATGAAGACCATGAAAGATGAACCGGGAACCCAAACAGAGAAGTTAGCACGTTTTCTTCTGGGCTATCGAACAACTCCTCACACGGCCACTGGATGCACACCTGCTGAGATCTTGATGGGAAGAAGAATCCGCACTCGGTTGGACCTTATGCATCCAGATATGTCGGCTAGAATTTCTGAGAAAACCAAGTTGGGAAACCATACCACTCATCGTAATCTCCAACCTGGTGATCCAGTCATGGTTAGAGATTATCGGGATCGTAAGCGACCGTGGATCAAAGGTGTCGTTCAAGATCGGCTTGGTCCTGTTACTTACAGAGTTATGGTGAAGAATTTGTTTTGGAAACGACACATTGATCAACTGCGGTCCATAGCTGGTTCAAAAGTCGCAGATGCCGAACCAAAGGCTGTACTTCCAGAAGATGATGGTTATCCAGAAGTGATTCCTTTGCGACAACCCGTACACCCACAGGCTGTAACGTCAGATTCGCAGGCCGACGTGAATCACGATTTACTACCAAGTCCTAACAGTACGCAGATGCTAGATGAGTCCAAAACCGAAGAACCTGCCGAAGTTCCAGTTCCAAAGCGTTATCCGTCCCGAGTTCGTACTAAACCCAAACGATTAATTGAAGAAATATAATTTTGAAGAGTGCGCGATAAACTGAAAAGGTTCCATCGAATTAATGTACTTAAGATGACATTGTTTCAGTAAGGACGTTTCGAACTTTGTTCCTGTAATTTCACTTAAGTCGCATTTGTGTGGGAGGAAGTGTAGTGTTGATTAACCCCGTGGGGGTTACGTAACTCGAAGTGTCATGTACGTAATTAATATTCGTGTTTTATAAGTTCGCGTCCTGGTAAATTTCAGCTTAGTGTGTGTTAGTGTTTAAGTCCTGTTCGTGTGTGAAATAAAGTTTATATCAGTTACTGTGTCTTTCCACGTTTGAAGAACACAACAGAAACACTTTTCCAAGGAATGGACTTAATTGATTCCTTTCATGTAATGTGATTCTGTCTGGGCAGGGGCCCACATGTGGTGACCAGTGTTGTAATTATTTCTTGATTTATTTTCTTTTTCAAAACAGATTAATTTTTATTTGACTCAGTTGCATTATTATAATAACATAAAATGAACTGATAACTGTAAAATATGAACCAAAGTATCACCTTAAAATTTAATAAAATTATATGAAATAGAAAGTACTTTGACCATGGAACAAAACTTTCCACTAGGTTCTGTCATTAAAGAGAAAGGAGAGGTACAAAATATTTCTGTATCTGTACAGCATCTGGACATGTTTTTAAATCATTATAGCTTTAAGAGCACAGCTGTTTACATCCTACTTGATTTGTTTACCTTGAGGTCGCGGTGTACTATTCCATTATCATGACAAAAAGACAGGGCTTCAAGGACTTGTCTCAGGTAGTGACTAAAAGTATACAAATATTTTAACAATCATGATAGTTTTAAGACCAAGGCAAAACAGAAGTAAGAAGTTGACATTTGCAGAAAACACTAAATAAATGTTCTAAAATGTCACCATCGACATAATATTGAGAAAACATTATAGAAACCAAACATATCTTTTGGTCATCTCCTATCCAACCAGCACCCATATACTATGAACACAGTACCCACCTTGGCTGCAAAGGTTTTGAAACAGGCAAACTAAAGAAATCTTACGGGTCCCCACCTATTTAGAATCCTATACCCTCCACCTATTTCTTCAATTTCTGTTTGCAGTTTAGTTTTGGTTGGCTTTTTACTTGAAACACAATAACATTCCAAAAATATTTCTAGTGTTCACGGTTTTTGGATTTTCACCGTGAGCACTGTTCTCCATAGAAGTTTCTATAGTAATTCAAAGAGGAGAATTCATTGTTAAATAATCAAGGCCTTTATTACTTGTCAATCACTTCCTTTTTCTCACAACCTTTTTGTTTGATTGAGCAGTGTTTCTATAAGGAGAAATTAAGCACTGATCACTCTTAGGGTTTTAAAGGGTTGATGTCAATTTTATGAAACCAATATCCAGGCTTTGATACAACTGACATATACACACTGTAGTTGTAACAGTGCATAGTATAGATACTGTTCAAAGCACTTAGATGCACTCAGTGATAAAACTCAAGAATTAAAGGCTGGCTAAAATCTGAAAATGAACTCTCACCTTGCTACTGCTTCACTATATACAAAACCAGCATTAACACGGTTCACGATTTCAAAACAGAGATCAGCTCCATCCATACTACAAGAACAAAAAATAATTGCTCAATTATAATAACAAGTTCAAGTTCTTTAAATACTGGAAATGTTTGTACTCAAAATAGTGTCTATATTAATGAACAAAGATGATCTTAGAAACCAAATTGTATCCAGATCAACATGGATGTCATTCACCTTGGAGCACAGATAAGTATGTACATAGCTATTTCCTATTAGGACACCTTGTTCAAACATCAACACATCTTAACCTTCATGACAACTTTAACACATTCTTGTGATGCACAGACAAAGTAAGTTTGATCTGGTAAATGAGATAAGGAGAAATTGGATATAAGATGATTGCTTAAACTGTACCCAATTAGCAATACATTACTTGATCAAACTTACTTCGTGATTTTGGACATCTAACTGCTTTTCTTAGAGAACAAGGTCCAAAATCTGTAAACCCTTAAAATCCAAGGTGCCCAGTATATAAGTTTGGTACAAAAGCTATATTTCCTGGTCACCCAAAGGTGAAAGTAAGTACTTGCTGGAAGCCCCTAGAGCACAACCCTATAGCATAACAAAATCCTAACGGAATTAGCATCACAATATTTAAAAACAAAACATTCTCTGATTTGTGGATACTTACAATTCAAACACCATGTAGATATAACCATCCACTGAGTAAGCTCCAAGCATCTCAACTGAAACAGATTTTAGTGTTTATAACTCTTGAATCACTACACCAAGATTAACCAGCCACATGTATGTGTAATCTTTAATCTTGCCCTTGCTAACAGCCAGTCTTATCTATTATTTTACTTCAACCAAGTAAACAACAAACTTGACCACAAAAATTAGATATTTGCGTGGACATATGCATAGCATCAACGCATTACTATAGGTAACAGTTTCAGCAACATCAAAATTAAAACAGAACTGGAAGACTTAAATCATTAATAATTCTTTGCAAACTAATTCAGTGATGGTTCGCAAAAACCAGTATCTCAGATTAAAATCCCTGTAATTATAACCTGAATTAATACCATCTTGATCAACTTTTTGATTGCAATGTTACGTTTTGAGCACAAACCACCTGCCATTTCTGAATATCATTTATTTACCACTAAGCATGAATCTATTTCTGTTACATTTTAAATAAATTAATTAAAAAAGTATCTGGCTTTCAAAAAGATGCTGTAAGATTTCCAGGACAAAGTTACTTGTCTGTCAAATACAGGAAGCAATCAATTTGATTGCTTTCATTGACTGGAAATAAAGCGATTTTTTTATGATTCACAAAAAT
Source organism: Galaxea fascicularis (assembly GCA_948470475.1). NCBI lineage: Eukaryota > Metazoa > Cnidaria > Anthozoa > Scleractinia > Euphylliidae > Galaxea > Galaxea fascicularis. The sequence continues at coordinate 18,967,940 of OX419344.1, forward strand.
TTAAATAAATGTAAACCTCTGATCAATGAAAAGAATTTTAATTATTTGATATTTTAAAATCGAGTCGAAGTCAAATCGTCGATTTTCTGAAATAACAACTACTTCAATATTAACATGGATCAATGATAAATCGTTGTGTATTCACTGACAGCTGATATCTCTTGTCCTACCCTAAACAAAACAGAAACATAGCAAAAAGCTGACAGGCCAAACAAAAATTTGCATAAGACGACAAACTTGACAGGATTATTTCTAATTATCTGAATATTCCATACCTATATGAGGATGCCGCAATTTCTGACAAATGCGGGCCTCCCTTTGCAAATCTGAGAAGAAAACAATAACATGTGTACTGAGGTCAACCAAGTTAGTGTACGAAGTTTGCTCTTGAAATTAACATTAACAACGCTTCGAACAGAACACCAGCGAAGCATAGAGACACGCGAACTTTAACATCCACACAGATTTCAGACTTAAAAACGCACCAAACATCCGCTTAATAAATCATCGTCGGGTGATTACAAATCTCTTCCCGTGAAGATCTACCAACGTAAGAAAACAAAAGCTTTAATCTAACTTCGCTAAGTAACAACGTTGGATGCAACAGAAACAAAGGACGATCGATGAACGAAGTCTAATGTGGCATCACCTTTTTCAATTCTTGAGTGTTGTGGTTCAACGTATTTCAGTCCCTCGGGGATTTCTTTGATTAATTTCGTTTGAGTGTTTATTACAAAGAACAGAGTTTTTCTGTCTTAATTGCACAGAAATCTCGGCGTGAGAGCAAGGAAAAGTGTTTGGAGAAAATTAATACTTTCTAGGCACATGCAATATCGAGGTGCCTCTTTTAGATCGAAAGCATTTAGCATGCAGATAGCAAGGGGATAATAACTTAAGTCGTCTTTCCCGCAAACATTATGGATAAAATTTCGAGATAATTCCTACCTTCGTCTGTTAGGCCACTCGAAGAGGACATCTTTGGAAGATCCACAATTTTCACAGCACAAACTCGATCGCCTAGTTTGTCGAAACATCTTCGAATTACGCTGAAAGTACCTCTGTAAATACAAAACAATTTCGCGTTGGACACTCCAGTTTACGATAACAGCACAAACTTCAAAACATCAACAAGGCAATACATTGAGATAAAAAGTCATAAATGCAAGATGTTACGCAAACATGCGAATCAACCAAGGCGATTCGCAGTGTTGCTTGCATCATGCGCGAAAAAACTTTAATTTCGCTTCTTAGCGGTATACTAACTTTCCGATTTGTTCCTGCAAGTCAAATCGAGAAGGGAAACCTTCCTCCATGGTGGCTCGTGCAACGCTACTTCCCAAGTGCAAATTTCTTCCAGCTAGGCTTCAAGGTTTGAGATTGATCCAGGTCAACATAGCTCAAAAATGAATACCAAAACTTCAGGACTCAGATGGATGAAAGCCTTGCCCAGATCAGATGAAATTGACCACTGGAACAGCTGTAAGAGTGGTTACCAAGCTCCTGTGTAACCACGCCGTATTGTCTACACCGGATATGAGGGTGGGATGGATTGAAGGGCAAGAACGTCATGCTAGCCCACATATAAGGCACTAATACATTATAATACTACATGTATGAATACACCAACTGACAAATGCACCTACCTCCACTAACATGCACATACCTACAATTATACTCACTTCTCTTCATTTGTACTCACGTACATTCACTTATACTCACTTACGTTCATATATACTCACTTGCCTTCAATTATACTCACTTCTCTTCATTTATACTCACTTGCTTGCATTTATACTCACTTGCTTGCATTTATACTCACTTGCCTGCATTTGTACTCACTTGCCTGCATTAATACTCACTTGCCTGCATTTATACTCACTTGCTTGCATTTATACTCACTTGCCTGCATTTATACTCACTTGCCTGTATTTGTACTCACTTGCCTCCATTTATACTCACTTACCTGCATTTATACTCACTTGCCTGCATTTGTACTCACTTGCTTGCATTTATACTCACTTGCTTGCATTTATACTCACTTGCCTGCATTTATACTCACTTGCCTGCATTTATACTCACTTGCCTGCATTTATACTCACTTGCTTACATTTATACTCACTTGCTTACATTTATACTCACTTGCCTGCATTAATACTCACTTGCTTACATTTATACTCACTTGCCTGCATTAATACTCACTTGCTTGCATTTGTACTCACTTGCCTGCATTTGTACTCACTTGCCTGCATTTATACTCACTTGCCTTCATTTGTACTCACTTGCCTGCATTTGTACTCACTTGCCTGCATTTATACTCGCTTGCTTGCATTTACACTCACTTGCTTGCATTTATACTCACTTGCCTGCATTAATACTCACTTGCCTGCATTTATACTCACTTGCCTGAATTTGTACTCACTTGCCTGCATTTGTACTCACTTGCTTGCATTTATACTCACTTGCCTGCATTTATACTCACTTCCTTGCATTTACACTCACTTGCTTGCATTTATACTCACTTGCCTGCATTAATACTCACTTGCCTGCATTTATACTCACTTGCCTGCATTTGTACTCACTTGCCTGCATTTGTACTCACTTGCCTGCATTTATACTCACTTGCCTGCATTTGTACTCACTTGCCTGCATTTGTACTCACTTGCCTGCATTTATACTCACTTGCCTGCATTTGTAATCACTTGACTGCATTTGTACTCACTTGCCTGCATTTATACTCACTTGCCTGCATTTATACTCACTTGCTTGCATTTATACTCACTTGCCTGCATTTATACTCACTTGCTTGCATTTGTACTCACTTGCTTGCATTAATACTCACTTGCCTGCATTTATACTCACTTGCCTGCATTTATACTCACTTGCCTGCATTTATACTCACTTGCCTGCATTTGTACTCACTTGCCTGCATTTATACTCACTTGCCTGCATTTATACTCACTTGCCTGCATTTGTACTCACTTGCCTGCATTTATACTCACTTGCCTGCATTTGTACTCACTTGCCTGCATTTATACTCACTTGCCTGCATTTGTACTCACTTGCCTGCATTTGTACTCACTTGCCTGCATTTATACTCACTTGCCTGCATTTGTAATCACTTGACTGCATTTGTACTCACTTGCCTGCATTTATACTCACTTGCTTGCATTTATACTCACTTGCCTGCATTTATACTCACTTGCTTGCATTGGTACTCACTTGCTTGCATTAATACTCACTTGCCTGCATTTATACTCACTTGCCTGCATTTATACTCACTTGCCTGCGTTTATACTCACTTGCCTGCATTTGTACTCACTTGCCTGCATTTATACTCACTTGCCTGCATTTATACTCACTTGCCTGCATTTGTACTCACTTGCCTGCATTTATACTCACTTGCCTGCATTTGTACTCACTTGCCTGCATTTATACTCACTTGCCTGCATTTGTACTCACTTGCTTCCATTTGTACTCACTTGCCTGCATTTATACTCACTTGCCTGCATTTATACTCACTTGCCTACATTTATACTCACTTGCCTGCATTTATACTCACTTCTCTTCATTAATACTCACTTGCTTGCATTTATACTCACTTGCTTGCATTTATACTCACTTGCCTGCATTTGTACTCACTTGCCTGCATTAATATACTCACTTGCCTGCATTTATACTCACTTGCCTGCATTTATACTCACTTGCCTGTATTTGTACTCACTTGCCTACATTTGTACTCACTTGCCTGCATTAATACTCACTTACCTGCATTAATACTCACTTGCCTGCATTTGTACTCACTTGCCTGCATTTATACTCACTTGCCTACATTTGTATTCACTTAAATTGCCTGCATTAATACTCACTTGCCTACATTAATACTCACTTGCCTGCATTTGTACTCACTTGCCTGCATTTATACTCACTTGCCTACATTAATACTCACTTGCCTGCATTTGTACTCACTTGCCTGCATTTATACTCACTTGCCTGCATTTGTACTCACTTGCCTGCATTAATACTCACTTGCTTGCATTTATACTCACTTGCCTGCATTTGTACTCACTTGCCTGCATTTATACTCACTTGCCTGCATTTGTACTCACTTGCCTGCATTGATACTCACTTGCCTGCATTTATACTCACTTGCTTGCATTAATACTCACTTGCCTGCATTTATACTCACTTGCCTGCATTTGTACTCACTTGCTTGCATTTATACTCACTTGCCTGCATTTATACTCATGCATGCACTTACAATCACTTGTACTCACTTGCATTCATTCATACTCACTTTGCTTCACTTGTATTCACTTTGCCTCACTTGTACTCACTTCGCTTCACCTGTACTCACTTTACTTCACTTGCACTCACATTGCTCCACTTGTACTCACTTCGCTTCACCTGTACTCACTTTACTTCACTTGCACTCACATTGCTCCACTTGTACTCACTTCGCTTCACCTGTACTCACTTTACTTCACTTGCACTCACATTGCTCCACTTGCACTCACTTTGCTTCACTTGTACTCACTTTGCTTCACTTGACTCACTCTGCTTCACTAGTATTACTCCTTGCACTTGCACTCACTTTGCTTCACTTGTACTCACTTTCCTTCACTTGTACTCGCTTACAGTCACTCATGTGTATAATTACTTTCCTTCACTTGTACTCTCTTTCCTTCACCTGTTCGCACTTTCCTCCACCTACTTGCACTTAATTATCATCAACTGTTTCTCTTCAGGTACGAACTAACCTCACCTATACACACACTTAGCATCGCTCATACGCATTTAACTTCACATATACGCACTTGCGTTTACTCGTCTGCACTTAGCTCACTTGTACGGACTTGTGTTTACTCAAAGCTGAAGTCCGATTCTAAGTAAACCCGAGTAGATTGCAGATTTCTAGACTTTATATGGATATCGGTCCGAGACTAACTTCGGAAATATAGTTAGCAGTGCAAGGAAGGGGATAAGGAAGAGTTTTACATGCTGAGATCGTGCATTAGGTTTAGAAAGTTTGTGCGTACTCAGTACGGAAAACTCGTCCTAGTTTTGTTGACCAGCAGGTACCGGTATAAACAGGAACAAACAACTCGACTAACACAACGAGCATATACTTTACTTAGGCTGTCGGCCATGCTTCTTTACACACTTCACACTCGCATGCGCAACACTGCTGACCGTACAGCAGGCCTACCAACAGTTTCTCTAGTCTAAATTTCCTATTATTTAGCACGGGAGAACGTCCTGAAAAATGTCCCCCCTAGGGGAGATCCTGTGGTCACCTCCTATCTACAACATTAAAATGACTTCCTTTTCGATTTGATGAGATAAAACGGCCGCGTATTGGTATCTGTAACGGAACCTTTTTGACTTTTTAATCATAAAATCTGAGAATAAATTGAGGTTTTATTCTTTTGTTTGCACGCTACTTTCATAGCAAAATGACTTAACGTTGTCAGAATGACTCATGAAACGAAAGGGAAATTTAAAATCGGTTTCTTTGAGGTGAACAACCTCAATACAAACCCTGTTGGTAAGAACCCTGTTGGTAAGTCTACGAGAAACTTTAATAGATGGGAAATGAACTGTCCATCCTTGCCGCAATGAGACCGCATATCGAGCGAGAGGTTACCCAAACAATCTTATAGATAAAACACTCTCGGAAGTCAAATTCTCTGACAGAAAGAAAGCTCTCCAAGAAAACACAAAAGTGCGCAAAGAAATATTGCCCTTTGTAACGCAATACAACCCATCTGTGCCTAACCTAAAACACATTCTAATGGAGAAATGGCATCTTATAGAATTACAACCTAAACTCAAAGAAATGTTCAAAGAACGGCAGGTTTCTTTTCCAGGTCACAGGTTACAGGTCACAGGTCACAGGTCACAGGTTGCAGGTCACAGGTCACAGGTCACGGGTCAAAATAAAAAATCAATCAGTAATACTGGGGATGTAAGAGTTACCCGAGATTCCCAAGAGGTTCCATGAACAAACGTTTCACTGTATAATTTTAATCGGTCAGTACAAAATGCAGACTGACCAGAAAAACTGCTGTTTTTGCGTCAGAAACGGGATAACATTCGATTTCATAAGTTACCTATTGTCACGCAATAACCTTACAATGTCATCTCCCATAAATAACGCTTTAACTCTCTCTCTCTTTTTTTCAGAAATGTTATTTTACCGCATGGTTCGGTACTGATTTATCTCTAGTTGTGGAAAGATCAAAAGATGTAACGCATGTGAAACTTCCCCCGAGTTTAGTGGCGAAAATTCGGACATTTGCGAATGTAAACGTTAATAGATTATTTCTTGTTTACATGCGAGATTCACGACACTTGTCATTTGCATGCTGAGTAATTCTGCGTATGTTCTGTCTAAACTAATTCTCAAGCTGTCCCAAGTATTTTAAATTATATTTTTAACTTAAACTGTTTGCCCGTTACAAAATGGTGAATTTGAGCGATTTGGTGGGTTTTGCGTTGACTCTTACTGCACGTAAAAAGAAGGAGTCAAGGGTGGAAAATTTTCGACCGCCCAGCGCCAAGCAGATTTTCACCCAGAAATTTGAATCGTCCCGCTTCCAAATCGAACACCAAATAAACTGAAAGGTTGATACTTCTTCTCGTGACATTCAATCGAAGATCCATTTAAAATACAAGTGCTAACCGCCAAATAATTTTCCAGAAATACAGTTTCAAAGCGACCAGCATCCGCGGCCGGGATTTCGTGTGCTAACAGCGACAGTCACGCTGTTTCCTCCACGCTGATTGGATGCATTCTTTACCATCATCCAATCAGCGTGGAGCAAACAGCACTGCGGATGAGCTTTAAGAATGCCACAAACGCAAGTCGTTCGAACTCTAAGTTAACGTAAAATTACTTTCAAGGAGCTTTCAAACATCTAACAAGTAGTTTCGTCAGTTTAACGGAGGGGCGTTTCAGTGAATATCAAAACAGCGTGGTACTAAAAAAAAAACGTTTTTCTTGTCAGTCTGCATCTTGTACTCAGTCTGCAATCCGTAGTCTGCATCTTGTACCTGGTCTGCATTTTGTACCCAGTCTGCAGTCTGCTTTTTTTATTTTGACCTGTGACCTGTGACCTGTGACCTGTGACCTGCAACCTGTGACCTGTGACCTGTAACCTGTGACCTGTGACCTGCAAAAGAAACCTGCCGTTCAAAGAACCTCCGATCATTTCTTATAAAAGAGGCAGTTCATTAAGAGATATACTGGTTAAAGCCAAACTGTAGTTAATCTCTTTAACGCTACATGTAGAGGAGCAATTACATTCATGCCACACGTTTGCGGGATCTGTGAATGGCCTGTCACTATTTAATTACCAGCGTGTATGAGTGACAGTATGTGAGTACAAGTGAAGCAAAGTGAGTTCAAGTGAAGGAGAGTGAGTTTCAGTGCGAGAATTAGTGAGTGCGAGAGAAGGAAAATGAGTATGAGTGACGATAAGTGAGTAAAGGTAAATGAAATTGCGTATGAGTGACTGTAAGTGAGTAAAAGTGAATGAAATTGCGTATCTGTCTGCAAGCAAGTGACTATAAATGCAAGCAAGTGAGTATAAATGCAGGCAAGTGAGTACAAATGCAGGCAAGTGAGTATTAATGCAGGCAAGTGAGTATAAATGCAGGCAAGTGAGTACAAATGCAGGCAAGTGAGTGTAAATGCAGGCAAGTGAGTATTAATGTAGGCAAGTGAGTATAAATGCAGGCAAGTGAGTATTAATGTAGGCAAGTGAGTATAAATGCAGGCAAGTGAGTATAAATGCAAGCAAGTGACTATAAATGCAAGCAAGTGAGTATAAATGCAGGCAAGTGAGTATAAATGCAGGCAAGTGAGTACAAATGCAGGCAAGTGAGTATTAATGCAGGCAAGTGAGTACAAATGCAGGCAAGTGCGTATTAATGCAGGCAAGTGAGTATAAATGCAGGCAAGTGAGTATTAATGCAAGCAAGTGAGTATAAATGCAGGCAAGTGAGTATAAATGCAGGCAAGTGAGTATAAATGCAGGCAAGTGAGTATAAATGCAGGCAAGTGAGTACAAATGCAGGCTAGTGAGTATAAATATAGGCAAGTGAGTATAAATGCAAGCAAGTGAGTACAAATGCAGGCAAGTGAGTATAAATGTAAGCAAGTGAGTATAAATGCAGGCAAGTGAGTATAACTGTAAGCAAGTGAGTATAAATGTAGGCAAGTGAGTATAAATGCAAGCAAGTGAGTATAAATGCAAGCAAGTGAGTATAAATGAAGAGAAGTGAGTATAATTGAAGGCAAGTGAGTATATATGAACGTAAGTGAGTATAAGTGAATGTACGTGAGTGCAAATGAAGAGAAGTGAGTATAATTGTAGGTATGTGCATGTTAGTGGAGGTAGGTGCATTTGTCAGTTGGTGTATTCATACATGTAGTATTGTAATGTATTAGTGCCTTATATGTGAGCTAGCATGACGTTCTTGCCGATTGAAGGACACTGCAACCACAAAACTTTTACGCATCCTGATTTAGCAAAAAACTCTTTCTCATCAAGTGTTTCTTTGTTTTTGTATTCTCTGTTTGAAACCGTCTGGCAAGAAGATAATTTGTAGCGGAGTTTTTGAGTTGCAAGAGAGGTTTATACTCCCTTGAATTTGAGTGGAATTTTAAGGAGTTTAAAGAAGGAATTGTACTATGAAAAAATGTTTTGAAACACCACAAGACAGTTGAGACCCCACAAGAGCACTGTAGGTTGCTCGAGAACTGTTTTGCTCTCCATCCACTAATTTCTAACTTCAAATTCCAATTTTAAACCTTCATTAAATCTTCAATATTTCCCATTTTCCTAAACTAACTAATCCTTTGAGAAAAATTCTCTCTTCCCAAACATACCCATAAATCACCCAAAAATTCACAAAATATCCTACAACATAGCTTCACAGGGATTTTTAATTGCTTGAAGCGCGAACGAGATAAAAAGGATGTTTAGGTTAAGTGGCCCACCTTAAGCGGATGTTATTAAAGTCGAGATTTCTCAATGTAGAGGATCAAAAGGTATTAAATGCAAAGGACCACTGATGCGTGATACTTATTTATTTCTGGCTAATATAAGCGATTTGTCCAACAGTAAGGAAACATCACATAAATACTACTGAGAAGTGTCACTCGCCTGAGCGAATGACTGACCTAGCGTTTAGCTTTTAAAAATAAATCTTTGCACCTGTTCGAAACGCATCGTCACAATGCGTTTCGAACAGGTGCAAAGATTTATTTTAGCGAAAAAATATTTGGGGAAAATTGCACTTTAATCTTTCCCCGTTTCGCTGAACGTTTATCTACATCTACACCTGGTAACTTGCAAAATCTCTAGGACGTGAAGCAAGTATTAAAAACATCCAACGTTAGACAGGGGGTGGTTGATGAGGAGTGGGAGGTTAAGGTCTGGCTACTTTTTGATCAGTTTTTCCTGTTTTGAAATGAGCCCCAGGCGCGGATCTAGGAAAAATGTTGACCGATTTACCGGTATGGATCCGCGCCTGAGCCCAGCGCAAGTGGGCATAATAGGAAGCAGCGGGTGGCTGTGGGGAGGAAGCAGGACGTGGGTGTGCCGTGGGTAAGAAGCAGTGGGCGGTCATCAGGAATAAAATGTTTATGTTTTATAAGATCTACAAAGGGCTTGTCGGTAGTTCCTTACCACCTGAAGTATCTTACAGTACAACAGCTTCAAGACTTCCTAATTGTGCACCATTTTGCCAACTTGCCACACTGAATGATACTTATAAATATTCTTTTTACTCTAGAACTATAAGAACTTGGAACAGTTTACCTTTAACTTCCATTCCTGATTCACTAGATGAATACAAAGCCATAATCTCAAGCATGTTGGATATTATATTATATTGTCTAGTTTTAATTGGTTAATTTTAAAAGGATAATTTTATCGCGTGTTCACATGTACATACATTTATATATGCATATATATTAATTTATTTAATTATTTTTGCTTTGAAACTCCTGGTATAGTTATGCTGTTATAGGAGTATACTTATCGACGATTAAGGGGATAGCAAAGTGAGCGAAACACGCGATCGCCTGCGAAAATTGCCCCCTTAAGCGTCGCGTCTCTACTCTCCACGCGGGAGGCAATTTTTGCCCTCGCTCGCACGGATCACATGTTTCGGCAGCCTTGCTATCCTTCAGGAACAACGGGCTGCGCATAGTCTAAGACTATTACTTTGGTCGCTTAGATATATCAGTAGTGCGGAAATAGAAAAGCCATAGGTTTTTCTATACAGCTTCTTTGGAAAATCAAAAGCGAGCGTCCGTACCAAAAAGCAGAGAGCTGTGTTAGGTTACAAATTAATGACCTTGAGCAGGACCAGGCTCTAGCTTTCCATTAATGTGATTATCATAACCGTGCTTTTCCCGGTTTCTAAGATATAATACAAAGAGCTGAGTTGGGTACGTCAGGACTCTGATGATGGCTGATGGTAAGTTTTGTAAGAGGGGGACTGGATCAGGAATAATTGTACTCTCGTCCCCCTATGCTTCGTGGGAAATAATTACTGGGCAAAAAAAATATGGCGGCGACCTTCGAAGACAGAAGACACTTGAACCAATAGCAGTTGATGATCTCTTTAACGACGATGTGAATTGATTTCCGGCAGCTTTTTGCTGCCAGCAAGTTAGGAAAGTTATGACCGTTGAACACCCCTCAAACGTCAAAAAGGTGAGGGTCTCGTGATAAGTAGTGAAATCTAACTTATAATTTTGTAAACTGAAAGTTAGTTTACGAAAGTCAGTGAGCTTAATAGTAAATCATTAACATAATGACATGTGGCACTTAACTTCCAACTCGCCGAGGGCACTGATCTCAATTCAGCCTATCTTGTAATTTGTTTTTATTGAAAAGGTTCCAGAATGAAAAGTAAAAAGAAAGGAAATTATTTTTAAAGGTTTTTCTCTTACTATTTTCTAAAGCTCGAGCTGTTTTAACGTAACCGTACAGGAAAAACAAATTTGTACTTTGTTGGACAGCAGCTGCATGTCACAATTGCAGCTATGTTTTTTGAAATGGCGATAACCAATATTTTATCTGGATTTGTTTTCTTGACAGTTTTGGAATCACAAATTGACTGAATGCTTTATTTGGTACTGGTGCATGTGTTGTGGTTCAATTGTATCCTTGGTTCAAATTTTATTATTCGTCGTTTTTGTGTATGGTAATGTTTGATAATGAGTTTGAAACAAAGAAAAATAAAATTTGAACCAAGGATAAAATTGAACCACAACACATGCACCTAAAGCAGTTACGGCGAATCATCAGGTGTTCTAGTAATGCAGTACATCAGAGTTCATGGGGGAAAATCCTTTTTTATTCCCACTACAACTGATTAATGTTCTTTCTGAGGTTTGAAAGCTTTATTACAAACTATCGATTGTAGCTTTTTGAGACCTCACAAATATATCTGTGCTGATTGAGTCATATATCCAAGTTAACTGTATGTGTAACTTGTTATGTGACGAGAGCGGTTAATTTCAATTGGGTGTCAAAAGTAATTTGGGTTTATTTGGTTTTCATTACTTTGCTCTGTGACTGGTTGACAATACTCACACCACTCTTCACAGCCAATGAGAAGCAAAACCAAAAACCAATGGCTAGTTTTCCTGTACTTGGTGCTGGGTGCATTTTATTACTTCATATTCTGGTTGGTTTACTGAGTTGTCTGTATCTCTTATGATTGGTCAGAGTAATATTGCTTAGATCTTGGTTTTAGGACACGTAACTGAAAACCACTCTAATACCTTAGTATAATATCAAACAGGGTCTGTCAACCTTCAGAACAGAGGAACATGGGTGTCAATATTAAATTTAGACTCTTACAGTACTGTAATTCCAGAATGAGAATTTTAAATTTTCACGCAAGGCATTACGATTTTCGTTTCACCTTGAAACGTGGCTTGTGCAAGTGTTTGCAATAATTTATTTCTTTCATCTGCCACTGGTTTTATAAGGCCAGAAAAGTTTATAGCCAGATCTACTTGTAGAGAGCTCACAAAATGGAATAGTAATATATATGTTCCAGTTAAAAATTAAATTCAGGTAAACCTAGGTTGAAAATTAATTTCCTTTGTCTCCTATCCCAGATTTTGATTAATTAGGCTTAGGAGATAAAGGGATTTGAGAATCAACCTAGGTTGAAAATTTTTACCTGAATTTAATTTTTACCTGCAACATATACCTGTGAGCATTTTGTCAGCTGGAAAAGCATAGCATATTCAGTGAACCAACAACAGCCATGCAGGTTTGTGTCTGTTCTCCAAACTAATCATTAAAATATTGCTTGCTAAGTTTCAGCAAGCTTATTTTTGCAGTTTATTGTTTTAAGGTACATACAAAATTGCTCCTGTAGCATGCCCAAGTATTTGTTTGAAAATTTTGTTTTATCCAATTTGGCTTGGCAGTCTTACCCAAGGTACAGCCGTATCTGTTGCAGTTAAAAATTAAATTCAGGTAAAAATTTTTTTAACCTAGTTTGAAAATCAGTAATTATTTCCTTTGTCTCCTAACCCTAATTTTGAATAATTAGGCTTAGCGGACAAAGGGATTTGATTTAAACTTTTTTACCCAAATTTAACTTTTACCTGCAACATATCCATGCAACCACTGATTCTAATGTTTAAATCACACTTTTACCTGTTTCCAAATTAAGTTAAATTTGACAGAGGTTTCTCTTTCTGAAGGTCATATTTAATAGCGGGGAGGTGCATCAACTACAAGAAGCCACTGGTGTGTCATACGAGGAGGCAAATCAAGCCTACATTGTACGTTGTTCAAAACAATTTACAAATCTGTTTTCAGTACCATTTTTAGAGTTTGTGTTCAGGAATAAGACACTACTCTTTGCTCTGTTATTCTGTTTTCACATAGAAATATTTTGTTAAAGTTGAATTGCAAAAATGTATGTAGTGTACGTAGGTAAAGGCAAACAGTCACTGTTTGTAACAGACAAACAACAGACCAACTAATTTTACTAACAATTAATACACATACAGTCATTAGACCAACAAAAGACTGATCAAAATTCACCAATCACTGTGTACAGTCTTCACAGCCAATGACAACTAGGCTTAACTGACAGTCAACCAATAACATCACAACTTTGTTGATCAATCACATCAATGACCAGAGTATTGATACCATCTACTGACATTACACAAATCACTTGACTCTGATGAATATGACTTCCACTCAGGTTGTCGAAACGTCAGTCAATGTCACCACAAACAGTCCTTCTCAGGACTACACTCACCCGGATGATCGTACTCCACTTAGTTATGATGTTTACATCTATTAACAAGTGTAGGGTTTAGCATGTAAACTATCAAGGAAATATTCTGTTTATAGGCAGAAAGACATTTGCTAATGCAGGGATGTCATTAAGGACAAGGAGTGGAGTTTTCCATGGAAATTATGACTTAATATAGATCCCTGATAAAAAAAAAAAGAGCACATCGACTTTACCGTTATAACCAGATTCTCTGGCTACCTTTTGCACATCCCTGCCTATGACAAAAATTTGTGACAGCCCTTGCTAATGGCAGTTGAGTATTTTCAATTTTTTTTTACAGGCTAGTAATCATAACTTGGAACAAGCTATAGGCCTTTTGACTGATTCTCAGGATCACGATGCTTTGTATAAGGTACAATATATACAGCATGCCTAGATAATAACAACACTGTCATGTTACTATGATTTTACTGTTTAGTCAGTCAGTCAGTCACTCACTCACTTGTTGTTCATTATTTTGCTCCGTTCAGTCGTTTTTTCCATTTTGTTTCATTTTTAACCCAAGAGCTGTCAAGCATGTATATTCTTCAAACTGTTCTTCATACATTTTCTATGGTACTGATGAGGAGAATCTGTTCAACAATCAAGACCTTTGTTACTTGTTGATCACTTCCTTTTTTCTCACAACCTTTATGTTTGATTGAGCAGTGTTACCATAAGGTGAAATTAAACTTTGGTCACTCTTAGGGGAAAAGAGGTTAATATCCTTTACCATTTATGTAGCAGGTTATAAAAGACTTTCAAGAAAGTAAAGCACACAAGAACGTGACGTTCAGTTAATGCCTTTGTTTCAAGTCAAATGAAGGACATTAAAAGAAATTGCTTTAGTCTCAAATTTAAAATTGTTAAGTTTGAAGATCCTTAATAGAACGGAACCAGGGACTTGAAAATGTTTTTGATGCAATGTTCTCACAAATTCTTTCTTTTTATTTTTGATAGGGTGCTGCTAACCAGACAGGTGGGTCCTTATTAAATCAGTTGTCCTGGTACAATGTAGATTGTCATTATGTTTTAATATTTAGATAAAATAGATGTAACTAATAAAAGAGGGAATCAAATTTAGACTTGAAAACTTGCACTTGTCATATTTTGGGGGTAGCGTATCTAAAAGCCTTTAAAATGAAGTATCTGTGCATCAAATAAAACAAAACCAAAGGGGTAAAGATTATAGCACTACGTGCATGATTGTTAGTTTCAAAACAATATTCTGATCAATGTTCTTTTTCTTTAGGGACTCAAACATTTATAGGTCCACAAAATGCTCCTGGCAAACCAGAAAGTAAGATTTTAAAATTCTTGTGAACCATTACATGTATCGTTCATCGCTATGAATTTTAAAAATACCTGTTTTGAAGATCTTATGTTTTCGAAAACATTCAACAGTAAAATGTGTAGTTATCAATTGACATTACCTTTTTTATGGTATTAAAAAAAACACAATCGCTGTTGAGCAAGTTAATGTGAAACATTTTGGACATGTGGTACTATAGCAACAGTATAATCTGTTAGAAATACCCTAAATTTTAGCTCAAAGTGATAACTCCAAAACGAGCTCAGTGACCCTCTTGCTTATTGATGAAAAGTAATAAGTGTGTCAACATCAAACATTTTGCAAAGTGTCACAAAAATTGTAATAATAATAATAATAATAATAATAATAATAATCAGGTTTAACAGTGGGCGTCCCCGTAGTGGCTCTTATCATCCACTGTATCTGGATCAAATTGAGACAGGCGGAGAAGGGAAAACCAGAGTGCACAGAGAAAAACCTCTCAGAGCAGAGAAAAGAACCAACAACACTCCACCCACATATGATGCCGAGACCGGGAATCAAACCCGCGCCACATGTGCCATCCCTGCTCCCCAAGATTCAGAGCCACCTTACGATTAAATTTTTTAAAAATTTAAGATGGCTCTGAGTATGTTCCTGACCTGTATTATATTATGCTAATTATTTTAGCCTTTGAACTTATAGCCATTGATCTCACAAAGGATAAAGATGAAGACTTAGAGAAAGCTATAGCTCTCAGTTTACAAGAGGCACAGGTATGTACTCACTGTGTTATTTATCGTATTCCTTTTGGTAAGTGCTTTATAAGTAAATTAGATCTGATATGCTAAGTTGATTTTGTGTTATTTTACAGGGAATAACTGCAGAAGAACAAGATATTAGCAGGTAGAGTAAAACTAAAAAGTTTCTCATTTAACGGTCAAATTAGCTTTCACTACTTTTAGTTATTTATTTGTAAGCATAATGTGCATTATGCTTTTTGACATATTGTTCAAGGACCATAAATAAATGAGGCCACATAAAGGAAAGGTTGTGGAAGGATTGAATTTGTGTCAGAGATGCAGGATAGTTTGGGCAAAAATGTGCTGTTCCAGAAAATATATGTTGCAGTTAAAAATTAAATTCAGGTAAAAAAGATTTAGCTTAGGTTGAAAATCAATTTCCTTTGTCTCCTAACTCTAATTTTGAAAAATAAGGCTTAACCTTGGTTGAAAGTTTTTACGGATTTAATTATTACTTGCAACATACCAGTATACACTGTACATACCTCCCACTCAGAGGGAGGGTCAATGGAAATTTCAAGGGGGGAGGTGCAAGACAAAAATTGGTAAAAACAAGTATGGAGCTAAATTTGAATTTATAGAGGGGTGGGGGTGCAAACCAAAAAACCTTCTGTGGTGCAGGGGGTGGGGGGTGGGGGGAGCTTACAGATATTTTATGGAACCACACAATCTGCCAGAAGACAAGTTTAGTTGCAACAACATACAAACCCTGAATGTGTGCTTTTGTCCTTAGAGTTTTGGAAGCAAGTTTAGCTGAGAACAAATCAGGACTTAAGAGGAAGCGAGGTGATCCATGGGTGCGGTTTGTGGATCCTGTGAATCCCTATGAAAGGCAAAGGCAGGATGGGTGTCCTGTGGGATTGAAGAATGTTGGGAACACATGTTGGTTTAGTGCTGTTATTCAGGTAGGGACTACCACAGGTCATTGTTTGATCCTTTACTTACTGTTGTACATTTGATGGCCAGCACAAGGGTCTTTAGGGTCACTGACGTCAGTTTCAAATGTTTCAAAAGTAATCATGATAAGAGGAGAGAAATGATACGATCACAGTTGTTATGCGACTGTAGCAGGAGGAAAAAAGCTTGAAAGAAGTCATTGGTTGAACAAGATTCAAAGCCATGACCTCTGCTGTTCCAAAACATGACAACCCCCAGCTGGCTCAATACTGTACATGACTAGCTTGAAACTAACCTATGGGGCAGTTTAAGTTTGATCAAATAGTATCCAGAAAAATGGGGCTACCTAGGTATCTAAGTGTGAAAGAAGTATAAAGGGTAATCAAAGAAAGCAAATTTCTTAAAGTTGGTTTTTGGGTTTGATCAAATTATAGCCAAACCTTGAAAAGAAATGGGGCTAAGTTTCTCATGTGAACTTCATGGGTTGCACGAAAGAATTACAGATAAGCTTAAGAATACAAATAGAAGAAAAATGCCCAATTTTTTTTCTTTCAATATCCAACTTAGAAACAAAAATGCTTAGTTTGCTATGCTCAACTCTTTGGGTCTATTGGCCAGACAACTCGAAACTCAAACTGCAGATCAATTTCATTCTTTTATTAAGTAAATACTTCATATGGTTGTGCAAGTCTAACCAACGCATCCCACGCGTGGATGAATTCTTACAATTTGTGAAGTTTAATCACTTAATAGAGAAGAAAGATCCACAATCCTCCCGAAAATGGGAGCCCTTTTCCCCCTTTTTGAAAAACTGAATAGGTTGCATGCCATAGTCTCCAGTAAATGATCTGTAGTAGTACAAATCTTTCTTGGTTTCCCAATTCAAAAGCACTCTTATTGTTTTGTAGTAGGTTTTTATTTTTTTTCTTATTGTAAGATTTACAGTGTATGTGAAATTTTGTAGGTAATAGGTAGTTAGTAATAACCGTTCACAAGTACATTGTAATTAGCGTGTTTTGTTCTATTTTAAATTTTAAAAAATGCTCAACTCAGGAACACAGATTTCAAGCAATGGGCTTCATCTGGCAATCCTGTTAAGATGGAACGGTTTGCGACTGAGTAGTTGCTTTTGTTTCAACTTCTGGAAAATTGGTTTAAATCTAAGAACTTTGAGTGTGTGGTGTTCATTAGTTACCTCACAATCAATCTGGAATTTTTAATATTTTCAAAATTCCTATCATTGACTTTGCAACCCAAAATGAATCACTTCTGGATTACTGCTGATTTTGATTATCAAATTGTTCATTCTGTTAACAGTCTTTGTTTCATCTTCCTGTGTTTCGCCGACTTGTTCTCAACTACAATCCACCCATTGACCCTCCAGAAAAACAAGAGGTAAAAATCTTTTGTGTACTGTTACTGTTACTTTTATTGTTGCTGTTACTATGGCTGTTAGTGGCACAGTTACCTTAATTGTTTACTGTTGCTGTTACCGCCACCATCACCTCCACCACCATCACTGTCACCGTCTCTGTCACCGTCACTGTCACCATCACTGTCACCATCACTGTTACTATCACTGTCACCGTCACTGTCACCGTCACTGTTATTGTTAACTTTACTGTAAAAGTCATTACTCTTACCATTATAACCTTGTTATTTCATTATCTTCCTTCACTATTTTTATATCAATGAATCTCTTAACCCATTGACTAGCAGTATTGGGTGAACAAGTGTACATTAGGTGCTTCAACTAAGTACAAGAGTTATTGATCACAGTGCTTGAACCCTGTCAACCCCAAGAGTGATCAGCATCAAAATTCTCCTTGTGATTTCAATGGTTTACAAAACAGAGTGGTCACAAGAATTTAGGACAGTATCACACAAGATAAATGTGCTTGATATTTTAACAACTTCTCACCACCAAAAAAAAAAAACTTCTCACCACCTTTTTTATAGGAAATTTTGATCTTGGGGCTTCAAGGTTAAAACATCTCTGGCAGAACATTAAAGAGACAATAATTACGAATATTCTACCAATCTTAAACCCTCCCCTGTTATGACGCCATGATGTTGCTCATGAAGTTGACATCTAGAAGAAAAATACTTGTCCTGAGAACATTTATTCCAGGTGTAATCTCACTGTCAACCAAAAGACAAGGAAAATGT
The DNA here is from genome assembly GCA_948470475.1 of Galaxea fascicularis. NCBI lineage: Eukaryota > Metazoa > Cnidaria > Anthozoa > Scleractinia > Euphylliidae > Galaxea > Galaxea fascicularis. Next base: position 18,986,432 of record OX419344.1, read on the forward strand.
CTGCTGGAAACTGTTCTTCTAATTCCTTTCCCTGTAATCTGCAAGACTTTAATAATAGTCCACTCAACAAAACAGTTTGGCTCATTTTTAACTTTTCATTCTTTTGATCCATAGGATGGTTATCGTGTTTCCTTCATGACCGAACTACGCATCTTGTTTGCATTAATGCTGGGCAGTAAAAGGAAATACGTGGATCCTACCAAAGCTGTGCAGGTCTGTTTAACATTGCAAGAGGTTTGGAAACTTGAATCTAAGAGGGGAAGTGATTTTTAGCACTGAATGACTTAGAAGGATTTTTAGGGTAACATACAGTAAACCAAGGAAGAAAGAAATATTGAGATTTCTCAACAATGATTGTGTCATTATTCTTTCAGATCTTAAAAGAAGCTCTGAAGTATAATGGCAGTGAAAGTAATCCTGGTAATCAACAGGTGAGAAGAAAGTTCCATAACGATGATGATGATGACAATAGAGTTCTAAAGTGATGATGTCACAAAAATAAAATTTTTGAAATTATGGAATATGATGCCATATTCTTATAGAGCATCCTGAAAGATGCCCTCGTCCCAAAAATTAGCTCCGAATTGTAATTCCCAGTAGAGATACAAGGGATCAAAGTTTGATGGCATCCCATACAAACCCTTCAAAATTTGTTTCAGTTCCTTCAGTTTAGAACTGACTCGAAATTAGAGAGATTTATATGGGGCAGTATCAAATTTCAATCCTTTATATTTCGGCTGGGGATTACAATTAAGAGCTAATTTTTGGAGAGGACCCTTTTTTAAGGACACTCCATTCGAAAATGGTGCCCGATCCCATAATTTCACAAATTTATTTTTTTGTGATGTCACACTTTAGAACTCTATGACGGTGATCGCAGTTTTTTAATACTTCATTAACGGCATACTGGACATTATTTTACATGAATTGGTTAGACAAATAATACATAAACTATATTAAATATATTACTGATAATTTATTTTAAAAATTCTTGGGTGGGGGTACTCAACATTTCAATGTATCAGTAATGTATTAGTAATGTATTCAGAATAATTATTATTCTGAATACATTACTGATAATTTATTTTGAGAACTTGTCTGTGGCAGTGTACAAATATGGAGACCGAGCAGAGATGTCTCTTTCTGGAATTTTATCTAGATGGCAATGATGATGACAATGATTTGATGAGTGATCAATGACTTGTACTCATCCAGTGCAAGGTATCAATTTTTTTAAATGGGCAATTCCAGAAAATATCCATACCCAACCACGGACGGCTTCCATGTTTTAACCCCCCCCTTGCCTTCGGAAATTCCAGAATGCGTTACCCCCCCATGCCCTCAGAATTCCATAATCGTGAACCCCCCCTACCCTTCGGAATTTCCGGGGTTTTTGGGGAGGTACATTTTCGACTTGGCAACGTTTATATGAACAAACGAACATGAATTTATGCCTCCCAAAGGCTGTTAGCTAGCGGCGCCAGGCGACAAGCTTTACTCTTCAGCGACAAGAATAACCTACCGCGTGTGGCCAGGCTGTGCAACCTTTTTTTTAAGTCTAAATTTGGCTATAAAAAACCACCACTTACAGTAATTTTCATCCTCTTTGTTTTCTTGCGTTGTTCTGACGTTTACAAAGCAAAATAGCTCAAAAGACTGTTAAAATCTTTCGGCAGTTGAAAAGGTTAAAAATACCGTCGAGCCTTCGATCTTTCCTCGTTCGGACCCTTCATATGTCATGTAGTGTGCACGAAAAGTCTTAATTTGACTTTGTTTTCTTGTGTTGTTTTGACGTTCACAAAGCAAAATAGCTCGAAAGACTGTTAAAATCTTTTGGTCGATTGCCGTCCGGCAGTCCGAATGTAAAATTATCTGACAGGCGTTCCTTGGAAGCGAGGGACAGGTGCGAGTTATTTTGCCGTTTATCGGGCGGGAGACGGGAGTATCAAGAAATTGCTCGCAGTAAATAAGGTACATTTTCAGACTTTATTCACTTGACAAGAAATTCATCAAGGTAAATGTGAAACCCACGTTTTACTGTTCACTTCTACGTGTCTGATCAATCGATGCTTCTCTTCTGCTTCCGCGATCATACGTTCGTGGTTTATTTACGAACTGCAAAAGTCGACAACAATAGTGTTTTCAAGGAACTCACTCTACTCTTTCTACTCTAGAAATCCCACCCGTGAACCCCCCCCCCCCATGCCTTCAGATATTTTCCAATTGTAAATACCCCCCATTCCTTCAGAATTCCAGTTCAAAGAACCCCCCCTCCCCTTCGGAAATCCTAAAAGCCGTCCGTGGTATAGGTATGGATATTTTCTGGAATCGCCCAATAGCTGTCTAAGCTAACCAAAGTAGGTGGCGACCTCATGACAGAAGTCTTTTTGTCATTTGAGTGAAAATCTACACAAAGTAGGTGGAGGTGAATTCTGACAATGTGGGTGGTGGTTTTTGCCAGTTGGCGGCTTTTAATGAAATCCCTGCCAATGGATTACACACTTGTGTGGTCGAGCAGGAAGTGCTAATTTTCAACCCTGTAAGGATCAAGTGGGGTCGATCCTTTTATATTTTTGTTGTTAACAAACCTTTCCCTGTTTCAGTCAGAGATGATGATTTCTTTTTTCTTGGCACATGGTCACTCTTAACTGTAATCAACAGTACTCCTTACTTATGAAACTGATTTTTAATCGATGATTTCCCCCAGGATGTTAGTGAGTTTACCCACAAGTTGCTTGAATGGCTGGAAGATTCATTTAAAGTGAAGCACAGGAGTAACTCTCCCGGAAAAAGGTGGGTAAAAATTGTAGGTGTGAGGATGATCGCTCCTTCGATTCCCGACCAGTGATTTAATGTTTGGCATATATTCCGCATAATTATGCATAGTAGCCACTTAAAAGAGGTAAAATATAACAGGGGTTGGCCGTTTAATAGGTGACCTCTTGGTAAGGATTCAACTGCATGCCAATTTTTTGGTTCGTGTTTCTTTTTTCTGTGCAAGCTGTGACTAAGAGATACTATGCCAAGCAGTGCCATTTCAAAAGAATTCACCCTGACACTTCCTTCTCAATGTAATCTCCATTCAGGAATAATAATTATAGCTGTGAATTCACCTTGTTCCTTAATCGAATATCTTTTTTTTTTCCCTTTTACAGTGGTAATAATCTTAACCCAGTTGTGGAGCTGTTTTTTGGCCAGTCAAATGTTGAAGGTGTTTATGAAGGTTCGTGTTACAATTCTAAGAATTCATCTCCTATCGGTATTTTTTTAAGATGCTAATGGATCAGTTGGCAATTTATATGAAGGTCTTGACAGGGCTTAACCTTTGTTCTCTTTTTGGCAAGCAAAAAACATATTAACACCATTTAGTTAGCTCAGTGTGTCATATCACAGAGCAGATCACAAACCAGAACCAGGGTCTTACTGTGTGCTTAACCCTGGCTTCACTTCACTTCCAGTGGATGTCCATTAAGGCTGGTTTCCATACGATCGCTACGATCGCTGAAAAAAAATTTCAGCGATCGCAGCGATCATATGGAAACCACTCTCCAGCGATCGTAGCAATTGCAGCGATCACAGCGACAACGATCGCTGAGATAGACTTCAGTTCTATCTTAGCGATCGTAGCGATCACAGCGATCATAGAAACCACTCTCCAGCGATCGTAGCGACAGCAAAAATACCAGAATGCACTGCGTTTCCGACAGCAAAATACTTCTGGCAGGTCCCTCGAACCCCAAATGACCGAAATCTATGGGGCTTTGTCTTTCACGTCGTCTTGTACGTCTTGTGCGTGTTGTACACCGTCAAGTAGAAAATAAAATCAAGCTTCAAGCAGGAGTCAACGATTCACAGCTGCCACGTTGAATTTGACGTGTGGCGCAAACAATGTTCTTCATTTACTTTCTCAGCGATGGTAGCGATCGCAGCGATCACATGGAAACCATCAATCGCTACGATCGCTCAACTATTTTTTTCAGCGATCACAGCGATCGCAACAATCATAGCGAATGTAGCGATCGAAAGGGTAAAACTCGAAGAGGGGCGTTAATAACCTCACACACCGATCAAACAAAATTGAGAGCATAGTTCCAGGGCTAATGTCTGCAATTACACACTTCTCAGGGTTGGGTTTAGGCTGGGCGATGGGTTTACCAGCTGTCCTCAGAGCCTCTGACAATAATAGAAACCTCTTAGGAGGCCTTTTGTTTTACATTCAGTGCCAGAGATAAGGGCTTGTAAGGCGATACGATACGACACTCCAGTGAACGTGATACTAATGATTCCGCTTAGCTGAACAGCTAGTTTACAGGAAGCGCACGAATAAAAGCATGTGTCCAGAAAACAAATATAAACAAGAAGAGCAAATGCAAATAATGGTAAAAATATCTCAGCATACATGCTTTGACGTAATGGTGTGTGATCTTTAGGGAAGACGTTCAGCAAGAAGGAGACGTTTGGGGCGTTTCCCCTTCAAGTACAAGGGTATGGTGATGTACATGACAGCTTAGAAGGGGCGATGGCTCAAGTGGAGATTGAACCTGTTGGACCTGAAGGTGCTCACAAGTCTGGACAAGAGGTAAGAATACAATTCAATCCAATTCATTTATTCGTAAGTGCAAAGATACAAGTTCAAATGTACACTACCTGCAATGTAGTGAGAACTGTATTTAGAATACTTCAGTGCTCGACCTTAGCGGTAGTCCATTAGCTCAGGACGGGTAGAAATTTGGTTTGGGCTGTAAAATTTGAGAACCACTGGGCTACTTGTAATAGAAGAGTTTTAGAGATAGTATGATGATTGGCTACCAAACAACCCCATTTGGCTGGTATATTTTAGACTCCACTGGCCCTTGGACTACTTTGTTAAAAAGTTAAGGACGAGCACTGTACTTAGAAACGAACAGACTGTGAGTCACGAGAATTTGCTTGGCATGTATTCCGCATATAGATAGTAGCCACGTAAAAGAGGTAAAATATATTAGGGCAGTGTTCTCCTTTCCAGGCGGTAACCAGTAAAATTTACCGTCTGTAATACCACTTATTACTGCCTAAAATTGCTCTAAAGTAGGCATAATAAACATGGCCGCGACTGCTGTACTGGTTTGAAAACCTCTTTTTACCTTTTGTGCTCGGCTGAAAACAGGGGAGAACACTGTAGGGGTTGGCCGTTTAATAGGTGACCACTTGATAAGGATTCAGCTGTATGTCAAGGGGGCCAAGTTCAAATGTACACTGCCAGCAATGTACTGGGAGCTGTACTTAGAATACTTAGAAACGAACAGACTGTAAGTAAGATAATGTAAATTGGCCACCGTACAGGGATTCTAAAAGCTGACGTTTCCAGCGTTTGCCCTTCGTCAGAGCGAGGGGCTAACGCTCGAAACGTCCTTTCTAAGCTGTGGCTCGAAACGTCAGCCAGCTTTTAGAATCCCTGTACGGTGGTCAATTTACATTATCAACGCTTTTGCAATTGACAAAACCAAATTTTTGTGTACAACTTCCCCACCGACGCAGCACCACAGTTTCTTTTGAAACTACCCCCTTTTATTCAGATTATAAATCGGTTTGGTGCAGTCGAGAGTACTGAGGTCATCCATTTTTGGATCACACAGACTGGCTATCCTAAAGGGGTTTATGTTAAGCAGAATGTGTTTGTGGGACCAGAATGGTTACCTAGGGGTGGCTTGAGAGCGATCATTATGGAAAAAGGGGAAGTAAAAAATCTCATTTTTACAGGCCTTGTTAGACTTGTGTTTCTTGCTGTATTGGTTTTTGTTTGGTGTTGTTGTT
>OX419344.1:18997224-19054724 GCA_948470475.1 Galaxea fascicularis
CTCGTGAACACTGCATTATTATAGTCAAGCCGTTTTTGGTTGCGCCTTTTTCTTTCACTTTTGACTCGACAATGACGTTATGTAGCGTCGAAACGTCGTCTTAAACCTTGTTATAGAATTCCAAGGTTCTGTTATGCGTTTTAAGAATCTTTTAACGTATTCTTTCGTTACCAAATTCTTATCAAATCACTTCGATTTGAAAACAATTTTGATGACGACTTCCGCTCAAGTTGTCGAAACGTCAGTCAGTGTCACCATAGGCGGTCCTTCTCAGAACTTCACTCACCCGGACGATCGTACCTATGTTTTGTTTCAGTTACCGTATCGTCTCCATGCAGTCCTTGTTCATGAAGGACAAGCATCTGGAGGCCATTACTGGGCCTACATTCAAGATCCTAAGCAACAGAGATGGTGCAAGTTCAACGACATAACAGTCAGTGAAGTTACGTGGGACGAGGTGGCCCATGAGTCTCTGGGAGGGTATCGTCATGTGAGCGCATACTGCCTCATGTATATTGACGCTCGGCGCGAAGGCTGTATCGGCGCCGGCAGTGCTATTCAGGAGCTGCCAGCGGACTTACAAGAGCTTGTTGATAAGGACAATGCTGAGTTTGAAAATGAGATGAGAGGATGGGATGAGAAGCAGTTGAATAAAGCGGCTGCTAAAGGTTAGAGGTGTCAAGTTAGGGTGGCATTGTAAATCGTAAAAGGTCTCAGTTTTTAGGTATCCTGGTAACTTGGCGCTTGTTTTTGCGAAAGCCCCAGTAACTTCAAAGGTAAACAGGGTAAAGAGGTATTTAAGTAAAATCCCTTCCTTATCAGTTGGTGCAATTGTTACATACACTGACAAAGACTTCAAAATCTAGCTTTTCGAAATCAATCAAGATTGTAACCTCACAATATAAAAGGCAGCTCTGAAGAGGTGCTACACTGCTCTTACTATACTGATTCCTGGTATCTGGTATGAATCTTTTAAAACCATCTTTATCCCAAAAATTGTACTGGAATGGTATTCCGATTTCTATTCGCCAAAAACCTAGAAAACTACAGCACAACTATATACAGTGTAAAAGAGCTCTCATCCAGTGTTATTTTGCTCAGTATTAATTACTGCCATGCGCCGATGTAAACTTTCTTTTCCTTCTGTTTTTTCATCCCCTCCACTAATATTAAGTTTTTCTTTATTATCCTAAAACAAATTATGCAATGTAATTTAAAAGGCATATAATTAATTTGCAATATTATGCCCTTGTCCAATCCTTCTTTTATTTTACGTATTGTAACTGCGGGCTACAAAGGCGTTTTTCAGTAATGTATAGATAAAGTCAATGTTGTTGTTGTTGTTATTGTTATTGTGATATATCCTATTTATGACGATAATGTGGAGTACTGATAAATAAGGAAATAAACAAACAAAAAATGTACTACTTGCCCATTGTTCGTGAACAAAATTGGATCTTTAATAATTCTTTGAAAACCTGTTTAATCGTTGATCTTTTGAACGATTGACCGACTGAATGTTTTACTGTCTGAAAGATTAATTCAACGTTTTTCGTTCATTTCTAATAAGAGAACCAGTGCAAAGCCATAGTGCAAAGGCCAGATATCGTCATCGATGCCGAATCTGCTTCTCACTCTCCGCTTGTGTCTGAAAACGGTGAGGATTCTGCTTTGAACTCTCTGGAGGAGGCTGCCAGGAGCCTAGGGTTGGAAGAAGCACTCACACAGTGCTGCATTCAACAAAGGGCCCAGCTGGAGAGGCTCTCGCGGGAGTACTCACCTGAGCACCCTGGAGATGTGCGCTTGGAACACTTTGCTATCTATCTAATGAAGTGTAAAGCGCCTGAGAGCACTATCAGCCTGGCCATACTGGAACAGATTGTTGAAGATATCAGGACACAGGAAGAGACGTGAGTTGTTGAGGGGGGAGGGGTCAGGAGTGGGTAGAGGGGAGGGGTTGTTTTGCTGACATCAGGTTTATGGTCTTCAGGGATGAACAAAGTTTAATTGCTTTAGAAGAAGATGGTTGCATTAGGAAGCTAGTGTAAAATAATAGTAGTTGGTACTGAGCTAGGAAATTGTTTACCTTGAACCAAAACTTCCATCAAGGTTAGATGACTTACTGACCGTTCACTTACCAACAGACAGAGAGATTAACTGATTAAATGATTGACTGACTCACTGACTCACTGACTCACTGACCGACTGACTCACTGTCTGACCGACTGACTGACTCACTGACTCACTGACCGATTGACTGACTGTCTGTCTGACTGACTGAATCATTGACTGAATGAATGACTGACTCCCCCACCTACGCAGTACCACAGTTTCTTTAGAAACTACCCCCTTTATTCATGACTGACTGACTGACTGGGGGACTAACTGTCTGTCTGACTGACTACATGATTGACTGACCGACCGACTGTCTGTCTGTCTGTCTGTCTGTCTGACTCACTGCCTCACTGACTGACTGACAGACAACAGCATTCCGTATTCCTCTGAGCTCTTTGAAACGCAAGTGTTCGGCCACTATATTTGACTTAACTTTGTTTTCTTCCAGTCTTCTCATGGTGAAACAGTGTGGACAGAATCGACTTAATGCTGAGCGAGAGTCAGCAAATATTGAATACCAGGTAACAAGCTCATTAGCAGGGCTGTCATTAAGAGCCGGGGGCGGGGATTTCCCCCCCCCCCCCTCATATTTTGAGGTATATCCCCGGCTACTTGGATAAAAAACCAGCATGTTGACTTCACTACAGCAACTCGAATCCCCCGCTATTTTTTGTATTTCCCCACCCACTTAAAAAATTAGAGACAGCTCTGCATCAGTAACAGCATCGTCAGGAACGCACGTTGATACCAGAAAAGCAAATTGCAAACCTCGTGTTAACAAGCGTGCAAATCGTTTGAATTTTTCAAGAATTCACACCGCTCCACACGTCTCATTGGAAAAAACCGTGACGAGGGAGACTTTGAAAAATGTTGATTTTGATTTTCTCAAATATATAGTGAAAGGTGTTGACTAATTTGCCATGCTACAATACACCATTTTGCAAATAATAATTTCTAAGTGGATTGTGGGTAGATCTAGTCCTTTGTGGGGACAAACGGCCATTTTAGCCCCTAATCTGAAATAGGCCATTTCCGAATTACCTCAGGTCTCGTTTTCAAAGCGAGTCTTGGTGCTCATCCTTTATCAATTTTCATTCACGCGTGTGAATGAAAATTGATTTGCATATGAAAAGATGAGCACTAAGACTCGCTTTGAAAAAGAGGCCTGAGGTAATTTGGAAATGGCCTGGATCAATCCGTAATTCACCTGGAATTGATCAGTAAAAAGATGGCGTATTGCTCGAGTAGTCATTTTCCTTTATTGTCTGTTAAGATCCTTTCGTATACGTTTATGGCCAGAACTCTGTTATTTGTTCTTGTAGGGCTGGAGAGAAAAATACAGTTTGTTTCAAAAAGTCAACTCCTGTTTTCTCACGGGACTTGAACATCTAAACAACGACAAGTGAGTACGATGCTATTGTGATAATGTCAGTAGTTTTAATTCACATTTTATCTTTTAACCCTCATATGCAAGCAACAACTGTACCACCCTGATATTAGGCGTAACAGGTTTTACTTGCGACTTCGCGCCGTCACAGGTTGAAACCATTTTGTACAACGTTGTTAACTTATCCACAGAAAAGTGCTTTCTCAGTTGCTTTTATTTTGTGTCATGGTTTATGATGTCTTTGACGGTCACGTTCTTAGGTTTTTCACTCACAGAACTAATGGCGCAACGACCGTCTAAAACAAACTTCTTGTTGCTCGTTTTAGTCAGACTCGAAATACTCGATACTCTAGACCTCTTTATACAGCATAACAAAAGTTAGAACCACCTTCTTCAACATCGTAAACAGCACCACAGGACAATATTGCTCAGTAAGTTTCGTTTGAATGGTCACACTTTAGGATTTCACCACAAAATCAAACGTTAGAACCACTTTGTACGGCATCATAAACACTGAGCACCACAGGAAAGTACTGCTCAGTAGCTTTCGTTTGAATGGTCACACCTTAGATTTCATCCACCGACTCAAAAGTTGGAACGACCTTGTACAGCATACTAAACAGCACCACAGGAAAGTACTGTTCAGAAGCTTTTATTTCAATGGTCACACTTAAGGATTTATTTTATCTTCTCCTTATTTTCCAGGCGTCGCGAAGCGTTACCATATTTGGTACATGCGTGCAACCTTAATTCTAGGCTATTGAAGCTAACAAACCCTGGCCAGGCCATGAACGAACAACTGTTGACCAACTGGCGCCGCGTGTGCTTTCTGCGTCTGAATGAGTTGGCGGTGCAAATGTTCGACAGCAGTGATTGTAAGTCCGTCAGTGGAGGCCTGGAACTAGTCAGTGAATTAATAATACCGTGCATACCCAAGCTGATGGCCTCACCCCATGCCGCAGACGGTCAGGCTGTGGAGCAGGTCCGCAACTGTTGGTGTAATTTTTTAGCGTCCACTATGGATGGTAAGACACACAGGAAACTGTCATTTGATAGTGGGGATGTCTAATGCTTACCTTATGCAACGCTGGTCAACCTCAAACCCTTATAACTCTTTCGAATTTTCACCATAAATATGTCTCTCTGTAGTTTTTCTCTTGCTATAGTGTTCGTTAGAATTAAGTAAGCAAGCAATTTTATTTATCCACATATCGCATATGAGCTAGCCAGGGCTCGTTTAAATGCAAATGTGTCGAAGACCAGCAACACTAGGGGTGGTCACAGCCTGGGTTCGTTAGGTCCCAAGTGGTTCTTTAACGTCCCACAGAATCAATTGTGAAGAGTTGTGAGACGGGACCTCCAGTTTATCGTCTTTATCCGAGATTGGAGAAGACTAGAAAGTCTAACCATTTGCAGATGTCATTGCAAAGGAAGCAATTTCTCTAACTGAATTTCAAAACTTCATGCATTTTAAGGGAAAGCTATTTGCGACGTAAGATTTATAATTACAGTTTTAATATAGCCTTAAGGTGGATTTACACTGTCGCGTAATTTTTACGTGCGTAAATAAAATACAGAAGATATATGAAAGCTCGCGCGTAAACCTAAAAGTTGAACCTCGTCCGTACGCACGTAAAAATTACGCGACAGTGGAAATTCACCTTTAGGCAAAGAAAGAGCTGGATGCTGACGTGCCTGTGTTCGTAGTCGACAATGAATTATAAATATTCTTCCCACTCTTTTCACTTTCAGATCAACATCACGCTAAGCTGCAGGAGTTTCTTCCCAGACTGCTTGACATCTCGGGTGACTCCTGCACTGAGATCAAACCTCCACCGGTCATGCGCCCTCTCAGTTCACGTGACTTGTGTGATCGGTTCGTCCGAGCGATGGAACTCGTTAACGCAAATGCAGCGGCTTTTCAAACGTAACATTGCAGACCTGAATGCCAGTCGAAGCCTCTAAGGGAGGCGCTCGGAGGTTTTCCGAAGATGTTAACGAGCAGTTTTTCCTGGTTAAAAAAGAATGATCAACGAAAACCCGGCTTTTGGAGAGCGCCATGAGAGCTACCGGGAAGATTCCGGAGCCAGTCGAGTATATCCCCGACGCGTTATCAAGATTCATACGCAAACTTTCGAGAACGATTCTTGCATTTCGGATTCCACCTTTTTATCACTGTCTCCATTTTTCTTACTCTATGCCGGCCTTGTCGCGAAATTCTGTGTCCAGGACCTAGTTTTTCGATTACCCTGGGTAAAGTATCAGAACAGGAGTTGGAAAATGCTATGGTGCTTAAGCCCAATGAGATTTGTGCAGGTGGTGCTTGAAACGACTCGACGCAGAAAGTCAGCATTCCAATGGGTATACATCGCACTGAAAAATCTGCTTTCAGCTGGGCCAAGTTATAGTTTTTTCCTAATGGTTGCGAACTTTTTTTGTACGTTTGGCAAGGTTCAGGGAAAAAAACAGTCGTATTTAAAAGTTTTAACGAGGTTTGTGTATTTGTGAGCCAAATAAACGGTGTTCTTGTTAACACATTGTGGTGTCTCTTGATTGTCTTACTTCAGAGCCGCGTTACTACTCCAGCGGATTGATCATGAATGTATCGGTGATCTAAGTAGCGTCGTTGAAGTGTATCGTGCTGACACAAACGAGCGTTGTTTCTTTCTAGCGGGGCTTCACCTTCGAAAAACGATGAGGTTATCCCTCCAGAGGATTTAAAACTGAACCCGCAACACCAATTTGCCGCTCACGTAAATATAGTTGTGATGGTAACGATGTTGCTGGGATACCACTAAATTACGTATTCTCCAACCGCCACAATCATGCTTTTTCTACAAATATCCGGCCTTCGCGCCAGGGCAAAGACCTTTCGGCGCGAAAGCCGGATGAGCACTATGGTAGACTCAATAGACACTACGTCATTTGCACAGTTGACCTGTCAGGTGTGTTTGCAATTGTTAAACAGTTGAGTTGATCGCTTTATTTATTCTCACGAGAAAAGCACAATAGGACAATTTGTAAGGTCTGCATGTCAAAAAGCCTCGAAAGTTAGAGCCACCTTGTACAGCATAATCAACCACAGGAAAGAACTGTTTAGTAGCGTTTATTCCAAAGGTCACATTGAATGGTTTCATGCTAATATGCAAAACCTTTCACCAGCTTGGTCAAAATGCGCACGTGAACTTGCTCTTGAATGGTAACTGAAATCAAACGCCGGCTGTCCGTGTTTTTGCCAACGAGAAACATTAGTCACGCTTACACTAATGCCTGATTAAGGCTAACAAGGTGAGAAGGCTAAAGAAAACCGTCTAGCTTGGAACCCAGTTGATAAAAGACATACGTGTCGGACCAAAATTTCACCCGCGCTTGGACCGTCGCGAGGTAGTCCGAGCACGGATGAGATTTCGGTCCGGCACTATCCGAGCTGAACCATTTTTTTTGGTACGCCGTGCCCACGATTATTTTGCCGTGTAGATGGGGCTAATATTCTGGAAGCTAGCATTCTCGTAACAATTGGATTACCCGGTAAAGATTATGTGAACAATTTAATAACCAGCAAAAGCACAATGGTGGTGGCTATTTAAAAGCTTACATCTCACCCCCTCCCGTGCTCAAAGTTATATAATTCATTGCGGTTCCCTGTGCACGCTACAGAAGGAAAATCGGCTTTGGGGGCACTCCACACTTTGTAGTCTTTTCAGCGTGCAATTTCAAAATAGACACGAATTTATTCTTCCAAACAATACCTTACAGATTTCTTTGGCCTGCAACTCCAACAGAACCTAAAAATGTTGAAGTCCCGCAAGATCTTGGAGAATTTTAAAAGTCCAGGAGCAATGCGAGGTGGCAGAAAAAAGACTGGAATGTTTTGATTGTGAAAAGGTGCAGCGTCCCAGACGCTTTGGCCAGACAAGCTAAGGACGCTGATCATTTCAAATGGTTTTTTCTAATGGATATTTTTTAACAATTTTAATAGCAAACCGAGCTCAAAATCGGAACAAACGTTTGCTTGAAAACCTTAGCAATTTATGTAATGTTCCTAAGTCCTGCAAAAACGCTTGAACCTCAGCCAAAATCGTACGAGATAATTCTGCTTCTTTTATATGCCTTCTTGTCGATATCATGTAAACTACGGTGATGAAACAGCGTGAAAGCCGTTTCCCTGTCAGGCTAATTTGCGACGTATTACTTAAAGGTCAAACTTTGAACCTTATTGAGTGGAACAAAATCTGGGAATATTTAAAATGTCTGATGACTAACATCTTCGGACGGCGTCACTTTACAAACAAATCATTTTCGGTTGAAATTTGAAAACGCGTGTGATTAACGCAGTCTTCTGTGTGATAGCGTGATCGCACAAAAACTCGCGTGACTTAGTTTTAACACCTGGATCAGTTTGGAGGTGGGGTTTTCAGATGTCACGAAAACCGACTTTTTTTTTTTTTGCTTAAAAACAGAAACGGATACGATACAAAATGAAGGCCTTATCTTTAGTGGAATCGATTATATCAAAGGTTAACGTCTTTTATGTCTTACGCGTTGACAGCTTGCAAAAGAAAGATGTCTCTGGCGAATAATATTCTTGCTCTGGAAACGCTGTTACTTTTTTTGTCTTGCGAGTCAAATCTTCGACCGGAAATGATTTTGTTTTTAATTGTGTCACGAGGTTGAGGTTGTGTAAGACCGGCTTTATAGATCGAGCGGCCTTTTTAAATCTTCTAAACATGGGTAACTGTGCAATACCTAATGTAATTAAAGGTGTCGAGGTTATAGGCTCTTGCCCTTAGCAACACAATCAGTCTGAGCTGAGAAAGAAACTCGCTTTGTTCTTGTTTATCATGTTTTGTTTGGCTGAACACTTGAATTTCGCCGTGACGTCTAGCGCTGCTCGGGCAAATTGTGATAGGAACGATCAAATTTCTGTCTGGGCAAGCAAAGATGTCTGTGACACCAAGCGCAAACACCGCTTCACTCCGATGTTTTAAGCTCCTTTTGAGTACAACTGTTCGCACCAACCCAGACGCAACATGACGGAATTATTTGAATTGCGAATCGATAAAAATTTGCATAATTCTCAGCATATCCAGACAGTGTTGCCACATTGCAACGGCTGATGCCAAGTTGGACGCAGAATGGAGAGGATTTTTTCAGAGGTCAGCGCAGAGGCTACACATTAAAGCTGAAATCCTAACGGCGGAGATAGTGGGCGATGGATTAAGGTAGCGGATCCAAAGAATTTTTCAATCTTCTTGCTCTTAGCGAAAAAGTGATTTTATTGAATAGTTATACTTCCAGACGTGATAACGAATTGTCTCGAATTTCCGAGTTATTAGAAGAAAACACTTAGTCGAGCTACGTTTGTCAAGGTTTACTAGGAAAAAATTTGGTCAGCCACGTTTTGAAGGGGGTCTCGATGAGTTCGCGTGATGTTGGAAGAATCGATGTCTGAAATGTACAACATATACGAGGAAATTGAGCGCCCGATGCCTGCACGTGGGTAAAAGAGGAAAAAAAATTCAGTTTGCATTTAGTTGGGTTACTCGCGGGACTGGGGTTGATTTTCAGAAGAATCTCAGAAAACTGGACCCTCCCAGGCCTGATATCATGGGTTTTTGTCCTGCAGGAAAACCAAATGGATCGGTTTTGACGTTTTCCCTTGATGTGTTTACCAGCTTTGTTTAGTACGGCGATGACTCAGCTATGACCTACGGGACAATTTGAAATTGAACCCAGACTCAAGATTCTGTTATCAGTTCCAAGGTAGACGGAAAAAAAGCCTTTGTGTTCATAATCTGCGTCTGCCAGTGTTAGAAATAAAATACAGAGAAGATAGGTTATGATCGCCGAGACCAAGTGAACGTTTGGGGAGCGTATAATCCCTTGTCCCTCTAGTGGCACTTACTAAGCACACGCCTCCGAAATAACTACACACTGGCTACATTTTCAGATCACTAATTTCCTGAATTACAGACAAAGAAAATAAGTGAAAAAAAAACCGCAGGTCGCATATTCAGCCTAGATATTGACTTGATCAGTTGAATGTTATCTATGACCCGAACTCGACGTCCCCAGATTTTGAGAGGGATTTTTGGTGTAGCACGTTCAGAATCCTGTGCTGTTGTAGTTTTTTGACGCGATCTGTAATATATTCTGCAGTTCTGTTTTTGAAGTCAGGTATGCGTGTTTCCACTCCACATAATTTCATTTCAAAATGATGTGCTAATGTATTTTTGTCTGTGTTGTAGATAAACAATACGAGGACCAGTTGATCTAGCCGGTAACTGAAGCATTTCATGAACACGCTAGGTTGGTGTCGCGCTGCCATAGTTCCTCTGAAACAGCATACCAATTATCCTAAATCGATTTGGCCTTTAGAACAAACAGGTGAGTATTATTAGAGCTATTTCAAATTCTACGTCTTGAACTCGCCACGATGTTAGCGCCTGACAGAAGAGATATTTGCATAAAGCGACATAAAATGTCTGGCAACCCATGAGGTCAACGGTTTTTATAAGCAAACGACCTTCACCATAAACTATCTAAACAACTGGATTTTTACAAAGCAAAAAACGTGGAGGCTTCTGCTATTGTTTATTTCACTCTTACAAGATCAAAATGCCGTCAAGTTTCTCTGCAATCCTTTCTTCGTTTCCTTAGCGTATTTGCTGTTTTGTCTCGGCCTGTCTAGGTTTTATGCAAACGTTTCGTACCGCATATGACGGTATTCAACATCAGACCAAAATCTTCACGCCAACACACGACAGGACAGTTTGCTTCAACATCACGGAATTTCATCCAGCGTCATGTCTGCTCTGTGTAAGGCTATTTAGTTTTCATTTTATAGAAATAAGAAAGGAAACATCCAAGGAGTTTCGCATCCCAACTCACTAACCGAAACCATCTGAGTTCCTAATTTGTTACAAAAATAGATAGCAAGCATTTAAATATTTTGGATTCACAGAAAGTCATTATGATTTCTTGTAACCCAAAAATCTATTACTTTTATTCCACTTTTACCTTACTTTAGCTGAGCTAAAACCTAGACGACTTGAGGGATAAAAGTATTTGAATCAACAGTGCACGACCTAAACATCATGCTGGAGGCTTTCACAATTTCTGTTGTAAAAGCAATTCTTGAAAATTTTTAAGACTGTAACGTTTTGTGATCACTTCAGATAACAGCTAAATTTCCCCTTCATAAAACCATACTACTAGGCATATATTTTGGAAAACGCCAGTCTTAGAAAATTTAAGAGCAATACTAGTGCAAAACCGAGAGCACTGTTTAGTGCCTTTACAACCTCAGAGCTAAAACATGTAGAACAAGATGTAACCAATTTTAAGTATACAGAGTTTTATGATCATTTGAGACAACCGAGCTACGGTTTTCACCTTTTTACTGAAGTGTATATCTTTAAAGACAGAAAAGCCCTGATCATTTCAGTGAATCAGCATGAGGAGTAATTGACTGTGGGACTCTTGACACCTCACCAGTTCTACTGACTTCCAATAGTTCTAATGATTTCCAGTCAAATCTAAAGTAAAACCATAAGCATATGTCATCGTGAAGTGCCAACATTAATTTACAATTCCACAGGCAAATTGTCAAACTGGGAAAACATTTGCAGTTCAAAAGTGAATATTTGAAGTTAACTTTGGACATGGCTGTCTGAATTATTTGCTGGTGCTTATAAGTAGCTAAATAATTTACTGCCCTTTTCTTTACTTTTTCAGCTGAGGAAGGACAGAAAGAACATGGACATTAAGAACGCCTAAACCGGTAACAGACAGTCAAGAATTGGGCTCTAGCTTTAAAGATAAGTGGTAACTTTTGCCTGTAGCAAGCTTGTCTTAAACACATCTTTGCTCTTCACACTTCAACGCTATTTGCGCAAATGTGACTATTTCTCGCTATTTGCTTGCTAATTTATCTTGATTCTAAACTATTCTGCTAAGATGAAGATTCCCTAAGATAATTTTGATTTCAATTATTATGTTTAAAATGAAGAAAACGACTTCATAGCTGAGACAATCAACTCACTCCACTGACCCAAATTTCTTGTTGTTTCCAAGGCGAGATTAATTTTTAGTCGGCCCTTCTTTCCGATCGTTGGGTTTTCCGTGATACAACACGATGGTGCTTTCAATCGCCTCTGACTAAATGATCGGAAATTTTTGTTAATTTAGTGCTAAGCATGTTACGTTTTTCGCAACGCGATATATTGAGTTGGAGCAGTTGGGAATTTGTCTACGGCCCCACGTGGGGTGGGGTTTGTGTCTTGAATACATTTGGAGCGGTTACCTCGGTAGGTTTATTTTAGGACTGGGGCATCAGTGTAAGCCGCTCATACATTTCAGGTATTTAGCATTTCAACCCTCCAAAAAGTAGCCACCTTTTTGTTTTTTGATTTAAGAATCGTTCTAGAGGTTTTCTTAAGAACCTAAGTTACGAGAGAATTCTATGGATCTGTGAGGTGGTGTCAAGAAAATTTTCGGTTGCGTTCCACCTTCGACATAAGACCTCCATGTTCAAAACCACAGAACGAAAGGTTGCCATGTGGCATTCAAGAATTACACGTGTAAGAACGAAAATAGAATGGTTTAGTAAGAATTTACCAGCTTTCTTTTAAAATTTCAAATGAATCAGTTGAACATTGAAGATTTATTCACGTTCGTTAAACTAACAAGCTCAAAACCAAGCTTGCATGAGTGTTTGTTATCGAGGTAAGTGTTAAACATTTAAACGTTGGATCGGCTTAATCGTTGATATAAATCAGTTTGGTTTCACTAAAGCCATAGAAAAATAAGTATAGTTAGGTTACGGGGAAATTAAAAGCGAATATGTTCGTCTATTTATGTCGACAGAACCTTGGCATTCGAACAGTTTGTTTAAAGTTTATCCTTATGAAAGTGTCTCCATCACGAACACGGATGTACTGACGCCGAATCGACGCAAAACGTTTTGCGTCCCTGCCAGCCTCGAGCGTTTAGGAAAGTACAAATATAAAATTTCCAAACAAAATCACCATTATACTTGAAATTAGTCTGAGGAAAATCGTTAGGGAATTATTTCGACCTATTCAAATTTCCATAGTTGTTACGAGCGAGAGCGTCGCTCGTGTCGACTTCGATCACATGAATAACCAAAATAAATCAACTCAGTTGTTGGAGGCTATGTTTTCTTGCTAACAACTCAAAACCTTCGTTTTTTAGTGATTTTCTTGGGTTGTTAAAAGGGATGCTTTCAAAAACATGTTACAAATGCGTACGTTAAAAAAACATGATTCAAATTTCCCAAACACTTGGCAAATATCTCGTGGACCATCATGAATCTTCAGACCGTTTGGCTTGGTTCGAGAAAACAGTGAGCTAAAATTTGCAGTAGCATTGAAATCTGGTCCGCCTTATATTTCAATTTATTTACATAACATTTGGTTATGAAACAGAAGAAAATTTTTCGAGTTTCATAGACTCAGCACTAGAATGGTGGTGAGAATTGAATTTGTAATTGTGAAGATTTGAAACATATGAACCTCGTCTTAATTGTTGTACGATTTCTTTTGCTGAACTCAAACTAAGTTCTTGGCAGACCTGTTTTGATATTTTCTATCCTTATATAATCATCTTAATTTGGTAAACTTTAACCCTGCAGACAACAAAGAACATAGAATGCATGTTGAGGAAACAAATATCAATGGGAGATCAAATTCAACAGCAATTTCACATGTGGAAAGAACTGTTCACCATTTCTTTATTCTTCATAGTGTTAAAGTATAGGCAGCCGAGAACATTAATTTTGTGCGGACGAAATTTTTAAGGATGCTTTGAAATAACGAAAGATATATTTCATGTCTGTAAAGAGGTCTTCTTCTGTAATTTTGGGCCACTGGATGAGTTACCTCTGAATTCAACAGCTTAGATGGAGTCGGTTCTCTTGGTCTTTCAGGTCTGCATTCGAACTAGAGAAATTCTGCAGAGAAGTCTTAGAAAGATTTTTTTTTCTTGTATCAGGGCAAAGCCTTTATTTCATTACATCAACCTTCATAATCAAGCTTAGTTTTGTTGCTCCAACAATCGGCATACCTTGCTAATTCAACCATCCTTCAAATACAGTCCTCTTGTTAGGACACATTATTTCTTTAGTTAACTCAAGGCGTTAAAGTAAACTATTCTTTCTTTCAACATTTTAACATTAATCCGCCATGCAAACTTAGGAATGAAATAGCTGACGAATATTATTCGTCCGCATGATCACAACCTTCTTGGTGGCAATTACCTTAAAATATCATGATGTCGCCTCACATCTTTTACGTCGCTGAATGTTTTAGCATTTCCCTTCCTTGAAGAACGAAGAAAATTATATTCAACTGGAAAGGTATTCTTTTATTTTGTTGAATTTCAGTACTAAAAGCTGTATCTTTTTAAGATGATATTATGATGTCTCACTGATTAGGTTCGCGTCGATACTTCTACACCCTTTCAACAAAATTATTTGTTTGTAGCAATATCTCGCAACTTTTGGGATCATTCTCCTCAAAAGATTTTGTTTATCAGTATTACTTCGTCAAGTCCAGTGGACTTGCAAAGTGTAATCTTGTGCGATTGTAGGCACAGTTTGTGATGATGCTTTATCACATCACTGTGTCTGTCTTGTGGGAGAGAATTTGGTTGAAGCTGCCAAATTAGTAACATGTTTCTTTGTACTTGTTTCATCGATGCATATATAAAGCCGAAGAAAAGCTAAACAACCAATTATTTTCTCGTTATATCCTACTTTCTCGGTAGAAATTGAATGTAACTTAGGGTTATAAATTTGAAGATTTATTCTGCAACTGTTAGCGAGGGTTGCACCGCGGGATACAGTTTGACAGCCAAGTGCTTCACACGTGTCGAGCTTAAACCACCCTATTGAAAGATAATTATTAAATTTCCTTTCCTGGATATCAGAACAGGCCAGTGGTTTACGTTCTGACAGGATTTTGCTTCATAAGTGTGGTTTGAAATTTGTGTTTTTGTTGGCAACGAAGGCCCTTGTTGTGCACTTCGAATGCGCGAAACTCCGGACGAATGTTTTACTCGTAAGGAAGTTGTGTTCTGTTCTGTTCCCAGTATATATTTATTATGCATTTTACCTTATTTAAGCCTTTGCAAAAGGAAATCATTTTTTGGATGAATTGTCAGAAGAGGGATTGGTAACAACATATTTTCTATGTCAGTAAACAAGTCCTTCAGTGGCATTCCGCATTTCTCAGCTTGGATCAATTCCCCACATTTCTGAGCTTGGATTAACTGCTATGATTACATGCAACGGTTGGGGAGCGATCGAATCTAACTGCACGGGTTGGTAGATATTGTTCTCGAAATATAATCGTTAACTTCTGTGCATGGATAGAAAAACTATGTCATTATTTCTTTAAAAACAGATCAACATCGTAATTTTATAGGAACATGGTTTAGAATCCAGCTTAATCAGGGCCTATTCTACGTGTAAACGTTTGGTACATCTTGAAGACTCAACACCTTACATGACTTATATCTTTAATCAGGAACACTTCTTTCAAATGTTGACGAAAAAAGTTTCACAAAAAAGTAGTGTTGTACCTCGAATTTAGGATATTTTAGTAACCATAATACCAGAGATGAAGCAACGATCATTTTGCAAATACTGTGCCCATGCAAGCTTCACAAAGCGGGGATGACAGCAAAGCTTTTGTTTCCCGTCAAAATATTTAGGGAAACGTTTAGAGCAATTTCTTCAAGCTTAATGAATATGTCACTTCCGAGTTCTATAATACTGATGGCTATTTGTCAGAATTTTATATCCATAGAACATGTTTTCAAACTACATTTGAAATGTTACGAGGACGTGAGGATGAAATGAATGCTTTCCTGCCAGCCGACTACACTTAACTTCATATACTGTATTAACAATATGTAGCATTTAGGTTTGGAATTTAACATGCCACTACCTCTCAGTTAAGGGAAAAATAATTCATTTGCTGTAATACACTTTAAAATTCACTAGAAGAAGTCGAAAAATATTCGTTTAGAATTTTTCTTCTCGAAGCTATAATCGTTTCTTGCATATTTGTTGTTCTAAATTTCATGGTTTGTGATTAAGTACGAGATTTATAAACGCCAAAGATTTGCTATCAAATTTAGCTGTACTTGCAAAATATTTTCACCACAAAAGTCTCCTTATTCAGAAAAAAGTAGTCCACCAAAGACGTTAGTAGACTTTGCACACCGGGGACCAGCATATCATACGCATAAAACCACCATAGAATATTAGAACCATGTGCTGC
The DNA here is from genome assembly GCA_948470475.1 of Galaxea fascicularis. Taxonomy (NCBI): domain Eukaryota; kingdom Metazoa; phylum Cnidaria; class Anthozoa; order Scleractinia; family Euphylliidae; genus Galaxea; species Galaxea fascicularis. The sequence goes on from OX419344.1 coordinate 19,013,035, forward strand.
TATTTCGACGGAATGGCAATCTCTCTCTTGCCGCGATGGGAAAGCTCTACAATCATGTTACTAATTCTGTGTAAATTAATTCCCTTTGTAGCCAAACTTAACATTAAGAATCTTATGACCAAGCCGTGAAAGCTCATAGATTTTAGCGATGCTTTATTCAAGTGATTGCTCGTGCATTAAAGCGAATGCCATCTCAACTTATGTCTTGTGGTTTTTGTGGTAAAATCAGTTTACCGTTAGTTTTTTAAAAAAAAAGAAACTCGCGCTTTACATTTTACTTTTCATAGTTCTAAGTTTAGTTTACTTTACACAAAATGTTAGAACAGCAAAGCAGTTTTGTTAAAATATGCATGTTCGGTACACGGCTTTTCCTCAAAGGCATTACTGTCCTTCGGAAGTACAACTATGTGGAGGCAACTTATTTTCGTCCCGTGCACCATTTTAATGTTTATCACCGACTTAAAGGTTTTCCGGAGAACATAGACAAAATATACTCTTTAATTTGGACTCCTTAATGATTTTTTCTTCAGATTTTCTAAAGTAAATTAAAACTTGCTTGTAATAAGTTGATAATTCCAGAACACCAACAGAGCTGCGGTGCTTCGTAAACTAACCTGACACGAAAACAGTAAATGCTACAAATTTTCTGAAGTTCAGTGTACTTACAGGCAAACTACTATCACCGCAGAGGTGGAAATAGCAAGTTCAAACACTTCTTTTTATCTCTGTGTGCCAGAAATTGTTCCTTTAAACAATAAACATCAGATACTAAGCTTTCGTAAGGATGACAAGTCGATCGAATTGTCTCGTCTTTCAAGTTTGAAACACAATGCTTTGCATTTTGTTGTAAGTTTGTAACGAAAAACTCGAGTTTTTCCCATCTTAACTACAGCAATGTTGAGTTAACTCGTGTATTGCTTTCGGATTGTTTCGTTATGATTTCTAATTTGTGAATTGTACAAAAGGTGTAAACGTCGTCTTCAATCAGTAACCTACACCCATATTCTATACCATAATATGTTAATACCTCTGCCAAATAAGGCATAAGCAGTTACAATTCGTTGGGCGGCGTAAAGAGTTCTGAATTTCGTAAGGGATGGGAACACGGTTTGTAGGCTCTAACTATTCAATGAGGAAAGTTTTCTTTCTTCTTAAGGTTAGTTTTAAGGGTTTCTCTTCTTTTTGCTTTGTTATGTTTTTCGTCTAAGACAGTTCACAAGTACATTGTTTTCGCTACCACTAATGAGGTCACAAAGACACCTTTTACTCGCTAACTCGAAATTCCAATCAAAACTCTGAAAAGCGTATCTCATCCCTTTGCTAAAGTACAGCGATTAAATGCCTCAAACGTGTTTTTCAAGCACTCCGTCTTCCGGCATGTTCTCACCAAATTTTTCATTTCAAGAGTCTGAATTCTTGACACATCTTTCGTGGTGAACTAGACACGTTGGTTTGTTTGCGGCGGGTTGAATATTATCTTGTGACCATTGTCGTTAAAACAGTCGGGCGATTCTTTTCTGTAGTTAACTTGTTTCTAACTGGGGAAAAGAAAATTAAATCTTTGCTCGATAAACGTCTGCTTCAGTTTTGAAACTGAACATGTTTGGCAGTGTCTTTTGCTATAACTAGCAGACGATCGATCGATGCGAACAAACTGCATGATATCTAGCTTCAAAACCAATGCATTTTTATGGCCTCAGATGAACAAATGAATGTATTAAATGGCATTTCAAGTTTTTCAAGGTTCTGTAGCTTCTGAAAAGAAGATTTTGAATTAGACATTCGAGAAAGATTTTAAGTTTTCTATTCACAAAGTTTAAAACCAACCAGTTGCGTGAAGATGTTAGACACGTCGCATTTTAAAAAATCATTCTTCCACGCGGTCACTGCTCTGAACAATAGACTAAAATTGAATGTTCAGCTGTAGCAATAAAGGACTTAAAAGCTCTGGTTTTTGTGCAAATCATGTTTGCTTTTTTCTTATATCCCATTGTTGGTACTGACGCGAGACAAGGGAAATTCAGAGACTGCTTTATGAAAGCCTCGCCCCTTTACTGGTTTATTCAAACAAATACTTCATCACGCTATATTTTCACAAAATTAAGTAACTCTTGATAGACAGTTCTAATAGATAACAAGCTGAAAATACGAATCAGAAACGTTTAGACAAGTTTAGCTCGCCGCAAATTCGTAATAAATCTTTGGTTTCGTAATTTCGACAGGGCAAATATAGGAAATTGTATCACCTTGATATTCACAATTGGTGATACAACGTACTCATTTCAACCAGGCTTAAATTATTTTACTAATACTATACGTACAAATTTAAAAGTATTGTTGGAAATCTGAAGTATCATTATTATTATTATTATTCAAAGTAATAACAATTTATTTCTCTACCAGCAATATCTAATCCAACGCAGCCGACAGTGTTGTGTTATTAATTGTTTTATTGACATTTTGAATACAAATGTTTTATTGAATTCAAGCCTTATCTCGTAGAACAAGGGCCACAATGACTTGTGATAGAATAGCTATGCTTTCGTGGAACTGCCAAGTAGACTGTTTTGTCAAGTGCAACTCGGGCCATTTCATTTACGCGTTAGATGTGGATGCCACTTAGGAAAAGTGTGAAAAGGGGTCTTGTAATGTGAAATAGTAAAGTAATGTGATCTTTGAACTCACCAAGTGATAGTTTTGTAGGCGTTCGTTAGTTTCCCAGCAGAATAGAAATTCACTAAGGTTAAAGTACCAGGCAAATAGCATGATTTTTTTACATGAAATCCAACTGCAGGTCACGCGGTCCCGTAGATCCGAACTTGTGGGAATTTTCTCCGCAGGTTCGGCTTTATGGTCCACGTGCTCTGTCCTGGAAAAAAGCATTCTTTCTTTCCTGTTTTAACAAACCTGTGTTGTTTTAATATATTCCTGTATTTGTAGTGTAAGGCAATAGTTTCACTTACGTTAGAACACACTAATGTCTTCTTTAAACATCCTACAGTTCTAACCACTATTGAAAGACTGACAACGCCGTGTCTGATATTAGACAGCGGCAACGTTTTGTTTTTCTCCTTTCCTTTAGTGCACAAAAGATGAATTGTTAGGTAGAAATACTCGGTAGGCGTCGACCTAAAGCTGTGACTTTGTTACCTAAGATGCAGTAATTGGTTGTGATAAAGAAAAGTTTACATTTTTTACTTCAATCTATGGCTGTTGTCGTAAGCTGTAAATAATGATATATGAGGGTTGAAATGTCAAAGAGCTATTTCAAATAACGTTACGTTTTCACCATAACGAAATTAAAATGTAGACATATAACTCAGAACAGCTACTCGCGTATTCATTTAGTTAAGTCGTCAGGAATAAAGACAACTTGTCTGTTTAAACGGCAAAAGTTCGTTGTTAGAAAAATCATTGGACCTTTTGCAGAAAATATTTAATATCAATTCAGTCACCCTCTTAGAAATGACTTATTATTCTATGGTAATATGGAAAACTTTGCGTCTCCTTTATTGGTGTAAAACTGTTGAATACTGCCACATGAAAAAGTTAACCTTAACCATGCGGTATTTAATTACAGCTGTGCTTTTGTGAAAAATTAATTGAACTGAAGACTAACTGAGTTACCAAAGAGTCTAAAGAAGGATCTTTAATTTAGAGCTTGGTATAGCTTCATTCTGAACGGCAATAAATAACGATTGTTTTACCTAATACCTAGCTTTGTTATGTAAAATAAATGATGATGACTTTTGTATAATGGTCAGGGTGCATAGTGTCGTGTTTTGTCTATTGAAATAAACGGCCGGGCAATGGGTTTCCTAGATATGATTGTTCAATGCTTGGTTAACTATCTTTTGGCACTTAAAATAAAGAAAAGGTTCAGGCATTGATTTTACCTGAAACAGACTAATTAACCGTATGTTTCCTAGCTCCAATAAGGATTTTTGAGGAAGATCATTTATGTAATTATTTTGATTTGAGTAGGAATGTTTGTTGAATGCTCAGTAGAGCAAAGACAATTTCTAAGTTTTAGTGTTTATTGTAGGAAACAAGGATTTGTGTTCATGCGCATTTATCCAGGGACATCTAGATAGTGGAGTATGAGTTTTATAGAGTTGTTGAGTCTTAAAGGCCTTGGCAAACGAGGACACATTGTTGCACATTGTTGTTCATGATGTTTTTTGGGCGCTCAAACGCGCGGGACACAGAATGAATGTTGTGTTTCCATGCTGTGCAAACGGGGAAATATTTTTTGCGGCCACAAAATTTGTGTCCGCAACAAATGTTGCGCGCGCGGGCAAACGGAGAAACACTTGTGTCGGCAACAATGTGTCCCCAACAATGTGTACTCGTTTGCCAAGGCTTTAAGATACGGAGCTGAGAATTCTTTGAAACAAATCATTCAAACTTATTGTTAGCATGACATGTTTGTATGACAAGTTTTAATAAACTATAAACTTTATTTCTGTCTGTGTTCTTGTTCTTCTATCGGGCTTATGTTGTAATTCAAGACGAAGAGCCATGGAGTGCCCGAATCTTGAATTTTGCAGTCAATGTGAATGACTAGTTTCCGTCGTATGGGCATTGTTATCACTTCCCTGCTTTCTACGTTGACACACACAGCATCAGTAAATTTAGGAACGAAATGGAAAACGCAGCCAAGTACCTCTCCGCAGTTTAAATTATGGATTTCAGCTTGGACCGGTGTTTCCTTACGAAAGGCATTTACATCTCAAGACATTTGATGCAAAAAAGCGACCCCTGATTACAAATTTATGAGTTATCTCAATGATCTTTAAGACCTGAGGTATTTTTTCAGATCTAACTGCGTTCTTGGACATGATGGATGTTCTTCGGCCGGAATCTTCAAATAAAAGGTACGAAAAATCGTTGGAAAAGTCACTTTCGATGCGGAAACTATTGAGTTTGACCTGACATCTTGATTACTTGCGAACATATGGCTTGGCACATTAAGAAGCGTTTACTTCTAAGATTTTCGTAGTACCTTCAAAGCGCTAAGAAACATTTCAAAATTCATTGGGCCACATCCTCGCAACAAAGCAAGATGTAAATAATCTTTCGAATCTGAACAGTTTACGTTAAAGGTGATTTCTCCAACGATACAACATTATTTTCGTTCGAGCTGAAATACAGAACAGGACTGGTTCGCACGTCGCTTCTTGCGGGTGGCATCATCCACAATTCAAGAGAAATTAGAGAAATAAATTTTAACTGTGTTCGACTTAAAGATCCTGTACTTCTTAATAAAGTAAAGTGCATTACTTTCTTTGACGCAATTGCTTGACAGTTATTCTGGCGGCTAGTTTATGAAAAGACTGATATACATTTGGCGCAATCAAAAATGCTTACTGGTATGTTCAATTTAAAACTTTCTGTTTGCTTTAAGTTTTGTTTTGGGGTAACAGGAAAGGTAAACAAGAAACAATTAGATCAACGATTCTTAAAATTTCGCAAAAGAAATATGATTGAGTGATAAAGAAATTTATATTATATGTTTAATTTAAGAAGTGATTCTATTTAGCAGGCCGAGGTTGTAATGAAGAGGGGTCATCCGTTGTAAGTTAAAAGCTGTCGTGAATTTTTTCTATGCATTACAGGATAAGTTTACCAGTATTTTCACATCATTTTCCAGTTGCAGGTGTGAGGCTGATTTCCCTCGATATACTATTTTGCTAATGATCAGTTCTAAGTGAATTGTGGGTAGATCCAGTCCTTTATGGGAGAAAACAGCGATTTAAAGACGTAATTTGAAATTCTAATTTTGACCGTTTGCCTCCACGAAGGACTGGATCTACCCACAATTCACTCGGAACTGATCATTAGCAAAAATGGTGTATTCTCTTGAACATGTTGTACATCCAACCACGAAACAATACAACCAGAATTACGATGATGAAAATGACGAAATTAAAAATGATCGTGATGCTAAAAAAGACTAACCAAACTGAGGTATACAGCTTTTGATAATTTTGTCCAGGATAAACGGAACTGTTACAAAAAGGTTATTTTATATTTTCAAGATGGCCGTCGGCACACAAATTTGACCTTACAAAGACTTTATCATGCGTGAACTGTAACCCAAGAGGCAAGAGAGCCCAGACGTTTTAGAAGACAACCAAATGAATGTAGCGGGATAACAATCAATTTTGAGTCATTTCAGTTTACATGGATATGGTGCACAGTGTTTTCACATGGCGTCACGGCGGCCATGTTGGTGTTCCAAAACAAAGAAACGGCGGCCATATTGTTGCCCCAAAATAAACCCCTGGAGATTGCATTCTATGCGGTTTATGTAAATAGCGTCTTTTATTTCAGTAAACCAATATGGCTGAAAGTCACACGAGTGACCATTTTTCTAATGATCCGTTCCAAGTGAATTGTAGGTAGTTCCAAAAGGCCATTTTAAGACGTAATTTAAATTGTAATTTTGACCTTTTGCCCCCACAAAGGACTGGGTCTACCCACAATTCACTTCGAACTGATCATTAGCAAAATGGTGAATTTTTCAATTTGCAGATTCAGCATACAATACATTATATGTCTATTAAACGTCTATTACGTCTATAAGTAACTTCTATAAATACCCAGAAACTGATTGGTTTGTACCCCAGAACCCTACGCGAATGCATTGTCGCTCAGTTTTGATTCACTTTCGAATTCCCTCAAATGTCTCCTCTTGTCGCGTCATATCTGGAAGAACATGTGATTTTTTTTCGTAGTTTTCAATAAATAACGAGTGGCTGTGAACTTAAAGGGGAATAGATAATTTAATCCTTTAAAACATCTTAAGACTTTTTTGATAAGTTGAAATGTAATTATTTTTGGATTTACTATTTTTGGTTATTTATGGCGAAAAGTACTTCAAAACATGCGGCTGTCAAGTCTGCTTTTGATTAAGATACCGTTCATATTTTTGGCTTAGTCCTTGGATAAATATCCACATGTTATTTCTCACGCAATGGCCTTGGATTATACTCTTTGGCTTAACGCTTAGGCAAACACTATAAATTGCCAAGCAAATAGTTCTCAATACGCTTGTATGGAATATTTCACAAAAGCGTTGTTGTTCTCTTGGAGTTTGAATGTGGAGTAATATGACAAAGCTTTGTACAGAAGGCGCGGTGAGAGGCAGCGATGCGGCGACTGTTGAGCTATTTAAAGCAACTGAAAACTATTTACGGTGACCGGTAGGTCAAAAGTGATGTTCACACAACAATATTTTTACAATTGTGATGTCTCTCGTATATAAATAAACGCGAAAAGAAACATTAAAATAGCCCAGACATCATACCGAAACAATGACCGTGACTCAAGTTTGTCGCTGTCCCCTTAATCCAGTCGTCATGTTAGATGCCATATAAACAATTCTTGTTCCACAAAACAATAAAGTGTGGTTAATGAAAATATTTAAACATCGGTTTTCAGTAGATGGTAAAGCAAAATTCAAACAATAAAATCAACACTCTTTGCGTGTCAAGTCTGCGTCCAAAAGATCCAAAATGGCTGAGCTTTTCAACCCACCCACTGGGGGTGGGAAGGGATCAATTGTTATGCAAGCCACACGGCATCGACAGAGTTGACATACAGTGCTCCCTGGAAAAAGGGACCATGCTCGAATAGGCACCCTTTCCCGAGTAATCGCCCGCCCGCCACTTTAGCCAAATCAGCAACTAAGCGTTCCCCTAGAACGAGACCCCTCCAATTCCCCGTAACTTCCCAATTAGTAAAGATATGACAGTTTATTCTCCAGTTAATTAACATGCACCCGGGAAAACTGTGCGTATACCGGGACGGAATTCCGGAAATCCGGAGTTCCGGACGGAGTTTCGGAGTTACGGAACATTTCATATAAGAAAGTTTAACAAACAGACAACAGTAATATTAATAACACTTGCGTGGATCACTGTTGAACATTTTGAAATTAAGTCACACTTTTGTTGCGAGGAAAACTTAGTAGGTACCGCTGCTCGACCAGGCGCACTCAGTTGCATGAGGGCCTACCCCGACACTCCCGCTTTGCAAGCGTCCTTCACGAAAATATGGTTTAAAAGCACGCGGGCAGTCTTGATGAGTAAACTGAAATATTTTGATAAATGGATTGACCGTGAAATGAAAAACCATCATCTAAGTGGTTTCTTTGGCAGTCCATCGCTATTGATGTTGACTTTGTTTTTCATTTCATCTTTGGCAAGCGCGTTTGAGGCCCGCATTGCATAGTCAACTGTGACGTCCCTATTGGTCACGTCTGTCTGTTGACTGGTCAAGTGGTCATCCCGGTTGGCTCGATCCAACAAGATGGACTGCGTTCGGCTGGACATTGTCCCCTTTTTGTATGGTGTTGCTGGAAATTGTTGCCAATTAAAAAAATGCACTATCAGTTGCCAACAGCTCGTAACAAGTGTTCTAATTGGCGCCCAAGATGGTGGACCTAACACGTTCAGTAAGTCATAAGTAATATGAATGGGTATAACAGTGAATCCGTTGTTTAAAGAGGGTAGTGCTAAATAGTGAGCAACACCAATGCGTGTTTACAAGGACAAACATTCGCCCTCCAATCCCAAGGGACGAGGCCGCGTAACAATCTCCCATATTACCATTTTCGCTCGAGGTTGTTTTATTTGGCCTTGATTAGGTCGGCTTCCTTACTTCGGTTTGCGTTTCCTTTAGCAGCGGTCGCTGTGTTTGATGGTACTCAGGTAAGACTCTGCGAATTGTTTTTCTTTTTGGTTCTTTACCAGTCTAGTCGCTTAAGAGGAAGGGAAAAGATATATATTTTCGTTTTGTCCAGTCCCTCAGTTTCGTATGGTTTTAATGGGCCAAGTTGTTATTCCCCTGTTTTGAACAGTAGACACGTGGCCGGTTTCGTACAGCTAATTTTACTCTTATATACTCGCTACTTTCTTACTCGGTTTGTGGAACATGAGGCATTACGTTTTTTCAGGGATTTTGGCTTCGAATCTGCTTCTGGTCTCCTCTCTCTATATTTAAGGCCATAGTGGTTCAAAAGCCGATTAACCCTTATCCAGGATTACTGAGATAATACCTTTGCGGTTAGAATTTCCCAGAGTTTTCCTCTGCCTGTTTGCAATGTTGACCTTGAACACAAGGCAAAGATAAGACAAACTTGAACAACTTGGCCCAGGTGTCTAGTGTTTCAGTGTCGATCGTACCCGTCAGTTTTGGTCGGGTGCGCATCTCTTGTGTACGCAATATAATGTTTGTAGTTGTAATTAGCAAAACTAAAAATAGAGTTACTCAGCAAGGGTATCATATTGCTGACACTAGAAAAAACAACTCATGCGTCGACTTGGTCGAATTGGAAAGAGTTGCTCGTGTGTCTGTCTCAAAATAGAATATTAACCAGCAATCAGATATCTTGTTCGAAAAGAAGAAAACAAGAACGCTTGGTCACAGGTCAATGGATTATAGGTGTGTACCAGTCATGTCTTCTTAGAATAATTTGATCGCGTGGCAAATTTATGGTAATTGTTTTTGGTCGCGTGCCGTCGTTCGAGTTTGGTTCTAATTCTACCAACGTGAAAATTATAATTTTCCTTGAAAGTCAAGGGAAAAGGCTCTGATCGTGTGTTAACTTGTCAAAATGAAAAGAGTTCGGTCAAGTGACGATTAAAAAAAAATATACTGGTCGTGTGTCGAGTGGCCTCCTGTAAAATTTTTCTACGCTAGGAACTCGTATTTCCCTATTCTTTCCAGAAAAGGGGAAATACTAACCCCCCCCCCCCCCTTTCCACTAAAATGGCCTCGTGGGGAACGTCCTTGGTCTTAGAGCGTTTAAACAGTCCTCATCCCGCGTCGCACAAATTTGAGCGGCAAAGCGCGACGACATGATGTTTCGTCCAGACAAGAGTTTCATCGCGTCCGCTAAATTGGGACTATTATAATTATGTTACGACTTGAGAAGACTTGTTGTTCTTGTGTCGACCTGATAAAACTATTAGTCGTTTGGTTTATCAGGAAAGACGTTAGCCGAGTGGTTTAGGGCATTAGATTTCAAGGCGGTGACCAGGGTCCAAACCTGCTCTGGTCACTAGGTGGTGGTGTTCTGGGTAAGTGCCCGGTTCAACTCCTCGGTCCCCACCTCCTTCAAAGCTGAAGATTCTTGTGGGGGGAGGGGGGGGGGTTCGTTAAAATTAAATAAATAAATCAGCTAACAAATGGGCAGATTAAGGAACAAATAAACAGGTAAATAAATAAGTGAACAAACAAAAACACACAGACGGTCGAGCAACTAATGCTTTTCTAAACTGCCTATCACCAGTTGGGATTCGTAACTGTGTTGTTTGTGTATGAGTTGGACATATTCAGCTTGCGCACTCAATGCTATTCTAAACTCCGACTGGAAATGATAAAAATGTTTTATTTTTTTATACTTATTTTGTGTGTCGGGCTTAGAGACGAAAGAAGTAGTCAGGTTTGAGATTGTGAAAATTGTACAACGGCGCAAGGCATATTCTTGAACCTCATCCGGCTTGGGGGTGGCACCAGAGAGGGCGCACAAAGTACTCGCGCTGACGATTTTCTAAAATTTATTTTCCAGCCATTTGTTCTCTTATTTATTTGTTCACCTGACTTGATGTTTTCACGGCAACGGGATTTTACGGCATTCCCACTCGGTTTTGATCTTTTCTGATTCAACTTGGATTGTTTTCAGTACACGGTTTTGTAGAATCGAGAAATCCAAGATGGCGGGCTTCCAGAAATAATGACGTTATACCAGGAGCCCATCACAGGGAGCGTACAACTCCCATTCTAAGCCTATGTCACGGCTTGTCTACAGACCGATTTATTTTTAGACTATCTTTTCCGGCGAAAAAGGAAGTTTCGGTACACGTGAACACGTGATACCGCATCATCATTACCTTAGTTTCTTTTGTTCTAAAGTGTCTCAGCTTCGCAGATAAACTTTAGAGCAAAAGAAAGTTCGAAGAAAAGTTTCGCACGAGATAATGGGGATAATGGAACATCGTGATTGGTCATTGGGGCTCCTGCGGGAGTCCCATATTCGTGGTAAATTCAATCTAAAAATAAATCGGTCTGTGAAAACGCCGTGACACGAATGTAGGGCAGTTGTACGCTCCTGGTTATACCCAAATTGTATGTGGGCTTTTCTCGATATGGGCCAGTAAAAGCAGCATATTATGCTACAAGTAGCGCCTGTTTTTTTTTTTTTTCCAAATTATGCTCGTTTCAAGTTCAAGTTCAAGTTTACTAAAGTTTTTTAAAGTTATGCTAATTTTTCTTCAAGTATGCTTTAACAAAACACAAAACAAGTCTAAAATTATATATTTACTGTATAGTAAATGTTTGTGAGGCAAGATGGTCGAGTGGTTAGGGCGCTGGATTTCAATGCGATAACCCGGGTTGAAATCCCTCTCTGGTCACTATCTGGTGTTGGGCTGGGTAAGTGCCTGATTCAACCCCTCGGTCATCCTTGTAAATAGCCAACTGGTTTGCCTCCCACCAGTTGGGATTCTTATCGTGTTATGTCTATTTGAATTATTTGTTTCTTTGGATTTAAGTGGAGTGCCTGTAAACCAGCTTGGATAACTAAGTGCACTTCCACTTTAAACACAGTATTATTATATTATCATTATAGTAAAGTATGATATGTTTTTTATCTTGATTGACTCTGATCTGCATCAATTTGAACGGGTTCTGGCCTATCTGGCGGCTGTTCTTCTTCTCGCACCGGTGCGTCGCTTGACGCCATTTTGTTGGCTGTGAAAGTGGAAACTGAGCCCGACTCTGGACTGACCCAATCTCATTCTCGTCCCCAGAGCCTTTTGTCCCTCTTAGCCGGCGGGGGTCTTTTTGCGAGGACCTGGCTAAGAGACACAGGAGGCTCTGGGGACTAGAATGGGGGTACCCGGTCCTCTAGAAACGAGAACGACGCAGTATCGCAGTAACCTTCTTCCCTGACCACTCCCGCAGACGAATAGAAATAGACTGAACCATGGACAGAATTTGATAATAATCAATCTTACAGACCAACCAGTCACGACTCTTGTGATAGCGGTGCTACTTTTTTAAAAAAAGTGTAAAAATTATGCTAGCGCAATTGATAAGGACCTAATTGTATGGCGTCATAGGCCCGCTTTTTCGAGCCTAAAGGAGACACTTCGGGAGGTGCTTTAAATTGTCTTCGGACTTAGTTCAACCTCATTCCCAGGGTCTTTCATTTCCCTCTGGGGTGGGGAGACGAAAGACCCTGGGAACGAGATTGAGCTTAGTTGAGGCAAACTGGGGTTGACCATAACATACGTTCGAGCCACACGCACACAGCTTCTTCATCGTAAAATCATCTTTAATCTTTCGACCAAAGCTCGCTCCAGTAAAACGCGTTTAAATTTTACAATGACTTCTTAACTTCGGAGAAAGAAACCTGAATCAGGCTTTGAGAAAGTGTAAGGCTTGCTCGATAACTCTGATTTTGGCTTCTTTAAGGATCATGTTATGAAAAATTTTATCCTCAGACTACTTATTCCACCTCTGGGTACCATCTCTAGAATTCAAGTTGACGAAAAACCATTATCGAAACTCTATTTGTTTACCACACCATCGCCACACAGTCGATAAATCTCGGATACCATCTTTCAGCACGAAGTGAAGCGTTTTAAATTTTCGCCGACATATCGGCCAGATGTCGGGTACTTTCGCAGTTAGTTCGTTCTTCAAAATTGAATTGCCAGAGAACAGTACCCACAATCTGGAAATACTTAGCGAAGTCTGAGAACTCAAACAAAAGTAAACTAACTCAAAAGCACAAAAAAAAAAAAAAAACCGCCATACAAATTAAAACATCAATACAAAACAACCTTTCTCAGGCGCTTTTTTTTCGGCAAGCGCGGAAATTTACAATGAAATCTTTGCGATGATTCTCTACTCATCGTCTAAACTACAGTCGCTCTTTACTACAATGTATACTTTATTTCAGTACTTCAAGTCTTCACGAAGCGGTTTCAGACGAGACTAGTGCGAACTCAAAGCGATGTACATTCAGAGTGTTCAGACTGAAAATTTAACAGTCACACAAGGAACAAAAATTGGGAGGTACCTTCTAGTGCCGTTCACACTACATGATAGCTTATCTTCTCGGCAGACTAGACTTAAAACCCCGTGGTCACACTTATTTCTTTTTAGTGCTGAGCCAATTTAATTTTCCGACCAACCTCACGAAAGAAACAAAAATTTCGACCGGCCTGAAATTTTCTAATTCACTAATTCGAGTTCGCGCTGGTCTCGTGTAATAACCCAAAAAATAACGCAATTTACCGTCACTACAGGAAAAAAAATTACATAGAAAACGGTCCATAGCTTAAAATGTAAGAAACTGATCGCACATAGAACCCTACATGCAACAAGGTCAAACTCACTCCTTCGCGTGTAATTGTGATAAACAGCAAGTTGTAATCAAAGTTGTGACGTTTAATAGGATTGTAGAAAGTCGTGCGTCAACACGCGTGAAATTCGCACATTTTCACGTGTGTTGTCGAAAGCAAGTATAAAACAAAGTTAAACTTAAAAAAAAAAAAAAGTTTAAATGAAAAGTTTTCTGTATGAAGGATAGAAAAATGACGCTTAAAAAATCGCCACAAGACTATGTACGAGACAAACCCAACCCGTGAGTAAAGCACGGGGAAGTTTTACGACTGCAACAAAACTAAAAATGTAAGCCAAAGTTTCGAGTACGTGCTGTCAAATCCTAGACCTGGAGGATGTCAGTTATCTTTGCACAGGTATTAAAAACCCAAAGATGCAAGAAAAAAAAGAGGTTAAGGTCAGAAATGCCTATAAAGTAATGACATCGTTTCCTAATGAAGCTCAAAACTGTCTCACTTTTTGAAGCAGGACCTGAAGCTTAGCTTAGTCAAAGAAACAAAGATATCACTTTTGAAACCTTTCCGAAGGCTTATACGCTGGGTAACGTGACATGTCACGCTACCCAACGTTACTTGAAATTATACGACTCGTCACGCTTGCGTACGTCATTTTTGGAGTAACGATTGAGTTTCAAAAAGTAGACACGAGGGTTGGCGCAAGATTAGAATGAAAAGCCGATATAGAAAGAACATCTGAAAATCCAAGAAAGCCTCTGGTTAAAGTAAAATTGTTTTCAACTTGGAAGATACTAAGTCTCCAAAACGCGTGACCAAACCCAAAATGAATAAATTTATCACTCAAGCTTCAAAGCAGAATATTACTATCATTAAAAGCATAATTCGTTAAACGTTTGTAACAATATAAATTCTACTGTGTTAGATACTTCGCTTCTATAATGAGCACAATCATAAAGTTACACCAACATTCCGTATAATGCAAGTTAAAAAGAAATGAAATCTGAGTATTTACATCCATCATAAAATCACTCTCTAACCTTCACAATTATCTTACAACTAACTATACATTAGGTCAATGCAATAAATAAAAGAGAGTAACCCTTGTTGTCCACTCTTACGTGTCCACGGCCCTATCAATGTACGGTAGCTTAAGCAACGACGGCGACAAAAATTTACTCCGCTTTGTGATTGGTTGACAAAGCTCTCGCCAATTTCTCAGCCAATGAGAAGCAAAACCAAAACCAATAACTAGTTGCACGCGCGTATTTTCCCGCGCTTGGCGCCGGCTGCATGTAGTTACTTCTGTTTCTGATTGGTTAAATGAGCTATCTTTGTCTCTTGTGATTGGTCAGTGTGTTTGCTTTAGCTTCTCAGGAAACCTAAACGTTTGGTAACGTACATTGCCGAAGTGTTTCGATGAAGTCTCGAGCTTCTCGTTAGGAGAAATTCGTTCGACATCTGGATGTTTGATATGTATCCAAGATGGCGTCCAAAAAAACTTGTCAACACGGCTAAGTTCAAGATTACGAATAACTTACATAAAGTAAGGGAGTACGTGTCTCATTTTTAATACCGAGAGGAAAGTAAAGCAAGGCCTGCAGAAATCTCTCAAGTCTTACGTTTCAAATACTCTTAAGAAACACACATATATTATATATACATTTAACTTTGCAATGGTTTTGGCAATGCTAACCGATTGTCCAAAACAGTTAGTTTCAATACCTTCGTTTTTATTTAACTAATGGCATATTTAAACTTACAAATAAGTGTAGTTGACAAGCAGCCGATGTTTAACCCTCCGCTCCCTAGGTAGGATTTTTCATTCTCCTTTTTAGCTGCTACTCAGTTTGGGGTTACATCAAGATAACAGTCTCTGGCTGACAGGTTTGTCTTTTCTCCTAACCTGCCTGTTGGACAATGTATTGGTATTATATGGAGACGTTATATGCTTATCACGTCTGGATGGTCGGTAACTTTACAAATTCGACATTTATCTCGTTTTTATGTTCCCATCATTACAAATCTATCTTGCCAACAACTCAACGACACTCGAGGTTGTCTCCAAAAAGTTACGGAGCGACTGAAAATACATCCCAGTTACATGTTACCTTCCTGACATCACGAACAATCGTGAAAAAAAAAATGGCATAAGACATGATATGTTTCGTTCCCTGCTAGCAGTCTCTCTTTTCGTTCTTTTTTAGATGGGAAGAAAAGGGTCGCAACGATGTTTGATCTAACCACCATCCACGATCGTGGACAAAATAATCCGGTTTTTCAAACAGGTTGCCGTTAGGCATTCCGTACGCATGCGTGTTGGAATTATCCGCTGACTGACACTAAGCCCGAGATGACACCGCGTATGCTTGATTTGACGCTGGTATATACGCGTGCACAATGGTCGCTTGGCAACGCTGGCGCATGCTCAACAAGAAACGCTGCGACCAAGAGCAGTCTCTTTTTCTTTAAATCTCAAAATAACGGAAGGGGAGACTCTGCTGGCAGGTAACATGTTTGCCACCGGCAATTTCATAAACCAAGCAAAATGCGCTCGTGTAGGCATGTCCTAAAGTAGAGCCTGGGGATAAATTTGTCTAAACGTTTACAACATTTGACCTTTCGAACACAGGTTAACAAAACCAATCATTTCGACCTAAAGCTTGTTTTGTTTGGTAACAACCACACAAGGAACATTTTATACCACGTATTCTTGCTATAGGTGTAAGATATATACAACTAACGATATTCAATGAATTCTCACTTGAATCAGGGCACTGAACGTAAGCTTAAAACGAAACCTACGCACGTAAGCAAGTATTTCAAGAAAGCATACACGACAAGTACCACATAACTCTGATTTAAAAATCAAAACACGGTGAACATAAAAAAATTCCAGGTGACTGTCTGCAAATTTCTCACGATTTTTTTCACTCCATCTTTTCTTAACTAAATTTGTAAAGCAGATCAAGATCATGACGAGATTCTGACAAATTCTGTGCTCTTCGAATCTGATCAACTGGCACGATACAGTCTAACAACATCCAAGTATATTTCTTTGATACTTTTTCATCGGAAAATGTTTTTTTTGTAAACACACTGGTAAGATAGAGCTGTAATGCGTATACAATACCTTAATTAAGAGTAAAACTCAAATACTGAGCCTGCGTTTTCTTTGATCAGCGGTTAAAAACTACTACCGCTAGTCATAATGACTGTTGGCGTTAGCTATGCGATTGTCATGTTCTTGCACTTTGGTCAGAGTAAACTGCGGTGTAACGTAGCAAGCACTCACAAGTAAGAAGGCAAAAGCTGTGTGATCTAGTTTTTTTCGCAAACCTTACTTGACATTTCCACCATTGTGCATGATCTTTTGCCTAACCTCTCTGATCTTCAGCTGTAGAGCTGCTTTAGTAGGAAACAGATCTCCATGCCGCTGTTGGAAGACAGTTGTAATGCTGTCAGATGGGAAATACCCATGATCCTGAAACAGTTGCATCACGATGCTGCGCCTCTGATCTACTGGCTTCTTGAGGGAGGAGAGTGTGGGGCTGCTGGGTTCCGGCTGTCGCAGATCACTCTTGTCCTCTCTCTCTAGGTCTTTAAGCCCCCCTTGCTCAAGAGCAGCAACTTCTGCAAGTGCTTCAAGACTAGGCAAGCTGCTGGCTCTAGATCCAACAGTATGACTTCCATCCAGTGCTAAACAGCCACTGACAACTCTCTCAGGAGATGACATTGCCATTTGCGATGTCCCACTGCCAGAAGGGTCTGGCATGTTCCCTACTACAGGACCACGCCTCGTGCTTGATGCCCTCTGTTGGCTTTCCCGACCCGGCCTCAGGTAAGGAGTATACTCAGGAAGTTCTGCAAACTGCCTCTCAAAATTTACGTTCGACAGGACTCTATAAGGAGCAAACAGAGTTTTGCTTAGCACTTCCAACTGGAAAAGACAAAATGAGATAAAGAAAAGAACATTATAAATTTCGGTTTAAAATTGATGTTCAAGAATGGCGCCTCCTATTGCAGTGTTCGACCTTAACTTTGTAACAAACTAGTCCATGCGCTCGTGGAGTCTAAAAGAAGTAGCCAAATGGTGTCATTTGGTGGCCAAGCATCGTTCACCTCTCAAGACCAATACTGCGATTACTCAGCTTAGAGTTTTTTTGGGGGATCAACTTAACTCAAAACCAGTTGAATTTCTGTTTATCAACACTATCTCCAAAAGCTTCTATTACAATTAGCCCAGTGGCTGGTGGTTCTCAAATTTTACTGGCCCAAACCAAATTTCTACCAGTCCTGGGCTAGTGGACGACCGCTAAGGTCGAATATGTTCTCTGGATTGGCTGACGCACTAAGATTTCCAAAGGATAGTTATTTCCAATACATTGCCAGTTAATTCGGTTTATGCTATGCAGGAAAAGCACACCTAACGGCTACTGGTATCCAGAAAGGTAATTCTTTGGATGATTGCATCTGGGAGATACATAAACTTGAGCTTCAATTTGAAACCGTTTTAGGTTTATTGTTCCTTAATTTTCTCTGAAAATGTGTGGTTATCCCGAGAATTCTCTGACTCCTATAGCACTGGCTAAGATCTGATTTTCCTATATAGTCTGCACAAAAATACCTTTGTGTTAAGACACACTATCCTTAAAACACGAATGAAGATGAGCAACACATTCGACGGTCATCAAAGACCAGCTATTGTGTAGCAAAATCTAATGATAGACGAAGCTATAAACAGGTTATACTACAGTTCTACGTACACTGAGAGAAACGTAAGTTAGATAGATCAGGGGCCCATTTCTCGAAAGTCCCGTACACGTTTTGGGCCCGAAAAGCCATTTCTAAAACCGCGATTCGCTTATTCTAAAAAACTGGCCTTCTACCATGATTTCAAGATACGAAAGGGCAAATTTGTTGCAAAATTTCATGCCTGTAAACGCCTTCGTTTTACAGACACGAAGGAAATTATGGCACCCGAAATGCGCCCGAAGTTTCGGGAGTTTCGAGAAACGCGCGCCAGGCCCTCTATCACTTTTCACATCCTGATGCCAATTAGTTTCAGTTGGGCATTAAGGTGGCTCAAAACAGTTCCCAGCACTTTCCTAGACCTACATTTTCGAAAATTTGAGGTGGCTCTGAACTCCATGTAGAGAATTTATTTAAACTTTGCCAAAAGTTGCATCTCGTCCTGCTTATTAAAATTCTATAATAAGAAAAAAATTCACCGTGCCGTTTTTGAAATATAAGCGCTAAAAGCTGAAATTAAGGCTGGTTTTAGCAGGTCATAGTGTTGCTATGGTAACCTATAGTGTCACAAAAATAATACCAACGTATTCACCAATGATTGGGCAGTTTTTTTGATACCATGGATTATAGCATCAACTGATAAAGAGTGGTAATAATGACCCATCAAAATCTACGTCTTGGAAAGTGCTGGAAACTGTTTTGAGCCACCTTAAAAGCTAATCTGCTTTGGTTTTGCGTTCCTTCGCTCCGTGATTGGCTACAAAACTCAGCCAGTTTTTCCACCAATGAGAAGCAAAAGCAAAACAAACTGCAACTTGCACATGTATTTTCCTGTGCTTGGCGCTGGCTACGTGTATTATTGCGTTCAATTCTGATTGGCTCATTGCACTGTTTCGGTTTTCATTCTATTGAAAACTGTTCCGAGATGTTAGCAATGATGTTCAATGATTTTATTACTGAAGAAACAAATAGAAATAAGATGCTTACTCTTCCATTCCATCAGCAATATATCTTTTCAGAATGGTTTTGGAGTTCATTTGTCCCTTTGAGTCAGAACCAACGTTTTGGGTCGCCTGTGCATCCACAGGACAAGCAATCACCTGCTCTCGAGGCAGATGCACTGTGGTGACTTCACTTTTCATGGGTTGCCTGTTTGTGATTGGTGAGCCTGTGTGGCTTGCATTTTGAAGAGGTGCAGCACTTGCTGCAACTCTCTCTGTATTTGAATAAGGTAGCATACTACCACTGTTTGGCGCAGATGCTCTTGGTGATAGCGGTACTGGCCTTGGTGACGTGTGAGCTGGTCTTGTTGAAGGGCCTTGCATTGCCTTTGTTGGACTCTGAAGTAGTGAAGTTACATTGCCTTGATTTGTATTTAACGCAACAGGGTTTGCATTGTAATACCCAACACCTCCATGGGAGGGGAACCCTTGTCCAGCCATCAACCCTGAAAGGGGTGCAGGCTTTTTTGCCAAGAGCAACCTTTCGCCACTGTTCAGGCCACCGGGGGACGTCGCCATCAATGGAGGAGATAGTAACGGCGCAATGGGCTTCAGATGTCCTCCCTTAGTACCACCAGGTGAAAGAACTGGAGAGCTCCTTACAGGCTGCTGAAACGGGGCAATGGAGTGTGTTGCAACTGAGACTGTCAAAGGTGACAACGATGTGGGTACAGATGCTGTTGGACAGGCTGCCTGATTGGCTACTGGATGCGTGCTAGTGTTTGATAAACTGGATGTAGTTGTAAGCGGCCCATGTTCTTCAATTCCAGAATTTGACTGCGTTGCATGCTTTGAATGTTGAAATGCAATTTGCGAGACTGTGCCACCCTCTGCAAGCCTGCTACCATGGTTACTTCCCCTAAATCCAGGAACAACAGGAGATTTCACTTGAAAGGCTAGGCTGGAATTACTTGTCAAGCTGCTTGCTGAAGAAATATTCACTGTAGGAGAAAATTTGGTCATGTTGCTTGGAAATGTTGCTGGTTGCGAAAATGATGAATCTGCTGAACTGATAATGACTTTAGAACCACTCTCAGGTGATGCTGGCGGTAGTTTTGAGGACGTACTGTTGAAAGGTGATTGGCGTGGTCTAAAAACTGATCCAGTTGGTCGAAAATGCCCGCTAACTGTCAACCCAGGGGAGTGGTTCTTGGATGTTGGAAGTTTTGGCCGAACAAATTGACCACTCAAAGACGTTGCGCCTTCACTCTTTTCATTACTTCTGTTAGAGTGTGGTACCCCCTTGGGTTCCCTGAAACCAAAGTCAACCACTGTGGAATGAGCTTTGGATGAAGCAACGTCTGAAAGTTCATGAGAGTGTCCTTTTCCAATCATTTGCTCATACATGTTGGGTGTTACTGCTCTCTTGGTGGGGAACGCAATGGGTGAATACCTGACCTTACCAATGTCAGGTGTCTGACTGCGTCTTACTGCAAAAGGAACAGGTGAAAATTTCTGCTGTGGAAACACCCTGTTTGTTAGTTCCTCCTCATCAGAGTCATCAGAATCTTTATCGTTTACGTCAATATTTTCGTTACACATCAACTCCTCTGAACCAATGTCATCATCTTCCGATTCACTCATTGTGTCATTTGCCAGACCTGGCTCAACTGCAATGTGTTTCTCCTCAGATTCTGAAGGTCTTGCAGTAGACGAGGATTCATTATCAAGCTCAGAACACATCTGCAATCAAATGACATAATTATCAAATATAATTTTACCTTCAGTTTGTGGCATTAAGGTGAACTTGTGATGAGCACAAAAGACTATGAAATGAATGATGATGAAGGTGGTTTTTTTTTAGGACAATAAACTTCGATTGACACTGTTGTTGTATTCCAGTGTGTAATTCCGAGTACTCTGGCATATTGTCGGGGAGTGATAAAAATAGAAATTGAAGGTGCTATCTGTCACTAATTTTTTTATTTTTTCAAAGGCTATTGATTGACTGACTGACTGACTGACTGACTTATTAATTGACTAACTAATTGACTGACAGACTGACTGATTGACTGACTGACTGACTGACTGACTAATTGACTAACTGACTGACTGACTGATTGATTGATCGAAAATTCTGACTGTTTATTTGTGCTGTACAATATTTGCCCTTGTTGCTATAAACCATAAAACAGATTACTCCGGTTTTGTTTCAATGGAACTCAACATTAAACCGCTCCAGAAAAACCTCCTTTTGATTCAAATTCTAACAATACCTGAGCAAGTTCAAAGAGAGAATGCTGTGTTGTAGGCGGAGGTTGCGGTGTATAAGGCCGATGGACATCCTTCAGACAAGGTTCTTCCTGCTGAGCTGGAGTGCTTTGTGAGCGCTTACTTCTAAGCCTTGGTTTAACATCCGTGGTTTCTTCAAAGTCATTACCAAATACACCCTACCAAAATTACACACACCAAGCTTAAAACGTTAGAGCTATTTTTAATATAATTACTGTATGTCACCAAAAGGTGTGTTACAAAATTTCAAAGAGCTATCAAGAAATGTAGTAACGTCTCACCTCTTGTTCTTCAGTCCCAGCTGCAACATGGAATTCGTTACCATCTCCTAATAAAAGACAAAGAGCCCGGCAAGGGTTGAGTGTCAGTGATGTCAAAGCTTTTGATTCTGTTGACCCTTAGAGCCCCGATATCAAAATACAGAATCTCCTCACCGTTCTCTCACAGTGGCTATGGATCTAGTTAAGAGAAGTTATTTAAGCATCAAGCCATTCTTTGGTGATTATGTGCATTTTCTCTATTTTCAAGACCTGTCTGCATGATCATGTGTTGATACTGTAGAGAAAACTTACATGCTATCACAGTCTGTCAGGGTTGTTGGTTTAACATCCCCTTCAGCATATCATGTAGAATGGTAACCTGAACCAAATGTCATGCATGATTGCCTTCAACGGCTTCAACGGAACGTATTGCTGGTAATCTTATTGCTGCACACTGTAGGTTAATTTTACTCAGAGAGCAACAAGTTTGCTATGCACCTGAAGCTCAATGCAAAATGACCGCTTCAAAATCCACCAATTGGCAATCCTTGGGAAATTCATATGGCATATGGCTTAATTCTATTTTACAAATGCATGTTGAGTGATCTTTCCTGTGACTGGAAAAGAGGCCGGGGGTGGTCCAGTCTTGATACAGTCCTTGCTGCTTTGCTAAGGCAAATCATGTCGTTCTTATGCTAACTAGTCCACCTTTACAAGACAGAGGCTTAATTCTACTCAAAGGCCTGATCACTCAACACAACTATAAACTTGACTATTTGTTCTTGTCTATAGGGAAGAGGCTTTCAAAAGAATCTAAAAAAGGTTGAATGTCACACATCAGCCGGTAAACCCCATTCCCAACCTCCTCTTCCACCTTGGCCATAATATGATCAATAACATACCAATCGAATCTGTGGACTCAGTTCTTTCAGATGCTTTCTTTGGAGATTTTTTCCGGTCTTTGGTGCACCATTTCCAATGAGGGTATGCTCTGAAATGAGCTTCTTTGACCTAGACAGAAATTAAAATATTGCATGTTGCAATGAAAAAGCCATAGCTAAAGCCCAAAAATAAGGAAATGTGTGCTTGAAAAATAGTAAGAACAAATCCTGTGTTAATTAACCTTCTAAGAATGATCAATGTATGATTTCTCCTTATATTGTAGTAACACTGCTCAAGTGTTACTAACTGTTACTCAAGTAACAAAGGTGTTGATTGTTTAACAAATTCTCCCCATCATCACCATAGAAAATGCCCAAAGAACAGTGTGGAGAATATAAAAATGATGTAAATGTTGGTATTAGGATAGGTAATCTCGCTAGTTTATACCCATCCCTCCACCCCGATCTTTTTTGTAAAAACAGTTGGCAGTTACCATACATGCAAGTCAAAAATAGTGTGTGTTTCTCTCTGAGAAAGCTGCAGGTCCTGATAAAGGCATAAAGCACTTTTTAAAGTAAGGGTCAATCTATACAGACAATTGTACTGTAAAAGATTGGTTGTTCTTTCACACAAAGTGGTGTGCGAATGCATGCAAAACCATCTTGCTTACTGCCATAGTTTTGTTTAAATTACTAGTTGTTGTAAAATGTTTTTGTGGATAATAAATATTTTATTAGATTTTTTGGCGCACAGTATACTTAATCTTGATCCTTTATTTTTTACATACTTAATTGTCATATTTTGTCATTGTTATTTCTGTGACATAAGTAGTCAATTACAGACTGCTGTTTTATTGTAGCTCTGTCATCGTGTACTAAGCTCTTGCTATTTGTGGGCAGAACTGAACTATAATTTGAATATATTTGATTATTAAATTAAAACTTCCTGTGATTGCTCCATCACTTTGTTAAGCTCTTGCTATTTGTGGGCAGAGCTGGGCCCGGTTGTTCAAAAGCCGATTAACGCTAATCCAAGATTAAAAATTAACACGGCATTTAATTCTCTATCCCTAAATATTTGCTCAACGCTGATATTCTAAAAATTTTAGATTAGAGGAAGTCATTCCTGGAAAACAAAAAGCAGCAGAGGAAACTTTCAATCAAAACTTCAAAAACTGAAATAAGTTTACACTAATCCTGGATTAAATTAATTGGCTTTAGAACAACCGGCCCTGAACTATAATTTTGAATATAATTGATTTTTAAATTAAAACTTCCTATGATTGTACATGCACCATACATTGGACAGTAGTCCTGAGTATAGTATCAATGTATATTTGTACTCGCACAGTGTGTACTTAAACCCATCCAGTTATGAGCTCATTAACATATAATCTCTCCAAACATAATAAGAGAAGTCCTTTAACTCTTTAGTTCCCAATAATGACCACCATCTATCTTCTCCTAACCATATCACTGGTTCATCAAGTATACTGGGCATGAGAAAACAGAGAATGATCATCAGGGATCAGCTGAGTTAATGTTTATACAAATTCTCCGTATAGGTAACATACAAAATAAGTGACAATTATATAAAGGAGAATGCAAATATTGACATTGGGAATTCAAGACTCACTTGCGCTGCAAGGTCTTGGTATTTCTGCTTGTCTTTTGACCCTAAGTTGTACCACCATTCACCTAATATCTTGCTGACTGTCCTGTTATCTTGATGAGGGTGCTTTTGATGAACAAGGGCCCTGTGGCGTTTACTGAAGATCATGAAGGCATTCATTGGACGACGAATGTGTTCCATCTCTTGCCTTGCCTGGTAACAAGATGCCTTAATTGGAGAAAAATGGCAATAAATTGGTTTTTGAGCAAAAAAAAAAATGAAGTAATTTGAAATAGTATCTCCCTAAAGCCAGAAAGCTGAAGAGATTCAAGCAACAGTAAAGTCATTACCGGTATTTTTGACAACCATCCAGGGCTCGAGACTAATGGCAGCCAGCTAGTTTACAACAGACTACATGTAGTAAAAATTCTGTTTTGGATAGTAGGTTTTGTGCTTCACTAACCACTTTGGCCAGTGAAAATGTTAGCACAAAACATGTGCACTAGCCACTGGGCTAGTAACATGTGCACTAGCCACTGGGTGGCTAGTAAGCGGAAAAGTTAGTCTCAAACCCTGCCATCTATACAACGAACTTGTTTCTTCATTTTCTTGCTAATTTAGCTGGATTCCATGTACCTGTTCCAATCTCTTCTCATGGTTTAGGTTCACTGTAGGAATTTGTATCACTAGAGTAATAAAAAATGCACCAAGTGCATTGTCAAGTTATATAAGCACATGGGAATTTTTAAGAACCCGTGAGAAAAGCCAAGAGAAACACAAGCTAATAGGTGAGTGCCTCTCACACTTGTTGAGTGTTTGTAAAAATTCCAGTGCTTATATAACTCGACAATGTATGAGGAACAAATTTTTTATAAGCAGTGGTTTCATAAAACATAGACAAGGCCATTTCAGTGACATTGTGACACCATTTTCAAGTTCGAATGCATTATAAAAATAAACTGTCAGAAAATTGGTCATTCAAGATTAACATACATCTTAATTAAATATGCAATATCACAATTAGTTTTGCTTGAATTGAGTCTGACTGGACATTGAGAGATGGTGTTAATTCTCTAATTAGCAGAATTTCATGCACTTAACAGTCAATCTTATTTGTGCACTTCTTAAAGAATGGAAAAATGTCTGTCAAGGTCTTTTGGGACAATACAGTGTTTGTTAATGAGGTGTTTGCCAATGGAAGAGGACTGTTTAGTGTGTTCAGCCATGCATTGCCAAATATACTATTTCAAGTCATATTGAAATATATAAATTACACGTTGTTGGTTAACAATAGGGTGTTTTTTCTCGTGCACTTTTATCTCTCATTGGATCTTATTGGAATCAGCAGACTTGAGAATTTTTCTGGCAAATACATAGTTTTGGGAAAGTGCAGAAAAAAAGTGGAACATTGAAAAACTCTGAAAACTTCCAGGAGGACTAAGGACTTAACGTTACACAAAGTGTTGATCAAACAACCTTTTTTTGGTTGTCACCCCCTGTGGTTCACTTTGTATTTGTTATAAAGATAAGACACTGCAAGCTGTTTAACTGAGCTTTCGTTTAAATGTTTCCCTTTAAAGAATTCAATTCCCCTTCAGTGTTGTGATGAAATTAGACAACTGCAAAAATTCTTTGCAAAATAATCTTGTCTCTGAAGAAATGTCATAGTTGACAAAGTTTGCATAAACACAAAATTTAATTTCAAATGCATATTTGCTCTCACATCGGGTCACACATTGTTTGGTGGCCACTGTTTCATGTAACAGGTACTAAAATTTTGCCTAATCATCAATAAGTGTTTTTTTTTTTCGGAAGGCAATCATTAAGTTTGATGCTTTAAACCCTAAAGTATATGTAATGTCTACTTTTCTTAGAATTAAAATGACCATGGGCATAATTTTGTGATGTTGAAAGGCTCCTTTTTAAATTGTGTTTTCGAACAGGAAAACATCAACCAATGTCTTATGAGTCTTCAAAATCTGAAAGAAGAATCCTTGAATGATTATTAACTATAATATTCTAAATTTTATGCATGTCAGAATAATAAATGATAATGATGATGATAATAATAATAATAATAATAACAACTTTATTTTGTAAGAGTTAGAGTGATTTAATTCACTCTGGCTAATGCCAGAAGATTTTACTCATCAAAGGGAGACCCCTTAGGGTTTAAGTCTCAAATCTTTCTAGCTGAGCACAGGTGCTCTACTAATTGGGAAGACTGTAACTCAAATCATTATCAAATATTGGTTTTTTGGGAGAGGGGAAAACCAGAGTGCCCAGAGAAAAACCTCTCAGAGCAGAGTAGTGAACCAACAAACTCAGCCCACTTATGACACCGAGTCCGGGAATCGAACTTGAGATCACACATTAGTGGAAGGCGAGTGCTCTCACCACTGCGCCAACCCTGCTCCCCAATCCAGAATCAATTTCTTTCTGAATAACAGATTCTCCCAAGCCTTAACTTTTTTCGAAGACCTCCAAAAAGTTGGAAAAGAGGGAAGCAGGGGTGCGCTCTAACAGTGCCTGGTTGCACCCTACGACTTTACTAATGGATGACCAGGAAATATTAGTTTTTAAACCAAACTTATATGCTGTATGCCCTGGATTTCAAGGGTAAAGACATTCTGGGCACCAAACTACAGTGTACTACTCTAAAGCACAGCCTTGGTGAAAGTTTACTCACAGAGATCGAGTTATAATTCACTGCTGGTGTAAATTACACATGTCTGACTAAATTAAACAAAGATAAACCAATACTGTTTCCTAACCTGCACTTTAGTGATAGGCTTTCCATCATCTTGACTACTAACAGAGGATGAACGAGTCCTTTTCCTTGTGTTTGGTCCTGCAACAGTCGCTACTCTAGTTGTAGTCTCATTTAATGTCTTTTCCTCACACCCACTGTGAATACCTTCAACCATGGTACCAGCCAGCATGTTGCTGACACTTTGAC
Organism: Galaxea fascicularis; assembly: GCA_948470475.1. Taxonomy (NCBI): domain Eukaryota; kingdom Metazoa; phylum Cnidaria; class Anthozoa; order Scleractinia; family Euphylliidae; genus Galaxea; species Galaxea fascicularis. The sequence goes on from OX419344.1 coordinate 19,040,108, forward strand.
CTGTCTCTAATCCATGTGACTGGACAGCAAATCTTTTCTGACCATCCTGTGATGCAGGCACAACACAACAGTCTCCCTGATTTAAATCACTTTTTGGAATAGTGATGAGCTGTGGTATCAAACAGTGCCATGGGTAAACCGATACTTGAATAGTATTGACCTGCACTGGAGGAAATTTCACTGCTGGAATCATTTCCGTAGAATCAGCATCTTGCTGTTCTCCCTCACTCTTTGCTTGTAAATTCTGACACTTTGATGCTTGCAAGCTATCTTGTTCAATTGGCTCAATGCTATCCCTGGACATTTCTGAATTAGAAGCACGGTCATCACTGCTGTCGGTTGATCTTTCCTGGTCCTGACCTTTCTTGTTGGTATCTTGAGAGAATGGAACAAACGTACTGTTTGAAGTTAGTGGCAAAGGTTGAGCCGGTACCGGAGAGTACATCACTCGTCCTGCCTTGTCTTTTGGTGGTGTGATGGCTGATGGTGCAGGCAATGAAACAGGACCAAATGTCCGCTTTGCTGAAATAGCAGGTGGGGTGTGAGGTATTGGTGAAAATGAATGACAAGAACTAGCAGGGGGGGAGATGGGTGAGAAAGTTCTTTTTGTTGGTGTAATGGGCGACAGCAAAGGTAATGGTGACATCATTGAAGATGTGTTGCTTGCACGGCTTCCAGACTCATCACGGCACAAAATTCCAGAATCTGGACTGACTGCATTTGATAATGATAATGACACTCCATTTGGGAAGAAAGGCGAGAGAAGTTCTGCACTTGATGACCTCCCAGAGCGTGGAGTAGCAGCTGTCCATGTTCTGACTGGAGTAACAGACCGATGTTGGCCTGGTGTTGTACTGCGATTGCCATAACAGCTGTAGGGTGATGGAGATGGGCATTGACCAGGTGATATGGGTAAGGGCGTGGCAGGGTTAGAAAATGGTGTCGCACACCTTGAATTACTCAAACTAACAAGCGAGAAAGCAGCTTCAGCTTCTTTATCATTTAAGTCAGTATGACTTACTGATTGCTTGCTTGAAACCTCGCCTTCCACACTTCCCTCGCTTTCATTACCAGATTCCCAAGTAAGTTCTTTTCCATGCAACTTCCCTTTTTTCTGCCCAGGTATTCCAACCCCCTTCGTCAGCGACTTTCCCTTCAATGACAGATGCCGTGAGCAGTATCCACGTCGCTGGGATTCCTTATTACAACCTTCCCTTGAGCACAACCGCCTCCACTGTTTCCCATTAAATTTTTTTCGAACTCCATTTTCCATCTGTACAATGTCCCCCTTTTTATATTTTTGCGTGGGCGTAGGAGTACGAGAGACAATATTTTCCACTCTGTTGACACTTGAAGGCCTTTTCTGAGTCCTCTTGTTTGGTTTACCATTTACACTTGCCCCTTCAATTTCTTCATCAGATATAGCACTGTCTGTTGTTTCATCCTCAAGGAAGCTATCGGTTTTGTTGTTGTTGTTGCTTTCATGAAATGCAAGATGCCTAGCAACACACGAATTGTCGTTTTTCACTGAGAAAGCACTGTTGTACAAATTATTTAGGCTTGAAACATCACATCCACTGGCAATTTTTTTAGTACTGAGCCCCTCATCAACGCTTTTCTTTCTTTTCTGCGGTGTCTTCGCTTTAATAAACTCTGAACTTTGGTCGATTGAAACGGCTGGCGTGGAACATTTCGGTGGAACAAAAGCATTTGAGGTGAAATTTCCGTTTGAGCTTAAATTTTCTGATTTGGTATCAAGGTTATTTCGATCCGATTCAGCATCCATTTCTTTCGACAGATTTCTTTTTGCTGTAACTTTCGACAGCTGATTGTTTACAGTCAAAATGTCTTCATTACCACATTGGGCTATCTCTTTTTCCTCCATGACAAATGCTTGTTCATTCGATTTTCTTGCGAGATTACCACGTCGGATCTTTCCTTTTCGATTCATGCTCTGAGAAAAAAAAAAAAAAACATTTTCCGGTGTCAAAAATCAATAAATGAATTTTAGAAAAGATTTTGACAAACAGGAAAGGCAAATTAGTTCATGAATATACATTTGTTGTTCCCAAGTTTGCAGTGATATGTTAGTTGTTTTCCGAGCGAAAAATTAGTACAAGCCAACAACATAATTAGTGGGCAAAATCACCCACAACTGCCTTGATTTTAAGGTGGAAGATATGATTTTTTAATATATAGAAATATGGCTGTAATAATTATAAATTCAATGGACTAAAACTGACAAACACGGCAGGATATCGCTGCTACCATTCCTACTACACCAATCGAAACATTTTGACAAACAACGTAAAGCTTTCGCTCGTAGACGCAATTTCCGATCTAGGAGAAATTTTGCCAGAGGGAAGAGAAAATTATTTTATGCTACTACAAAAATCTCCGTAAAAAACCACTCTTCAAACATATGACAGCAAAGTAAGGTCGACACCGGATACGTGAGAATATTGCATTAAACATGATGAAATTACAAATAGGGACCGCTTGCAGATGTGAAGCGAGTGGTACACTGAAAGCTTCGGATTCGTTGAATTCATGAGTAGAAAAAGCACTTGTTTAGAACAAGATCTTCGATATGTTAGGATGAAATTGCCGTTAAAATGAACACAGGAGATGGACAGAGAGTTTAACATAAGACTTACGGGTGTCGTGGTGTATATGTTGCCAAAAAAAGTTAACGATCCAGCTGACAAAGTCCTTGTCGGAGCAATTTTCATTCGATTTCTTATCTGACGTAGATTTGCGAACAAAGTCGTTCAAATCTTCGATCTAACTCCATGTGAAGCAGTTTCGTCGTTAAAAGAGTGATACTTCGGTTGGTTTCGCTACGGTTTGCGATTACAATAGACGAGCTCGTGAATGGAACAAAAAAGTTCCTACAATAAGCCCGGGCATGTCCAGTAGCAAAAATACACCCGTAGTAAAAAAAATTTCGTAGTTACCTTCACTGTTCAAGAATCCGCCTGCGCACCTTTGAAATGGAAATATGGCAGTGTTAGTCGATCAGGGACATGTAGAGTAAAGTCTAACAATGCTACGATTGGAAACAAGATATAACAGACAGCTAACAGTTTACGTGTTATTTGCATGTACAACATACGATCGGTCAAAACAACCGCAGAGGCAAACGGGACTATCGATTGAACGAAATCTAAATCAAAAGCAAAATCGCTACTCGGACAGGGCGTAAGTTAAATCTAAAATAAATTAAGTTTACTACTATACGATACCTGCGTGATCGACCTCACTGGATGGAACGACTTTCGAAAATAAACCAACAATTTGCTTAGCTCTCGGTGAATGGAACTTTACTTGTCGCTGATTGGCCCGCATTGCAATTCATTCACATGTGTGACATTACGCGTCGTAAATCCAAACAAGCCGTGAACCAATCAGAGGGACCAATTTTTCACATGAGCACACGAAAGCTTGAAAATTTTAAAATCGTTGCGAGTTGTATGACAGATCTGGAGGAAATTTTATTGAATCATGTCTTAAAGTGAATACAAGGAAAGCGAAAGACGAAAATAAAAATCCGAAAGTGCCATCGAATAAATGACAATCGAAAATTAGCTGGTGCACAATGGAAGGGCAGGCCGTAATAGATTGACAATCATAAATTATTCTTGCGACAAACAGCTACAAAATTATCATATGCCAAACGAGCTAACCCATTATAGAAAAAATACGCTTTTGTTTCATTGCTTTAGCGTAAGTCATTTTGTTCTCGTGGGAAGCAAATTGGGAAAATCTGATTTAACTAAATTTTCGGTGCCAGGAAAATAAACGGCTTTCTTTTTAATTACTGCCAAGAGTTCGCAATTCGGAAACTTTATTATCGCAAAACTCAGCTTTAAATGGTAATCAAACAGATTAGCTTTTTTTTCCAGTCGCTACGAACGAGGCTCGTGGTTTTAAGCTGCTCTCACATGCTGCGGATACTTGAATGAAAACTGTTCGTTAATGCCTTTATCTGAAGTGCGATAGATATCCCCTGCTGTGGACTCAAAGTAAAACACTTGTCCTCTCACGAAAAAGATTTTAGATCAGGATAAATCCTTTCCTCCAAGAAAAAATATAAAATTACAACCACTGAAAGTTGACAATATTTCATGTTAGCGTTTCAATATGAATAATTCCGTGTTCAAGCAACATTCGTCAAAAAAATACCACGATAGCCCTAAGGATCGATTTCTAACAATTTCAAAATGTTGTGCGAATTTTGGAAATAATCATCATAAAGCAATCACGCAGGGGCAATATTCGTATTTTGTTTTTAATTTTAAGATCACGGAGGCTTGAAATGGCTCTGCAAGAACATACATGGTAATATATGAATCAGATGAGAATAATTATGCAGTACTTACCCAGACGTGTTTTCCATACAACTCACTGGAGTGAAATGGTTTCTTTGAGTGCATCGCTTGAACACCCTTACATCTCGATAAATATTTCGCTTTTGAGAAAGACAGTCCTCTTTTTCTTGCTGCTTGATTATTTGAAGGGAACCAGCCTCTAAAACCACGGAAAGAAACTCATGATATAACTGGTTGTTTGTACGCAATACAAGCAGTCCGTTCAGTGGGCTTAAATTTAGACATGACCGTGCTCACTGACGCAATGCGAAACTTTGCTGCCTTGGTTTTATCATTTTATTCCATGTGTTCGGAAACGTAAAGTGCTGAATAGTGATCGATCGTCACGCAAACGTGCTCTGTTTTGATGTCCAAAACATCAGGCAGATCTGAATATCAAGAGAGTTTTATTTCTTTTGAAAAAACGTCCCTTTGATTCACCGGATTTCAATTTATATTCTCCAATACAACCGGGAGAAAATGTAATGTTATTAACTACAAAGACACTCCCGTAAAAAGAGTGTTCCTGAATACGACACACGTTTGCCTACTGTTTGTTTGTATATTACATAAAATTTTTAAGCGATGATAATTATGCTGTGTAAAAATTACCTGGAACACTTGAGCGTTTAACTTCTGTCTCCCTCAGTTATGTTCCTTCGCTCTATTTCATGCAATGAGGACGGAATGCGGTTGAGAATATCATGATCAGGGTTAAGCAAAAACTTCAAACAGAATATATTATCTGGTTCACCTTGACCCAAGCATTTTCAATCGACTTTCGGTTTGTCAACTTTCAGCTGTCGTAAGCTAAAATCACATGAATAAATTTTAGCGAAATAAAATCAGGATTTTCGAAAGAAAACGAAATTTGGTTTAACTTATAAACAACTAGCGATATAGATTTAACTATTAATTTTTTTTATCGTCTAAAGTGAGCCAGTTACCGATGAAAAAAATTCTCCAAGGTGGGGATTGTCGATTTACAATAAACGCAAAAACTTCGATTTATGACTAATTTATAGATTATCTATGTCGTACTTAGTATGCGCGGTCAATATTCTGCTTATTTACCTTATAAACTGTAATCCATGCGCTATTACGACATAAAAAATATGAATGAGCTAGCCCTCAAAATATGTTAACGTTTGGCTATCTCGGTTGGACATTCAGACGCAAACTTTCGTAAATGCAGTGAATTAATAAACAATATGAAAACTAAAATAAAAATTCCCTGTGTATTTTTTTTCAGGTATATCGACAAGCATTAAAGGTGGATTTCCACTGTCGCGCAATTTTTACGTGCGTACGGACGTAAACTTTAAATGGCTTTACGTACGTAAATAAAATAGAGACGATGTGTGAAAAGCCGCGCGTAAACGTTAAAGTTGAACCTCGCTCAAGCGCGAGCTTTCATATATCGTCTCTATTTTATTTACGTACGTAAAGCCATTTAAAGTTTACGTCCGTACGCACGTAAAAATTACGCGACAGTGGAAATCCACCTTAATAAACGAATGTTTGAGAAACTTTCCAATTTGTTTTGAAGAGATTCTTAAGCTGTGGTACTGATGTATCAAGTTACAACTTTTAAGGACTGGACTCTCCAACTAGTTTCAAAATACTTCCTCGATCAGTTTCCACGGAACAAGTATCGAAAAACAAACGTACCCAGGCGTTTTTCAAGTACTTCCAAGAATCGTGGGGAGCCCTTAATTTCCCTTTATGAAAAAAAAAAGAACTCTGACTTTTTCTAAGGTAGATTGTTTGGACGCAATACTGAGAATTCGATTATAACTCCGGCTGGGGTTTCATTCGTTCAAATTTTATCGGATTACTTAGCTTATTTTAGGAGAGAGCATATCGTGGACAGTTTACGCTCAAAGAAGTTCATTTCAGATTCCTCTCTCTGGTTTTAACTCGGTTTGAGATCGGGGCAAATTTATTTTATAATAAGAAGATACTCTTAACAAATATCATCGTCATCAGCATCATTATTAAAGGACTGTCAGATGGTGTTACTCAACAAATAAAATTCATTGTCATTGAATCTATTTAGAAAAATTAAATATACGATACTGAAAATCTGAGCTTTCCACTCCCTATGTCATGGCTCTTTTGAGTTAACATCCGTGGTGCGCCTAAGGCAACGCATTGTCTCAGTCCTCGTATTCAGACAAACAACAACTAAACACATAGTATAGTTGTTTACTGACTGGAAAACACTTAATATGGTAGAGCATAGCCTCCCACGAAGCCAACACAGTGCTTTCTATTGTAGCAGTCGCCCCTCTATTGTATCATTCTAGTTGACCCCTTTTAGCTTTAAATAGGGCCACGTGATGTCACATCCGTCATGCACAAAATTACTTTACAAGAAACGGTTAATTTGTAACAGGAAATAAATATTTGCGGCTGTATCCTTTATCACGCAGACTTTTAAGAAACTGAACTCTGGACGTTCAATAAGTCACATGAGTTCTTTAGCTTCTAGAAATGGACGCATGGAAGTCGCATGACTTCTTTAGCAGCAGAAATGAAAGGCAATAATTCGTCACATGAAAATCGCGTGACTTAACCTCTACTTGGCAACAAGCAACATAAGAGGACGCACGTGGGTGGAATTGATAGCCACCGTACACCTTCATTACACAGGTCACACTACATTATTTCCTAGACTTGAACCAAAACGTGGCGTAATTGTTTGTATACGTTTGCAAATTTAGACCCCAAGTATACGCCAATTTATCTTGACAAAATTAAATTGGCGAATTTAAGGCAAAGACGAGATGTAATTGGCCGCGGAAGAGTTTTTTTAATTTTCGATAACTTACCTAGTATAGCGTTCGCCAGAAAAATTGCAAATTTGCAAACCAACTATATTGGATCTTTTCAGAGTGGAGATCTGAGCAACTGCGTACCTACCCTTCCCCTAACCCTTATTAAGTTATTGTAACTTCTTGGGTTGGGGGAGGGGTAAGTGTGCAGTTGCCCAGACGCTAACATTGATCCGACGTTTGTCATAGGAACCTACTAGGCATCTACAGGTCGCAGGACCCCGTTGTTGATCATTGATAACAGCACTACACGGTGCTGAAGAGTTATCCGGCTTAATTATTATTATTATTATTATCGTTATCACTATCGTCATCATTATTATGACGCCGCTCCCACAGGTCATTTGTATCCCAGTACAGTGTAAGACCGAACTAGAAATCGCTTTCATCAGACGATCCTCAACTTAGAACAGCAAAGGTGTTAATTAAGTCGGCATAGAAAGGGAATGCATAACGTCAGTAGTGACAACCAATACTAGTGATGCCCTGTCAGAAAGACACGATGGGCTGTGGAACCACCCATGCCACATGTGCATTTGCGAAAGCACCAGAAAACGAGAATGCGAATTCGCCTTCCTTTGGCGCTGCCACTCAGCGTCTCAAGAGGTCCTTTGTTTACAGATATTTCCTGTATTTTTATGGGTGACAACCACCTCCCCCCCCCCTCTCCGGGACGACTTTTCTGCATACAAACGGGGCCTAACCTCAAACCAAGATCGAAAGTCCAAGGTGATAACCGTGACCGTGGAGAAGGGGTATGTAGCATAACTTAGACCCAAACGGGGTCTCCAAGTTCCCTGAGTTAAACAGCCCTTGAATAACTTGAATAAAATTACCCGCGTGTTCCTCGTAGGCGGTCATTTACACTGTATGTCATTGTGTTTGATATCGTGATCACCTGCTCTCAACTTAAATTTGTGAACAAAACTAACAGATATTCCTTGAAAAGCTTTCACAACCCCTCAACAATTGCGCACAGTTTTTCAAAAGATTTGGCAAACAGTTGTTATTGTCATGGTATAATTTATATTTTAAATGGTCACAAATTATTGATAGTTGAGGGAAGTTCTTCACGAAATGTTTCATTTCGTCAGTGCTTTATCTAGTTATCGAGAAACAATACACTTTGAGCGTCCATATTTGAGCTTGGGATTTCAAAATAGCGATGTTTCTCGTTACGTTACCTAATTGTTATTAATGTGCCAGCCAGAGGTTTATTGGCTGTTGAAACAATACATGCTATTGTTCGGTGGCTGGCAAATTTGAATATCAAAAGAAATTTGACGTCAATGTTTGTAAACAAGAAACATCGCTGTAGCATAAGGTTTTAGGGTGATGCTTGAAAAAGTAGTTCAACCGTGCGCAATTTCACCGCACGTCATCATGACTGTTACTGTTGATAAAACACAATTACCGAAGAGGCAAAATAAGCCAATTCCTTATTTAAGCGCTTCAGCTGCTAGAACCAATGGTTAACAAAAACTCAGGTAGCACCTACGGGACATATCGAAAGTGAGAAGAGAGAAATAGCCGAGTTTTTCAGTCTTTAAATGTCCTTACCCCCTCCCCTTGAAAATGCCCTGTTTATTTGCCTGTGCGGGTTACCTAGCGACTCGTGCGCAGTTCACTTACTTCTGCCTCTTCATTTCCATAATTTACCAGAACGGAAAACATGGCGCTTAGAGAACGAGTTTGGATGTTAACGTTATGGATAATGTTACTTTATGTCAGAACCACACGTACTAAAATTGTGGAGGGAACACTGAATACAAAAGAGGTAAAGCAGTGGCTTGCTTGATGCGATAAATTTAGTTATTGCGAATTTTGGTGAGTTGATAAGGTTTCGTTTCGTGTTCTTTTTTACAGGATTGGGCTTTCATTACTAGATTTTGTTACAAGGATTCCATTGGACAACTAAAGTATCATTTCGAATACCCTTTGGTGAGTATTTTTGGGTTTTTATCATCGTTGCGTTTTTGATACTTCGGTCTGCTATCCGGCGTAATTTTAGCAATAGTAATTAACGTCTCCCACCTGTGCATGCTATAAACTTGAAATTTTGCTCCTGGGGAAACGGGCAATATAAATTTGACAGCAGAACATTGAAAACATCTTCCGTTTCTGCGTAATTTGAAGCTATCAACTTTTAATTCTGCTTCTGGAGAAACGCGCAATAAACTCAGATCAACCGTTCGAGAACGTGCGATCGAATCATGAATCAGCGACTTCTTAGTTCATTGAGTGGAACGAACAAATGCTTCTAATCGTATTGCCCTCTAACAGTTTGTTTTTGTTTGTTTTTTAGGACTATGCCACGCAAAATATTTTTCTCTATTTTGACACGCAGTGGCCGAGGGTTTACCCTCAACCAGGCATGGTAAGTCCACATAATTGATGTAAAACCAACTGTTTATGAGCTAAATCATGGCTAAATACTGTCCATTCAAAGGCTATTCTCAAGTGTCCACGGATGCAAGTGATCGCAGGATGCTAGAATTCGTTAATTAAAGATCAAAGTGTTGAGAAAGTCCAAAATTTTAGTTTTCGAAGGTTAACTTTTCAGAATCCTTTAAACTGTAGACAATTGTTTGTTTTGTTTTGGCGAAACATCTGCAAGTTTCTCAGTCTTATGTTGATATAATGGGACAAATGTACCAAACATCCGAGAAAGAAGAATCCGAGAAAATATGAGATCCATGGAGAAAAGCTTTTCACAGCCGCAGACTAAAAAGGAAATCGTGTTTCATACACAAAAACAATACCCGCGACAATAATAACTTAGAAAAACAAACGAGACTATTTTAAAAATGCAACACTACATCAAAACCTTTTACGGCACGACAGGAAACACGATGAAAAATACACAATAAAATTGACAAAGCAAACGAGGTGTTGGTACAAGCTCAACATTCTACGTCTCACCACCAGAACTTTTTTGCCTTGCTGCGAATTGCATCTGTTGAGATGTTCAGTTTTGTTAAAGTTACAGACTGTTATCATCTGCTGTGTTTTGCAGTGTATGATAATTGACTTCACTTTCAGCAAGAAAGCTACTAGGTTAACGTTTTTAACTGCTGTCAATCATTTTGGTAGACCTCTCAGAAAACAACAAAGTTTTTGCCGCAAACATTATTGGCGTCACTCAATGTTTTTGATGCATTTAGATTTCACTAAAGCGTTGATCATCTTTTCTGAACGTTTTATTCAATTTAACATGATGCAATATGGTTAATGATTATGCCATTGTGTGATGTCGCTGCACCCAAACACATAAATATTTCTGTTACTAATTAAGATGGAGAGGAAGAGCGCTAAAGGCCCAGCAAACGAGGACACATTGTTTCTCATGATTGTTTCCATGCTGCGCAAACTGGGAAACATTAATTTGTTCCAGACACAAAATGTTTCTGAACAAAATCAGAAACATTTTTTGTGTCCCGGACACAAAATTTGTGTCTGCAACAAATGCTGTGCGCGCGGGCAAACAGGGAAACATTTGTTTCGGCAACAACATGGCCGCAACAATGTGTCCTCGTTTGCCAGGGCCTAAAGTGTTAATTTAATTTATGCCAGATTAATTTCCATGACTTTTTGTACACATGTGTAACTAGGAAGTAAAATTGGGTGGCAGGAATGGCGTAGTGATGAGAGCACTCGCCTCGAACCAGCAAACCTGGACTTGTAGTCATAAATGATGTAGGGGTTACATCAAGGGCCAAGCACTGGGCAAATTGGCCAGCTGTAAACATACGGGTAGTTTTGGCTGCCTGTCATAAGCACATCAAGGTAAAATTCGTATCCCCGCGCAGCCATGTAATATCCTCTGTTTAGTATATACCACACAAGTGAATAGTGCTTTTCGCATGCTCTGATTGGTTAACTTGGAGGTGATTAGCAAAGTACTATTCACCTCCGAGCAGCTGAAGAAATGCAAACTGGTTTCCCGTTTTGATTTCCGAAGAGGAAATTATTTGAATAAACGCTAGTTACTCAGCTTGTGTGGTATATACTAAAACAATTATTCAACTCAGTGTCGGTGAAAGTGGTGGACATTTAGCTCGCTGTTTTGCGGCTCAGTAAATATCCACCACTATTCACCTCCACTTTGGTGAATTAATGATTGTTAAGTATGGAAAATAATGGGTCTGCCAAATGTGCAAGCCAGTGAGCCACTCAAGTCGTGCGAGTCATGCAAGTCAAGCGAGCCACAGTTATAACTTGAGATAACGAACAAAAACATATAAAACCATACATATTATTAAATGCTGTATGTAAACATGTTTGTGAAATCTTTTTTTCTTCACTGCCAGATATGCTAGTGACGCTTTAAGTCCAGTATGATTCTAAGCCGTACCATAAATTTATTTTGTGCAATGTTTTGTTTTTGTTCAGCGATGCATATCCATCACGTGGAATGGAAAGTTGTGCAAATTTAGCTGAAAAACATCGTGGAAGATGCATATTGATTGTTAAACGATTTGCTACAAACGTCGTGAAATATGGATAACATAGTGCCACAATCAGAACTCACCTCTGATCCCTCGATTTGTTTTTAAACTTGTTTTATTTGAAGCAAGTTTTTGCTCGCTTGGGAAAAGGAAATGTGAGATGATGAGCCTCCCTTTTTCCGAACCTATTTTTGGACCCGATTGTCAAGGTTGAAATTTGTAAAGTAAAAGAGGCAGAAGAGTGATTATGCGCTATAAATTACTTGTTTTGAAGCTGGCAATGGAAAAAAACTAAGTTAAAAGAAATTTACTCTTGATACTGATTTCAAGCCTCCCTTTTTTGAACATATTTTATTTAGTGAGTATTTCTTTTCTTGATCGAGCCATACCTTCATGGCTTGAATGACTCACACCATGGCTCACTTGGCTCGCACCGGCTAGCTTGCTTAGCTCGCACCCTGGCACACTTGGCTCCGCTTGTGACTTACTTGACTCGCATGGCTCACACCGTGCCTTGTATTGCTCACATGTTAGTAAGACTCGAAAACAATGCCTCAGGGTTAGGGTATAGATAATTAATGTCTAGTAAAGATTACATGTAGATTCCCAAATTCAGCACAACATGGTCCAGTATAGGATAAGGGTTTTATAATCTCATAGTATTTGAAGTGTTATAATACCTCATAATAACGAAATGTTGCAAACTACTAGACTGTTAAAAACCAAAGCTTCAAAATTCCATTTGAACTTCAAATGTGCTTTTTCACCTCTGAAAACGGGTTAATTGGTTCTCTGCAGGTATACAAATTTCCTTTTCTCATTTATCAGTTGCTATCATTTAGTTAATAATATTTTCAAATTTAAAGTTAAGTGTTTCATTTTATATTGCTTGCTGTAAAAAAAAAAGATTCAAGAAAAAAAGAAGATTGGTTTATGTATTATTATTTTGCAGTTTAGTTCAGTGGACACACATGTAAATCACGCAAGTTGTTTTTAAGTTTTAAATCATATAAACTGAGTAATTAATTGGGCGTTATCAATGACTTGACAGGAGAGTAAGAACTTTCTCATTTCCTAATCTATAACACTGTTGTCTGCTGACATGTTTTAATTAATTTTTTGCAAGCAATTTCCATAATAATGAAATTGCTTAAAAGTTTTATGAAATGTCTCTTTGTTTGACATGTTCTTGCATGGTAACTGCCATCAGGTGTTTATTTTGTTGTGCTATTCAACCTAACTATTGTCATAAGCAATACAAGCTGTCATGAGAGTGTGACTTATGGCAAATCATTGTGTTATGAGTCATTATTACTTTTAACAGCTTCTCTCAATCACAATAGTTGCAGCTGGTTCTTAAACATTCAGATAATACACTGAAGGAACCAATTGCAAAGTGCTAAACATCATCCTTTAATGATAATGATGATGATGATGATAACGAAAACAACAATGAATAATTATAATTTGACAATTGTAAAACCAATGCTGTCTTAAACATTTTAGGGGTCTTAACTGATGTTTCGGCAATGCTGCCTTCTTCAGTGTGCCCAAATGTTGGTTAAGACCCCTAAAATGTTTAAGACAGTGTCGATTTTACATTTTTCAAATTTACATTAAGTAATTACGCTGTGCAAGATTTTCAATCTTTATTACACAAATGAATAATTATGGTTAGGAAACCAAAGAAATTGAGAATCAAACTAGGTTGAAATCATTTTATCCTGAATTTCATTTTGGCCTACAACACGCATATCTGTTTCAGTTGGAGTTTCTCTGTGGTTACTGTGCAAATCCAAAAACCATGAACACTTTGATTTGATTTTTGACACGGGGTTCAAAATAGCAGCCGGCTGCCAGCGACAGCCGGCACTTTGGTCACACTTGCCAGCGATTTTTCACGGAAGTAATAGAAAATTACATGTATTGATCAGCGAAAAATCAGCCTTGGGAAAAAAAGGCTAAAATTAGCTCTGATTTTATTTTGAACCCTGTGACGTTTTCAATATGTGCAGCAAGCAATCAGAAGTGACATGAAACCACAAACTAATTACTGTTACTGTTTGTGGTTTAATTTTCTCGCGCATTATGGCTTTTTACTGGAAACACCTTATAACATTCCATAAATGTTTCTAGTGTTCACGATAAAAAAAATTTAAAACCAATTCAATTTAGATTTTCTTGTGTCCCAGAGCCATCACCATAATCTGTGACAAAGGAAAAAATATTGGTTTGAAAATTTTTAAACCAAAGAAAAACTTGAACTATCTGCAATGTGTATGTATAGCTAGGTTTGTGAATACCTAATTTTCTTTGTTGGCTACACGAGCAATTTTTTGCTTGCAATGGTGTGCAAGTTGTCCTAAATTTGTTGCGTTGCCAGTGCACGGTGAAAATCACATGTGTAGCCATCCTTGTGCAAGTGCTGCGATGGTGACAGCTAAAAAATCGAAGAAAAAATGGCGAGAAATTCATTGAGTTGAACTTTTTGCGATAAAATCAGACTTTGTCACTTGTGTAGCTACCACCACATGCCAGCTACACTATGCAACAATTTCCAGAAAAAATCGCTTCACCATCACAAGCAAAAAATTTGCCTGTGTAGCCACAGCTTAATGAGCTGTAACATAATAAAAGGGCCCTAATTACATGTGGTTTTACTATACTAGGCCATTTTGCTGTAAATTATTTTTCTTCACTGCTTTTTAGGGTTTTTTTTTCTGTTATGTTGCAGGCATCTATGAGTCAAAAATATAAAATGTTTCATTTAAATTATCTTTTTTTTTCTGACAGAAATGTGTCGATAGAGAAGACAAAGTGTACAGAGGGAATAACCAAGTTATTAACCTCACAACCAATTACATATGGTCTGGATGCAAACAGCAAACCCTCACAGGAGGTGTCAAATATCTAATTTGTGATGGTAAGGACAGTTTTGTGAAGGAGGTAGTTTGAAATGTCA
>OX419344.1:19059724-19099724 GCA_948470475.1 Galaxea fascicularis
ATTATGAAGCAACATGTCACTCACTCAGAATCAAAACATCTTTACTAAAGGCGTATATGACTTTGTACATGTAGGAAAGCGTATCTTCATTTTATTTTAAGTTATTTCTCTTTGGGATGGTGTTCTGATACTGAAAATGTTAAATAAAATTATTAATTGAAACCTTTTTTTTGTTTGGAAAATTAAATGGTTGTAATTTTGATGTCTAACTCTCGTATATGATTCCTTATATTTTCTGCGTAAATTATGTTTTGCAGAACTGTTAACAAGTCGAAGATTGTTTCACGTTTCATACAAGCTATTTATGGTTTCACTTACATTTGAAGGTAAGAACTGGCAGCCTTTTTCATCTTGTTTGTTATTATACATAAATAGCCTCTCTAAATTTGTCATGACTGGTTAGCTGGAGTATTTATTAATCAAACATGGGTTATATTTTTGATACTTGTATTGTATGTTTTGTACTTTTGAGTACAAAACACGAGATGCAATGAAAGTATCAAATGGAGTATCAAAATTTGATACTCCATTTGATACATTTGATATTTAATGGTTTGATGTCATGATTTTTCCAGTAAGTGAGCTACTAGGCATTTTGTAACAAGGTATGCATTTAACATGTCCTTCGTATTAAATTTTCGTACCCAAAAATTATCCTTTGATCATTCCCATCACTTGAAATCTGGAATACTCCCCCTGGGGTGTTCATACCACCAAATACCACAGCCTTTGAGCTTACAGGAAGGTGAGCAGGATGCACTGTACAATACATGTATGGAAAGGGGTTAGGAATTAGTGACAATTCTAGTCACAGGTGAAAATCAGATCATATACATTGTATGTAGATAAAAAATGTAGCCACATTGCATAATACCTCCCTTAACCTTAAGTAGGTGGGACTTTCAAGAAAGGTGGAAACTGATGGCCAGGGGTATGGATAGGTGGGATATCAGCAAGCCTGCAAATAACAGTCGGGCGTCGGACAAATGTCCGACAAATTTTAGGTTTTGACTGGCGAAAGCTTAGCCTGGTCGGACACTCTGACCGGGAATTTCTGACCAGTCTGTTCTTTTGTACGGCCAAAACTTGACCCAGGCCTGACAAATGACCTGCTAATGGACAACAATTATTTGCAGGCTTGTATTAGGGGTGCATTGCTGGGACTCCTACTCTGGTTTAGGAATAAGAGAATAGGTGGAATAAAGTTTCCCATAAAAAAAAGCATACCGGTAGTCTAAAAACAGAACACATACTCTTGGTGGAAGTGACTTGAGAAAAGCATGCAGAGTATACCGGTAGTCTTGACTGCACCTGAACGTAAAATTTCTGGGGAAAATCAGTGGCCGTTAATGAGGGCTCTCGTGAAGAAACATTCAAAACCATTAATTTTACTATGATACCTCGGTAATTATTATAATGCATGTTTTCAAAAAATACACTTTGTTTTCTTTCCTCAGTTGTAAGTTTAATGTTCTACATTATATACTACGACAAATTTGCAAAGAGTGGCCATGAACCATATGCAATATCAGTAATAGGTATGTGTGCCACGTGTTGTACATTACACTGCATGCAGATCAAAATAATTTAACATAGTTTAGATTGAATGAATTTCTTGATGGTCCTGAAGGACACATGAAAGGCTAAAAATAGTACTTTTATTGTTTCGGCAATTCATCATCTTACTATGCTTTTCCATCGGCATCATTGTCATCATCACCACCATCAGCGTTGTTTATTTATACCTGTTATGCCTTGTAGCTGGGCATACCTTGTCAAATATAATTTCACAAAGCTAGTATGTTTGTGGTTGCACAATTAATTAATTCAGAGCACATTAAACTTAGGATTCAAGCTTTAAGAGCTGTATACAATATAAAGGAATCCATATATACAACACAGCTGTTAATTTCCCTTATGGACAAGAAACCACATGTTAATGCCATTTATTTTCTCTTGCATTCCAGCGCGTGGTTGTCATTTTGTGTCCCATGTGATATTTTTAATTACCTTAATTTTAATGGCCAAAGGTTGGACTGTCACAAGGTATGGAAGCTTAGTACTTAATTATTCTAATTAATAAAAATTATTAATTAAAATGAAAATCTCATAATTTCTCTTACTTCCTTAGTCCTTATGGTTTCATCTCTATGGCCAACAGTTGTCATAAATTAAATTACGTTAACTTAAAAGTTATCCACAGCTGTAACTTTTACTGGAGGCCAATTTTGCAAATAAATTTTCCTTAAATGTTCCTCAGTGCCCCTTTATATTAGAAGTACACAAGGCTATGTTTTGAAGTGAAACTTTTTATGAACTTACCACATTAATTTACAATAAATTGTTTCAGTTGAAAACTGCAAAACATTCAGTTTACCCAGTTTCACAATTTTCTCAGTACATACTCTATTTACATGATATTTTACCTGTTCTTCTCTGATCTGCTCGCACAAAGTTTTGAATACTTTCACTCTACTCTTAGAATGTATATTGTGTGATTCCATGAAAATATCCATTTCCCCCCCCACAGAGGGGTTTTTGGTTTGCACCCTCTCCCCCCCCCAATTCAAATTTAATTTAAGCTCCATACTTTTCTTTGAAAACTTATTCTTTTGCCAACCCCTCCCCTGTAGAATTTCCATTGTCCCTCTTGGGGGGGGGGGGGGGTAATTGGATAATTATTTCTTGGGACTGCATATTCAAAGCTAAGAACAAAAGCATTTAAACTTGCCTAAATTACATTTTGGAAAATTGTCTCTAAATAATTCCAGGCAGGAATACAAGGGTAATAAATGAGATGGTACTAAAAAATTTAGCCATGCGTGTATTCTTACCATTTTGGATCAACGTTTTGTTGTTTTCAGAGGGCGCATCAGCTCTGCTGGTCAAATCAAGCTCAGTATTTTTGGAACAATATACACATTATGTTTTGCCATCCTATTCTTCTATGAAGCCGCTGTAAGTAATAAAAAATAGTATTTTGTTAATATTGCAAAATAATGTAACTTTAGCACCTGGGAGTCGTATGACAATTTGATCAACCCTGGAAACCCTAACAGTGAAAAGTTATCAGTAATATCAATGTTTGATAAAACAGAGTGGTCAAAAGAATTAAGGATAGGATCGCACAAGGTGAATTTGTTTAACAAGATCTCCCTACAACTTCTAGAGGAAATGTTTTGGGGTAACATATATGAGATTTTAAATTTTGATCTTAGTGTTTAAAAGGTTGAGTCCAGGTGAGTGTAGTCCAATGTAGGACTGCTTATAGTTATTAGTATTGTCTAATATCTTGACGGTGTGAACTTATAAAATTTATTTAACTTAAGGCTGGATTGAAAAGAACTCTTGAATGAGTTATCTTTTGCAACAGTAATAATTGTTTATGTCTTTGCATGGCCACATGAATACTGTGGTGTTTAATAGCAAATGGTGAGAAATCTTTTAATTGTTGACAGTCGTCAAATAATATGTTGAGCAAATTCAGAAATATTTGCTGAGAACACCTTTGAAAAATCTGATTACTATGTCAAGGAAAATCCCACTCATTCGACTTGCCAACAGTTGGCAGGTATATCGCTAAATGCCATTCTAGCATGTGTAATAACTTTCCAGCATTATTGGCCTTTTTTGCTTGGATATAACTTAACATTGTTTCACCTTTTTATTTTCCTTGTCAAATTTCAAGGTTTTTGACCCTGGTGAAGTTCTGTATATCTATGAAAGTCCAGCGGGCGTTGGAATCTGTGTTCTTAGATTGATTGTGAGTACCATTCAATAATGTTTAACTGGCTTAGTTCCAAGCTTAGTTGTGGTTTCTTGCCTTTTTTCAGTTTGTGATACAGGAAAGATCTAGTGTTTGTCAAAACGACACTTCATTCTCTACGTGAAGAAAATCAATGTAATGCCTTAAGAAGATGTCAGTTGTTGTAATTGAAACAATGTTATATTATTTGAACATTGGTTTATCAGCCATGGACATCACCCTCCAAGAAACATTTGCAACAAAATGTCAGTTGTCATAGTTACATCTAAATGACCTTTCTAATGTAAATTGCTGGTAGCTTAAAGATATTTGGCATCACCATAATTACAACATTGTTTATGATTGTAAAATGATAATTTATCAACTGTTAACATTTTATTAATTAATTATCAAGAATTATTTATTTATTAATGTAATTGTTGGTATATAGCTAGTTAGTACTACCAAAATTTATAATCTGTTTGGTGCTTTCAGTTTTCACTTTACTCTTAAATGTGAGTAGCAACAAATGCAATGTCATTGGCCATTCATAATTTGAAAGTGATTGGTTGACACATGCTTCACGTGAAAAAATCGTGAAATGTTTGATTCAAGTGATAACCATATTGTGCAGTGAGCCACACTGTTAAAGATAACCTAAGTTAAATTTTCTGTAACTAAACTGTTATTGATATGCTATTTCAGGCCTGGCTGTGGTTCTGCTATGGAACATTCTTTACGCTGAAGCACTATCCCAACAAATCTAACTTTTATTACCCATTCTGGTTTTTCTACACCGGATGGTAAGCTAACTTACTGTTTGTTTGTTTTTTAAAGCTATTACTGTTAATATAAATCCTGCTTGTGTTTTTAGCGGTGCTTTCCTGAAGTCACAAAATGAGGGATTTGAGACTTTTTGATGCCATTAACAGTGCTGTCACTGTACTGAGGGCTGGGCACTGGGGATTCTGAGTTAGATCTCTGGCTACTGTGATAGGAAAACCTGCATACTGACCATACCACAGTAGCTGGATTTTATGGCTACATTTCTGCATATTTCTGCTTCCATAAAAAAAAGTGACCTATGGGATTGACCGGGGTGCAGTTTGCCAGTTATTTACTGGTACATTTCAGCTCAAAATTATTAATTTGTTGACTCTTTCAGCAAATTCATTTTTCGAAAAAGTTTCAATTTTGATGGTCTGGGTGAAAAGAAAAAATCTTGAACCAACTTTGTTTCTTAATGATAGCCAGCCTCCAGGCACTTTTCAGTATGGATTGTGCAACACCTGTCACTTGATCACAGGATTTGATATCAAGCTCTCTTTTTAGGTTTCTTGCTGGGCCAATTGTTGTTGTAATTGCGACATTCAAAATACCGAAGTGGGAAAGGTTAGTAAAGATTTAAGGACCTGAAGTCTTTGTAACAAGGGGTTTGTTAACTTTTAATTAAACTAATTGTTAGTGTTATTAATATCAATATTATTAATAGCAATGTTGTAGATGAGTATTCCATCAACTGCTCCATTTCTGTGAAACAAGAAGATATAGGAGCTTTGCATATGGCAACATGTACATGCTGTCTGCAAGCCCTTAACACTGACTCCCATGATTGCAGGACAGGATGATTGGTGCTTTTAGTCTTAGAGAAGAAGAGTAGTCTTTGTTTTCACAATCACAATTTTTTTGTCTGAAGCTATTTAGACCACTTTTGTTCATGTCTAAATACTCCTTAGGAGGCAGGATGGCAGAGTGGTCTAGGGCGCTAGATTTCAATGTGGTGACCTGGGTTCAAATCCTGCTCTAGCCACTAGCTGGTGTTGTTCTGGGTTTGTGCCTGGATCAACTCCTTGGTCATCCTTGTAAATAGCCAACTGGTCTGCCTCCCGCCAGTTGGGATTCTTAACTCTGTTGTGTTCATTTGTTTCATTGTCCCTGAAAATCCCCTCCAGGGGAGTAGTCAATTAAGTATTTATTCATTCATTTATTTATTTATTAAGTTACGGACTGAGGTTTTCCTCGTTAACATAAATGAATAGGAAAAAAAAGGATCCATACAGTAGAATATGGCCCAGAAAATTGACCTATCACAGCATGTGTACTAACTGTGAGATAATTTTGTAATAGTGATTTATTTTTATGAGTAGTGAAACTGTTTCAATTCCTCAGTGACTCATTCTTTGTTTACTTGCTTGCCAGAGCTCAGGTGGTCAGCGGCATTGATTGGTCAATCTCTTTTCTTGCACATGCCACGTTTTTGGTAAGTCACATTTTTTTTGAACTGCAACTCTTTAAGCTTAGTTCAAAAGGGTACTAACTGTTTAGGGGAGGGTCATGGGTACGGTGTACGATGGAGCTCATTACAATTTTACGCGAACTTGATTCTTTGAAATAAAACTTGATTCTTTGAAACGTAAACTTGATTCTTTGAAACGTAAACTTGATTCTTTCAATCGTAAATTTGAATTTTTGAAACATAAAACTGGATTCTTTGAAACTTGAAACTTGATTCTTAGACACGCAAAACTTGATTCTTTGAAACACAAAACGTGATAGACCTTGTAACGGTTTCCCACGTCATCTTGAGGGGTAGGCAAACGATTCGGAAATAACAGTGTTTATATGGGAAACTGATGTCAAATAACTTGTGAAAACCTTGAATGTAGAGAAATTTATAAATTGGAAACTGAAGTTACTAGCCAAAAGATTTCAATGTGAAAATCTGAGGTTCCTAACTGCCTTAAAATTCGCTCGGTGGAATTTTTAATTAATCATACATTTGTCTGTATTTTTTTCCGCAGACGGCACGGAAAAATTTTCCAGTCTAACTTTTTTCTGCACGGAAAAATGGTCTGTGTAAAAAAATTCAAAGAATCAAGTTTTACGTTTCAAAGAATCAAGTTTGCGTAAAATTGTAATGATGTCCATCGTACACCGTACATTGGTTCAAATCCCTCACAAACCAGCTTCTTAAAAGAATATTGGAAGAGTAAGGGGGGTGTTCACATTGGAAACTCATGCTAGTGCCAGGTTTCATACCAGGATGACTACTTGATTTCGTATTGCCTATACATGATTTGTGCTGCTAGAAGACTGATTTCATATGGAAAGGACTGGTTGTTCTTCATTTACATGATACTGTTGCAAGATTTTGTACCAGAATGAAATTCCCGCCCCAGTATGACTCGTTCTGGCACTAGTAAACATTTCTGGTTTCAGGGGCTTCGAGAAACGCATGCCTGGCGACAAGACTTAGCTGGCTTTTAACCACGGTCAAACAAGACTAAAGTGGCTATGAATTATAAACCACTTGCGTAAATAAGGATATACACAGAAGCACACATCCTGCAGTGATTTCAACACCATTAGCTTTTATTATGTAAACAAATACAGAGCCATAAGAGGGAAGCAGAGTGAACTTGCTTTGGGACAAAAGTCACCCCAGTATTATTTTAACACATCTGGCCTAAGGTGATTTATTATCTCTCTCAGTCCTGATGACTCATTACTGGGCAGATACGTTAAGCTGTTGGTCTTGTTTCTTTCACTTTCACTTAAAAGAATCCACGCAGTGATCATGAAGAGTTTGAAATGTAGTTCCCAGTGCTGTGGTTTGTCACACTGAATGGTCTGTGTGTCCATCCAACCAACCAACCCTGTACATACATTCATCCATTACCAACCAAACCCTTTCATACATCCCAGCACATCTATATGCCAGAATGGTTTACAGTTTTGGTCTACTTGATACTTTCAGGTAATTACAAGACCTTCTGCAGCAAACGTGAATTTCCCTTTCCACATGAGAACTAACCAGGTATAAGGTTATGAACATTGCATAGTAAAAGTGATTGTACAACAGTGTTGTTTTTCACCTTTTGTACAGAAGCATCATTAAGCATTAATTTGACCTTTTAAAGCTGTGGTCATGTTCACCAATTTCTATCAACAAGGTTGTCAATAGGATTTTAAGTAGGTGGATGAATGAGTTCAAGTAGGTGGCTACACTCATTATAATGAGCACAAAGCTCACAAAGGCAATTTTCTGCATTATTGGGCAAAAGTAGCCAGCGCAAAGAAGTCTGACAGATGGTGGAAATCCACCAGCTACTGGCTTCTGATGTCAACCCTGACCAAGATCCATTAAGCAGATGATACACGGTTCAGCATTTGTTGAGCAAAAAATGTTGCGGCAACTTGTTGAACAGAATAGAGCCAAGCTCTATTTTCATTCAACAAAGTTCAACAACTTTCAACATGTTGAATGGTATATTTCAACGTTCAGCATCACATATGATACACTGTTCAACATTTGTTGAACAGCAGCTGCAACATTTGTTGCTCAACAAATGTTGAACCATGTATCATTCACTTTAGAGTATGTTGAGTTTAAATGTTATTTTGCCACATTGTGGTCAGATATCTCATAGTACTTGAACAAGAAAAAGTTACCTGATTTCAGGGCTTCTTTTAAGGGTTAGAGTGTGGGGAGTTTTCCCCACAATTCTCAGATAAATCTAGTTTCTTGGAAAAATCTCATGTTGACCATATCACAATAACTGGATCCACAGGCTACTTTTTCCAAATTTCCACTTACATGTACTTAAAAAAATTAATGACAACTCAGAATTTACAAAAGGAAGAGCAATCTGTAACAAGGAATTTCTTTTTGGTAGATTGGTATTCAAGAAGCTGCACCGGCCAGACCTCTAGAGAATGGCAGTGCATACTACATGCCGCAACACGCAACTGCACCTCCTCCCTACTCTCCAAGTCCAGGTCACTTCACAGATATTACCACCATGTTTTTAGGCAGTGGTGTAGCCAATGGAAACAAGGTATTGATCAATTTCACTCTCTAATGATGCTTAACTACAACGTCAAGATGCAAATTATCTCTAGGGTTTGGCAATTTAGTTGGGAGAACTTGGTTAAACATTAAAACCTTTAATTTGGCAATCGCTCCAACAATTCTTGTTAGCCATGTGCTAAGTTACAAATCAATTTTGTAATTAGATGACATTCTCAGCACTTGGGATGGCTGTGT
This sequence comes from Galaxea fascicularis, assembly GCA_948470475.1. NCBI lineage: Eukaryota > Metazoa > Cnidaria > Anthozoa > Scleractinia > Euphylliidae > Galaxea > Galaxea fascicularis. Next base: position 19,068,517 of record OX419344.1, read on the forward strand.
AAATTGCATGTACAGCCAAGAGTGCCATGATTGGACGCCCTTGAGACTTTGCATAGATGTCCATGTACAGGAGGTGACTGTGAAAGGAGGTTGAAAATGCAAAAGAGGAGGTAAAGTGTGTTAGTGACACCTCCTGTTTGGGTTTGCAAGTCTACATTGTGTGAACAAAACAACAGTAGATATTTTAGTATCTGGAGCTGGAAATATTCGAGAACTTTATATGCTGGTAGAAGATGGAGAAGCAAATCAACAAAAGTGCAATGTAACTGGAGCGGAACTGTCATGAAAGTTTGACAGAGCTCAGAGGTCTGATCTTTCTGCTTAAGTGGGGTTAGAAACATATGTAAGCCCATGGCTCTTCAGAAGTGCCTGCTTCCCCTTCGGTGGGCAATGTCTGCTCACAGGGGTTTAATAGTGTGGAAAGTAGAGAAATCGCTGTGACTCTGGTTTCGCACCTGCTTGAGGGAGGTGTCCATTTATAAGAGCTGTCCAAAAGGAGGATTAAAACATACATTTGAACCTTGCTTGCATTTTGGCTAAGGTATGTATACTGATATTATTGCAGCCAACACATTCACCCATGAATGGAATTCAAAATGGAGGTTTCAATGGCTACCCCGCAATGACGCCGCAAAATCCAGCGCATCCACCACCAGCCATCAGTCAATTCCAGTCAGCTCCAACATCATAACAAGAAAGTAACGGTTCTGTTGCAGCTCTCTAGCAAAGCATAAAAATTGATTAATATTGCTGTATTCTCTATGCATAAAATGTACATAATTATCATATTAATATAACTTAAGATGCACCTTGAAATTTAAGGGTTGCTTGAAATATGCGTTTTCAACTGTCATTTTGACGTTTTGAGGTTGAATTGTATGTGAAGAATCACTGAAAATGTACGTGTAGGTTTTTACAAAAAGATTAATGGTCTTATAATAAAAGTCAACAGCCTTTATAGGTGGATATTATACAAACATAATCTCTGATCCAAAGACGCAAATTAGGTTTACAGGTCATTGCCACAGTGTTGCTTGATTCAATTGCCAGCAAGCTGTATTGTTCTCATGCCACTCGCAGAAAAACCATTCCAACAGAAAAGTAATGGAAAATGAAAAGGAAATAGAACTCTCACATTGATATGTGTTGAAAGCTGTGGTATTTAGCCTTAACTACATGTGAAATTTAATTTGAAAAATGTCTGAGTTCATTGCTCATTCCTGTTGTCAGCTTGTAACAAGAATTTTGCTTTACAAGTGTTTACATACATGTGTACTGCATACAATTTCTTCCATGAATACAGATGCCACCAATTTAAAATATTATTTTTTGTTCATTTTCAATAATTATTGATATCCCAGATGCTTTATTTAAAGAGGGTGCTAGCAAGTGTACAATTAATAGAATAAGTAATATACTAAATTATACCCAGCGTGTGTTTTACATGTAAGAGGTAATAATTTATTAGGAAGGGTAGTGTGAACAGCACTAAACTGACTTTGAAATTTTTACCACTGACAAGTCCAATTTAAGATTTGCTTCTTTGCTTATGTATGTTATATCTTATTGTGGTAGCTAGTTCTTACTTGATTGTATCACTGTATTTTTATGATGTTTTATGTTATGCTGTATAAATACCTCACGGGTGTGAGCTTGTAAATACTGTAGCTTAAAAAGGAATGATTTGTAAATATCCAGGGTTCTCAGTTGAACTTGTAACACCTGACAGTCTTACTAATAAGTGTTACAGTTGCAAAAGTGCCTTGACCAGTATGAGGCTTCAGTGTTCAGGGTGAAAATAGCACAGTCTGCAACAGCTGTTCAAAGTTCTGTTGAGATCCATTAATACCTTAAGTGTTTATTAAGGCTTTTGAAAACTGATTGTTGAAATACTTAAGGTGCTTTAAAGCTCTAGAATGAGTAGTTCTTGGTTCAAAGCTAACATCCTTCTTCTTGATATAGTTTTCATAATTTGTTCAACCCAACTTACAGTTGTTGTTGTAAGTGACCTCATGTAAGAAGTCCTTCAAAATAGTGCTCTTAAAATATTCATGCATTACATACAGCACTCTTTCGTAAATGTAACACATTTTAGTAACACGAGGGCAACGTATGAAATATCAAGCAGTTTATGCAGTAAATAGTATTAACATGATGTCTTCTACTTTGCCGTAAAATTGCTGCAGACAACATTTTCATGTACAAACTTTTATAAATGTTTTCTCAAGGTAATATTACCAAGTCAAATCTCGTGACCAAATTATTGTTGCAAATTATTGCACTTCTATTTTGCTGTGTGTGCTAAAATTCTTCTAGTTGTTGGCCACATGTATTGCTGTGTAACATGTGAGAAAATTCAGCTTTTATAGTCTCTTACAATTTTTCATTAGTCCTCATTGTGTTGCATTTTAATTGATTTTTTAACTATTGCTGCAATATTGGTGAGGCTCAGAAGAGTCTAGCCTGCATAACAGGCATTTAGTTAATGTAGCACAAAGTGCAAGGTATCGAGGGCAAAGCCCAAGTGCAGGGTGCAAGGCGAGAGGGAAAGAAACATGTTTCTCCCTCTGTACATATTACATGTACAGTTAGTAGTATGTGTATTGCAAACAAGCTGGGTTTGTTTTTGTAGTATTTAATGTATAATTAAATGTAGTATTTATATCTGCATGTAGTTGCTGGTACCCATGCGTGTGGAAAGCATCTGGTCCGGGTTGTTCAAATGTATCCACCAGATAAATCGCTATCCAGTGAATAAGTATTGGGAAAGCTAATTGCACTATCCACTGGATGGATATTTATCCGGTGGATAGCGCTATCCAGTCTTTGAACAACCGGGGCCTGATGTTTATAACCAAGAGCCAGTTACTCAGTTGACAGACTGACCAATTAAAATGTTAAATTAAACTGGTTGCATTACTCTTTATTTTATTTAAAGTTGTGAAGAAACAAATGTTTCTGTTAAAGAAAGCTAATGACAATGCACAAGTTATCAATATTTGTGATCTTTGCTTCAAAGGAATATTTATTTTTCTCACAAAGCAACAAATTTGACACATTTGAAGCAACATGCGATCAATCCCAGGTCCCCAGCATGATTACCGGTAAATAACTAAATAAATAAAATAAATGACTTTTACTTACCTTGGCAGTATATTTAGTACAAAGGCTAGTGGAGCCGAACAAATACATGGGACAAATAATTCAAATGAACATAACATGGGTTACGCATACCAACTGGCAGGAGGCGAACCAGTTGGTTATTTATAAGCATGGTTGAGCCGGCCAGAGCGAGACTTACAAAACCAGGCACCTTTCAGTCTCAATATTTCCTGCTGCCGATCTCGAGGAGTTTCCACCTCGGTTTGCTTTTTGTATTGTGAACCACAATACAAAATTAAGCAGAATCCTCCACTGGTTGACACCCCACCTACTTGCTTGAGAAGTCAGTCAAATCCTCTCATTAACATCACTATCATTTTTACTGTCAAAAATCTTTAGAAATATATTTCTAGGGGTTTTATTCTAGAGAATTCCTCAACAACCTCTTTCTGAAACCTTTTCCTCATCCAGGCTAACATATTTTTTACACCCGTTATAAGCTTACTTTATCTAAGAAAAACTGACGACCACATCGTTTTAAAAATTTCCCGTGAGTGGTTTGAATTTTTAAACTTTGCTGGATTTCTCAATCGTCAATAACCTATCTTACATAGTAATTTCGGGCACTTCCTCCCTCGGGAATGAGCCAATTTAGAATTCTGCTGAAATGAAACACATTTGCTAGTTTCCAGTTTGGAAATTGACGAAGTAACAGCTGACCTTGGCACTTTGTGTGTCACTCCGAGTCAAGAACCCACCATGACTAGGGGTATTCCCAGGAAAATTTACACAAACCTTGCGGTTATAGGTTTTTGTATAAACGGATTTTGATCTTACCTCAATATGGGATGAAATGACAATAATTAGGCTCTTTTTGCTGGTCGAAAGGTGACACGCCCGACCTACAAATACAGCATGAAAATCATTGTGATGAGGATCTCCGGGAATATCTTCCTTTCACAACAAACAGCTGTCAAGACTTTGAATGGATTACTTTCTGAAATTATTTTATGTACCTTGCTCTCTGTTAAATCCGCGGCCTCGTTAATGAACACTTAAGACTTAATTACCGCTCGAAAAATGAGTATCGTCCATTTCTGGTCGAATTCTTGTCGATTTCATGTTTGTGCAACGCTGATCTCTCGAATTTCCCGCCTTTGATGTACGAGAAGAGTTTACAATTTGGTCGAAATGAGAAGTTTCTTCCTGAGCTCAAAAATTCGTCGTTTAAGTGATACCTTCAGCCATTATTTTTATTCTCTTATTGTTAAAAAACCTATTTTCACTTCAGAGCTGGCAAATTGTTGCTTTTAAATGAAACTGAGACAAAAACTTTTTCAAGATGGTTTGAAAGTGTTTAAGATCGAAGTTCGAACTCTCAATACTCAATACACAGCTTGGTAACCTCGCTGAAAGAATTGCTGCAGGAAGTCAAGGTCAAGCTATTTTGTCTTGCCACTTTTTGCCGAAATCCTTGACTTTTTGGGACATTTTCTTCGTAACTATCCCGAAGTAATGCCTGTTTCTCAAATTGTATACTCAGAAAAGTACTCGGATGATAAATATGAGTATAGGTAAGTCTCGATCTTGAATGTCTTTGCTCGAAACCCGCTTCGTTTGCTTCGTTAAACCATGTTGAAGTTACATTCAATCCTTAATACCTTTCGATCGGTAGAGTTTTAGTTAGCTTTACAACTTTGCTTGGTAACTTTCTGTACAGCTTAAGCTTTTAGTTTGAGCTGTAGTTTGACTGATGTTGTATCTTCGACCCAAAGTCTCGTCATGTTTTCTGTTTCTTTGCTGAGAACAGTGTAAGATCGAGTAATGGATATATAATCAATACAGAGACCTGCGCGGAAGTTTTTCCCGCGTCTCCATTACTTCAGCAAAGAAAACCTCAAGCGAATGCATTCATAGCGTTGATAAATTTATTTCTCATTGTCTCTCTAATGATGGGGGGAGGGGTGGGGTGGAGGCGACAGAGAGAGAACCAGGTACCCTCGAGATTTCCTTAGGTCCCGTTCAGACTAGGTGCCTGTGCCCAGTTTTTGGGAATGGGCACTAGTCTGAACATAGCTTTTCGTTGGTGCCCGTGAACAAATCTGAGCACCGTGCCCGGGCATGGACATTACCTCCAAGGGTAGTACTTGGGCACCGTTCCCGAGTATGGGAACTTGTCTAAACACGTTTTGATGTGTTCCCGCATTTTTTCCCGTGTTGCCCTACAATGCAGTCACAAAAATGGTGGCAATATTGTGGAATAGTCACCACCAAGCCTTCTGCACTAGTGATAACATCCTCAGTCCAGGGCACTGAGGTGTCTAGACAGCGTCCTTTTTAGTGCCCTGGAATGGTGCCGGGGAACGGGCACTTAGTCTGAATGGTAGTAAAAGACCAGCTTTTTAGAATACACGAATCACAGTTTTAGAAATGGCTTTTCAGGGCTTTTGAGAAACAGGCCCCCAATCAGAACTAAACTCAGATAATTGTTGCCCTGTCTTTGTTGTTCACCTTTGTCAGGCATGTGATCCTCCCAAAAGAGTTAGCTGACCTTGTTCCTAGGACCCACCTGATGACAGAAAGCGAGTGGCGTAACCTTGGAGTACAACAGTCTCCAGGGTGGATCCATTATTTAGTCCACGAGCCAGGTGAGATGGCATTCATATGACAGCATTTATGGTTATATAAGTACGTAATCATTTCAGTGCAAGATGTGATATGAAAATGTGATTTGTTCAATACTTCCAGCATCACACATGAACTCAGTAAAGGCCTATGAATGGGTCTTGTCTTTCACAACATCAACCTTTTCACTCCCACGATCTCTATATAAATTCTCCTTACTGTCTGTCATACATTGCTTATAATCTTTGTCTGAGAATTTGTATAGGAAATCGCACCACCTCAAGTACAATTCAGGATTAATAGGTAGGAGTGATTTTGAAAGTTCTCAAAATTGCACGAGCCTTTAGGTGAGTGCAATTTCAGAACTTTAAAAATCACTCCTACCTATTAATCCTGAATTGTTGGAGAAGGTCGTGCAATTTTTTATTTATAGTATATTCGACAAAATTACCAACTTTTGCACCATTGTCATGGAAACTTAATAGGTACTCCAATGGAGTACTATTTGGCATTAATTGTACTACTCTCGACCAATCAGAATTGAGTAATTTTGTTGAGTGTACTATAAATGGTTAAATAAAACAAGTATCTCCTAGTTGATTATTTTCTTTATTCTCATCACCTGTCTGTTTGACAATGTAGTGATATTGCAAGGAGAATTTTCTTGTTGGTCACTCCCAGGAATGAAGGGGTTTATTGAGGTGTTTACATTTTCAGTGCCGTGGGTTTCTGTGTTTGAGAAGTAGGGTTCAACTGTATTAAAACTTAACTTCATGCCAACTTTGTTAATTTTGCAAAAGCTTATAATTTCAGTCTGTCACAAATTTTTTAAGTACTGTATGTATGATGATAAGTAAGAAGTAGCCAGGGGTGGATCCAGGAATTTCTGAAAGGGGGGGTTGTACACTACTGAAGTAGCCTTGAACACCAATGGTGTGGAAGGTGAGTAACTTGACAAGCAGTCGAATGGTAAAAGTGAAATAACTTTGTAAAAACAATTTTATTATTTTACGAAGAATCAAGCAAAATAACAACAACAACAAAATCTCAAAGGGGGGGGGGGGGTTGCAACCCCCTCAACCCCTCCCCTGGATCCACCTCTGAGTAGCTTAGGATTTCAGCTGTGGTGATATGGTTAATGGTCTGTTTTCTATCAGCAGGATTCATACAGATCCTGGAAATAAACTTGAATCTTAGTCTAGCATTTTCCAGGACTGCAAAGTCCTTGAAAATGGTGGGAGGTCCTAGAAAACCCTAGAATGTTGTAAACTCAAGTAATAAATTTTTCTTGAAAGACATTAGGGAGCAGCCAAATGATAAAATCCAACAACTGAAAAATACTTTGTGTTAATTATGAGGCCTGGAAAAATTCTGGAATTTTGTTTCTGAAAAAGGTTATGAACCCTGTATCAGCGTATCTTGGGATATCACTCCAGATATATAGGAAGCCCTATATAACAGCCCAGGTTATTTTCTTCACCTTTTTTTGACAGAGCCACATGTGTTGCTGTTTAAAAGACCTGTCAACTAGTTGCATGGAGTTGGTACTATACAGAATGACTTCACTGTCAAGAAATATTTATTGCTAAAGAGAGAAAGCAAACAATATGGGGGCCATTGAGATGGTGAAGCGGCTATGGAACAGTCAAATCCCATGACGTGTTTTCCCCAAGTGTTTTTCAAATACGCTTTATTGATTTTGAAACAGACAAATGATCTAAAGTAAGAATTTGAGTCCTTCAAAGTGGTAAAAAATATTCTTAAATTATGCAAAAACCAGCCATGCCACCATTTTTAATTGAATTAGTTTCACCCTGAGAAAAGATACTTTTTCAACTTGCAAAGTTAAACAAAGATTTTGCCTATTAAATTTAAGAAGTATAGCCTTGTGAAAAGTGGGATTTCGCACTTTTAAGCACCGCGACACTTTTGTCCGTTTTAAGCCCGCCAGAAATTTTAGACCAGATGTTTTCGCTGATCATAGTTCATCTATTTATAAGGACATTATTTTTCCTGTAATTCCTACTCAAACACTAATTTGTGTCACTTTTATTCCTCATTCAAAAGGCCGTGCCATGAAGGGGCCTATTTTACGCGTATTTGCTCCCTTTAAAGTTTTAAATAACTACTCAAAGAGAACGTTCATTTTGAGACAAACGTTTGTAAGAGCTTTATTTCTTAATAAAGAGGTTTTTTCCCAAATCGGTGTCACAGTGTGATTAACGTTTTCTTTACGAAGAAAGAAAGTTTAACCAGAAAAAGAATCTGAGATACATCATTTGCACTTGAAAGAAAAATTCAAATTAGAATGATCTGAATCTGGAACGTTTTCATTAATTTTACTCAGAGGAGTAAACTTCAGCGCATTTTCCAATGGTGATTTTCTTTGTTATTTTGTAGAGTTTAAACGTGCCAATTTTCATAGAAGAGGTCTACAATTGCCAAATTTTCGTTTATTTAAGGAAACTCTCATTTTGATAATTATTTTAATAACTTTCTTGTCACGCTATGTACAGCACAAAACTATTTAATGATGGACACGAATTGGATACAATCTGCAAGGAGGTTACTTTAAAACGGGTGAAAACGGATTGACTATATGGCAAAAGCGGAAAAATGAAATCTGATTTGTATTTTTTGACTGGGCAGGGTTTACCGAAGCTTTTTCCACGAGAAAACAACGGAAACATCATGATTTACAAGCGATGTTTATGTTGCCGGTATACCGTCGTAATTCCCTCAACGCCGCGTTATTCCAGCTGTGTTTTTCTGCTATCTGAAACGAAAACCCAAAGCTCAGTGCAAAACATTTTATCGAGCTATTAAACGCATATTTCAAGTTATTGATAGTTAAGCTCCTGGACATTTATCAAGCTGTATCCGCCCCAGGCCTCTTCACTCGCTCTCTCCCGTATGCTCCTGTATGAAGTACTGGGAGGGCGCATGCTAATTATTTTTTTATTGCAGTTTGATGGCATAATATACAAATGATAAAAAAAATAAATAAAGGGGAAAACGTAAGCCGTAAGGAAGACAATTTTGAGAGCATGACATTCTGGCATAGCTTCATCGCTGGACGTTTGTTCGCGGGGTGTGTCGCAATTAATTCCTAGAGAAACCACAGGCAGCCCATTCGTGGTGTGTGACATCAAACGTTTATATAAAAAAAACACCGCTAAAAGCTAGAATTCCAACGAACCGAATAGCGGTGGAAAAATTGATATCCTAGCCAAATAAAGCCTTCCTACCTTCACTGTACTGTTTCTTGTCACTTTCTGGGACAAGAAATACCTATTGCACTTAGACGTCCCAGAAAGTGACAAGAAACAGTAAAGTGAAGGTAGGAAGGTTTCATTTAGCTAGAGTTTCAATATTTCCACCGCTATTTAGGTCGTTGGATTTCCAGCTTTGAACGGTAATATTTCACACACCACGAATGGGCTGCCTGTGGAGAAACTGGAAATCACCTCAACATCAACGGAGCACTGGCACTAGTGGACATTTGAATTCTTGTTCACGCACTATCTGGATTAACACTGAGTCACTCCGATCTACCTGTGTTGGCGATTACGCTCTTTTACACATTTAGATGTCAGTCATTTTCCTGTGTTTGCTGCCAAGGGAAAATTTTGCATAGCTCGAAGAAGGTATGCCATAATTTTGTCTCTAATATGCATCCTTGCCTGGTTCTTGTTCACATTCAACCTTGTTCCCAGGGTCTTTCCATCTCCCTCTGGGGTAGGGAGACGAAAGACCCTGGGAACGAGGTTGGTTCACCTTACAACTCAGGCCCTCACGGTCAATTCGGACCACATGATCAAAAAACGGATTGAAGGGGGCGAAATAAAGAGGTCTAGCAACTAGGCAAATATACATACGTTTTATCTGGCATTTTTCACATTATATTTATAACTTATTCACAGTACACTTACAAGAGTCTGATAACATTCCAAAGCCCACGCCCTATAATGGCGCCTGTTGCAGACTCAACAGTCCAATCCAACAACAACTACTATATGCAATTATGGCCTCTGTCCCGATTTAAGCGGCTCTTGAGGGAAACAATGTAAAAGCACTCAGAAAAGTAAAATACCCATCAAAATTTCGCGAGAATGGCTGTCTTATCATTCCTGCGGGAGTGCTCAAAGCTAAAGGAGCTCGATCGGATGCGCTTAGCTTCGTATTTTCGTCCCACTTCTGGTTGTTTAGATATCTGATGAAACACCCTTCCTCGTAGATTGTTTTACACCAGACATTAACGAAATCACGTTTTCCGAGAAAAGGGCTTCCGAATAGGCCATTTCCGAACTGCCTCAGGCCCCTTTCTCAAAGTGAGTCTAAGTGCTCATCCTTTCATATCCAAATCAATTTTCATTCGCGTGAAAATGAGTTTAATTTGCGTGTGAAGGAAAATTGATTTGCATATGAAAAGATGATCACTAGAACTCGCTTTGAAAAAGAGGCTTGAGGTAATTCGGAAATGGCCTATTATAAGCCTGACATCCTCACGATAAGGCCACGTGCTGACAAATTAGAAAGGAATATAACATCATGATCAACCAGTGGAAGGTTGCGAAGTTGACTGAAATAAATCTGTAAAGTACCTCGTCATTTCCCTGACGCACGTTCATTACATTTCTTTCTTCTGACAAACGCGGGAGACCTGGAGGAACTGGACAAGAAACAGAGAGAAAAACGATAACATGTTCCATAAGTCGACCAGTTTTTACCCCTTGTCTTGCGGTGACTGGAGTATGACTGACTTTGATGGTACGTAACTCTGTACTTGTTTTAAGATCATAAGAATTGATGACGTGTGAGACTTGCTTACTTACCTTGATTAAAGTTAAACTAATAAGACATGATAAAAAATGTGTTTGTGGCTGGCATGAGTTTAATTTCAAATTTTTCCAGCACAAAGAGAAAAGACCAAAAGTCAAACGGTTAGCAAACACACCAATAGGTCATTTCCGAATTACCTTAGGCCTCAAAAGCTCAAAGCGAGTCTAGGTACTCATCCTTTCATATGCAAATCAATTTTCATTCACTCGCAAAATAAATTAATTTTCATGTAAATGAAAATGGATTTGCATATGAAAGGATGAGAGACGCACTTTGATAAAAAGGCCTGAGGTAATTCGGAAATGGACTATTAAACGAAGAAAACGTGTAAAAGCCAAAAAATGAAGAAAACAAGTTTGTAGGGAAAGTTAAACGGAATATAACCGATCAATAGTTAATTGGTTTCTACGTATGCGCGAACAATGTGTCCAAACCAGTGGACAAACATAGTCAATGATCGCAATAAAAAATAGCAACATATTTTAACAAAATATTTTGTAGACACAAATTAAAACACAGCTGTTTTCCATTTATAATCGTTTAGTCATCGTGTATGGTACAAATTGCTTTTACTTACTAATTCCAACAGCAGGCCCGTCAGGTTCGGGTTGATAAGGACGATGGGTAGGCCACTTCCTCCCTCCTTCTAAAGTATATTGAGAAGGGTCTCTATAACTAAAGCGCGATGTGGACTGGAGACGATAGTGGATTGTTGGTGGGCCTCCTGTTTATGATTAAAATATAGCTAATAATAAATAGTAATAACACTTGTATAGCGCATATACAAGATGCTCTATACACTTTAAAATAAATTGGAATCTATTATGTATATCACAATCTTATTTACTCAAAACCTAATGCTAAAGCTAAAATGAAGTACATCAACTAATTACTTTAATAGTGAAACGCTATCTAAAGTAAGACTTAAAAAGGGGAGTTTTTAGGCTGGATTTAAAACCAGCAACACTTTCTGCTAAGCGCACATGCGAGGGTAAATTGATCCACCTGATGGGCGCATGGACAGCAAAAGCCTTAAGACCATAAGTGGCTGTATTGTAATATTTGGTATCTAGTCTAGACGCAGCATACGATGAACCCAACGTTCTTGCCGGCTTGTAAACTGCTAATAAGTCCTGAAGATAACTGTGAACTAAGTTATGAATACATTTGAAAATCAAAAAATTAATCTTAAAGACTGTTCTCAGTTCAACAGGTAACCAGTGAAGGTCATTGAGAATCGGTGTTATATGCTCAAATTTAGAGACCATTTTCCCTGGAAGCTATTGCCAAATGCTGAAATATCACTGACTAGCATACTTAGTTAAATTTGTTGTTTACGGTAAACTTATCATAAACTCCTGAAAATGTAATTCAAATTGGATCTTCCACAGGTGAAGTCCAGATACCAGACATTTGACCTTCCAAACGAACGTTACTGGAAAGTTTTTTCCTAAGTTGGTTTTTTATCACGCTTGATGATGGCGACGATGATGAATCGAAGGTAATAGAGCCTATTCACCTTTGTGTGTTTTTTAGTCCTTCTTTGTACAATTTAGTTCCGTTTGAAGACGGAGATTTATAGTGCAGTAACGTACCTCTGTCTTCATACGGTGAAACATGAGACGTGGGTCCACAGGAGAAATTAGTTAAATCTGTTGAAAGATATTCACTTTGTAAATTTGTAGTTACAGCTGTTTTTATTTGAGCGTCGAAAATAAATCGCGTTTGTTTTGGTTTTGTCTTGCTTTGCTCTGTGATTGGCCAGCGAACCTCGTTAGGCCAGAAAGATTGTGCTTAGAACAATTTAGTAGTTGTTAATAGTGTTGTTTGGTATTCGAAATGCCACGGTTAAATTCAGAACTCACCCAGATGTCCCACAAGTGTTGGATATCGCGAGCGTGTGTGGCGGAAGTCTGGGTTCCAAATAGCGTAAGGCTGCAAAAAATTATTATGTGATATTTCCGCTCAGTAACAATAATAAACCATGCAAAACCCAGAACGGAACAACTGGATACTCTGATTCGGTGAAGTATGCGCCCGAAGGTCTTAGACTGAGGATAAACACAATTTTTTCCTTTTGTGAAATCAGCACAAATTTTGGAGCAATCAGAGGGTGATTCCTTTGATTTCGACAGAAGAGAGAGAGTGTTCAGTGCAAAACGGAGCCAGAGCCAGAGAACATTTCCAGAAAGCTAACAACAGTTTGAAAATTCGAAGAATACGAATCTATCACCTAAACTCTCTGTAAGTAAAAGGTAAAAAAACGCACTGAGACCACATATCTTAAACTAGGATCATCCCGTATGATTTTGTTAAATCAGATTGAGAGCTTCAACTATGCCGAAAAAAATAATAAAAGTTTTCTAATAGTTTCCTAGCCATTTTAAACTAAAACTAAACAAATCAAATTTACTACTAAACCTTAGCGTTTGAATGCAGTGGACTCTGATAAACAAGTCCCAGTGGCTGGGGATTATGACGTCGAGTTGGCGAAAGAACACGTGATTGAAGGTCACGTGGTTTAGTTTGCACTTGTCCGTGGTGAATAAGTGTGGTTGTTTTTCGTCGTCTGTTTGGAAGCAGTGCAACAGGGGGCATTTTGAGAGCTCTGTTGCAATTTGTGACGCGTAATTAGCGCGCGGAAAGTTGTGATGAAACAGTGGGATTTGTTACGTCTGTGATGACGATAAAAATTAGAAACATCTTTGGCAATTAAAATTTTCACCGAAATCATTCTGTTATGTATCGCCTACATTAAGACCCGTTTACAAGCAGCTTTTGTCGGACTTTACTTTTTTTGCGCAAAAATTGCACGTCTGAACAAATTGCAATTTCATTGAGCGCGGAATCACGGTACGTTTACAACGGAATCTTGCAAATTTGCCTTGAGTTTCAACCGAAGAAGTTCGAGATGCATACAAAATTGCTGTCGTGGTCGTAGCGCTTACACGCCGCTAGCTTAAAATCGCAGTTAAAAAGGGCTGAAAAAGTAAATTGCAAAAATTCCTGATAACATTGGCATGAAGGACTTGGAGAAGATCGCCCTATTTGGGTCAGCCCCCACTCGGGACAAAGTGCTCTCTATTATGTTAACCACTCCTTCTTGCAGTAAAATTGTTGGTAATATTAGAGGATAATGTGATTGTGATACATGAAACGTTTTTCTGTGTCGTTGTCTCTCATTAGTACCTTCCCAATTGTGTTCGGTAGTGACGTTTCTTCCATGAAATGTGTTGAGTTTCCAACTGTTGTCCCGGTCAATTCCTTGATTGTGACGATGATGACGATGATGATGATGATGATGAAAGCTTAATATATTTTAATGAAATTTTGTTCCGGGGAATGGTGTGAGGCACCTTTGCTAAAATCCCTTTTTTTTTTTTTGCCCAAATGCAATTTTCCTTTTATTTTCCTATCCCCCGGCCATGCACTCCATTTCATAAACAATCCAATTTGTTTCTTTCCATTCTGAAAAAAAGCCTTAGATTTGCATATGAAATAAATTCGAATTCAAGGGTAACAAATTGAATTGCAAATTAATCATAAATTTTTCCTTCACCTCATACCACGAGGAGCTTTGTAGCGGTTAATGGTGGACCTAACCTTACTGTATCAGTTCTTATCGTCATTTTTCTTCGCAAGAAAACCTCGACCTGTAACGTCTAACCGTCAGGTTAACAATTTGGGAAACTTCTCTTCGAACGCGCCGACTAGCTATAAGGAACGATGGCCGCAAACCCGGGAAGGTTCAACCTAACATTCCACGAAGGCGAATTCAAGATTTCAGTGTTTGACTGAAACAGCTCCAGAGGTAAGCGATATCTTTGTTGACCACTGTTTTTATTGAGTAGCTTACAAACGTTATGTTCTTCTTGCAAAAACGTGATTTAGATTTAGCAATGATTTTCTTCAGTGGAAAAACCATGTTTTTATTTACCAAATGGCTCTTAACTTAGAAAGGATCGGGCTGGGGGAGGAGCTAGGGGACCAACCCCCTTCCCCCCCCCCCCAATTTTTGTGGAAAAATAATTTAGATGGGTGTAGGTGTTGCCGATTACGATATTTAAGTCTGAAAATAAGCAGAAGTTTAAGACACAGCTTGCATTGCCGATACAAGTTGGTCTCGTTGCCTGATTTCTAAGTCACATCCATTGCTTCTTTTTCTAAACTAATTTCAACTCCCCTTATATTATGGTTATAATTCCTAGGTATAATTTACAAACACTTGTCTGACAAACACAAGCTTTGTCTTTTTGAAAACGAAACCACACTGTCAATCTTCGTAGTTCTTCAAACACGAGTAGGGCATCACGCCAACCATTCTCATTCTTCATGGCTTATTTAATTAACTGTGCATGTTTGTGTTAGCTTTCTGTCAAGACATTAACCCGGATAAATGTCAAAATAAGAAATCTAAGCAAGAAGAACATATCATCATCATCATCATCATCATCACCATCATTTAACTTAGGATGACGTTGCCTTATCGTCAACAGCATGCGTGTTTTCCTTTTTACCTGGTCTGCCTCCTCATACTGAGTTTTCCCACTGCTTTGTTTTCCTTTTGATCAGAAATGACACCAAGAACACGTTTCAGTTGGGAACTCAAGCACCACTAAAGAGGATGTCGACTTCGTCACAGATGGTAAGTTCTCATTACTGTATCAGAATAGTGAATGGTCCGTGTGCTTTACGTTGCGCCAACTCGGAACCTCTTAAATACACATAACATAACTCTTCTGGGGTGGGGGTGGGGGACACAGTATTGTTTTTTACCTATTTGTTTTTTACCCATTTGCCAATTGATCTCTCGATGATCTGCCGTGTCCCCATTCCCCGGTGTTGAGGCAGGAACAGAGATATCAACACTAGGTCACAAGTCTTAACATTGCTGTTCTCCTTTCTGTAGGCGTTTTATCCGCAAGAATACGTTAGTCGAAAACTGACACGGACTAGTATCCGGAAGCTGGCTTTATAAAGGTAAGTTTGCAAGCTTCCTCTTTGCGGGTACTCAATTAAGCTACATAAACATGGGTCACCCCAAGGGAATATTATTTATTCCTCAATTTGATCTAAGGATGGGCATAGATTTTCTAGGTCAGGCCCACTAGCCACGGGTAATATAACAACACATAATTGAAGTGTGGGGTGGTATATACCCCTAACTCAAACTTCTTAGGACTACTTTTCGCCACCAAACCATTGGGAAATTATATCTCCCTTGCATTTTATGGAATTATCTTACATCAAATGCATCTTAAGATGGTGAGAACGATTGTCCTAAAATGTATGTTCCCTATACAAGTTGAATCAAATTCCTTCTGTAAGAAACTTGAAGATAGTAATGCTATATTCTCGTTTGTTTTCCTTCAGTTGGCACAAGCAATGGTGGGAAATATCACTTACGTTGGATTGGACTGCGGAATGTGGAACGAGGACTGCATCTCTTGACGCCAAGGTTTCATTTCTTGTAGCTACAGTATTTAATTAGTACATTTTGGGCTCAGTTGTTGGCCCAGCTCATCATAATGGTTTCAATAATAGAAAGATCTGCTTGGGGAACCCTATAGTTACCTGGAAAATATGTCGAATAATAGTTGCATGGAAAAGTGTACAGAATGAAGATTCATTATTGACTTAAACATTTGGAGAAAGTAATAGTACTCAGTCGACAGTAACAAAGCCTATTTCAAGGAAAATCGTTCCGTGCGTAGAACACCAGTTCCACCCACCGTAGCAGTATGTTCCCACTGTACTCTTTCAGTAACAAACTCAAATGCTAGAACCTGACGTTGAACCACCTGTCACAGGCACCCCAGGCGTACGATTTGAGACCTGTGATTATTTGCAGATTAAAAGCTGCCGATATTGGTGGCATTTACACAGTTTAATCAAAGTGAAAATAGCAGTTATCCTTATATCATAGTTTCCTCAGTTGTCCTGTGCACTAAACAGCCTAATGTCGGGCAGTTTGCGCGTGAAAATTGTACGGAGAAGATTAAGTCACATTGTAGTTGTTCCTATGAGCTGCTTCCTAAGCCAAATTATAGACACTATCACCCATCTGATTTGCCGAAGAAAAACGGAAAAGAATAGGTAAACGTTTTTACCTTTATTTCATTGTCCTTTGCGTGTTCTCGCTGGTTTAAACGTCATTTTGTCGATTTTGTTTTCGGCCTGAGTTAAAAAAGAATCGAAAACATGACGTTTAAACCAGCCATAACACACAAAGGGACAATGAAGTAAAGGTAAGAATGTTTTGTTTCGTATTCAGTTTTTCTTCAGTAACTTAGACCAGTGATGATATCTATAATTTAGCTTAAGTAGCAGCTCATACAACTACAATGCGACTCAATCTTCTCAGTTAAATTTTCAAGCGCAAATGTCCCGAAATTTGTCTGTTTCGTGCACTGGGCAACTAAGGAAATCATAATACAAAGCTGACTGCTATTTTATTTTGATGATATCTGTTTAAAATACTTGCAACATCTACAGCTTTTAATCTGTAAATAGCCCTAGTTCTCACATAGTACGTCTGAATTGCCTGGGTAACTACCTTGTAAAACATAATAAACAGCACTACGGAAAGTATTGCTCAGGACCTTTGATTTCAGTGGTCACACTTTAGGTGTCCATCCACAGACTCAAAAGTTAGGCCCACCTTTTACGTCATGATAACTGCATCACATGAAAGTACTGCTCGGTAGCTTTCATGTAAAATTCTCGCACTTGAGACTACTTCCCAACGAACTACTTGATTAGATCCACCTTAAATATACGAAACTGCTATACATGCCTAACATACGACATCAGGAGCCCATGACGACATTCACTAATTTTCATGAGACCCATCTTCAACAACTTAACAAACAACTTGAAATCACTGGTCGATGCCACCTTGCACAGGACAACCATGAACAGTACCGCAGGGAAATATCGCTCAGTAGCTTTCGCTTGAATGTTCATGCGTTAGGATTTTATTCAGAGACTCCAAAGCTGGAATCACCTTGTACAAAATTATACACAGCACCTCAACAAAATACAAGTCAGAAGCTTGCACTAGAATATAAATGTTCACACTTTTACTTCGTCCAGAGATTCCAGAGTTGGAACCACCTTGTGCAGTAAAAACATAGCACCACAAGATATTCTCCGCAGTGTAGATTGATTAAATTTAAGGAGGCTCGCAGCAGTTTTTTGGCTTAGGGGTGCACCTTTTGAAATCAAAATTTCTTATAGATAAGAAGCTTTGATTTCCTTGAAACTGCAACATCTTTCGTATGCCCACAGTTTATTTTCTCCTCAGTTTCCAAGCAACAGCTGTTACCATAGCAACGGTAACGCAAGGTCGCTCATTTTTGAAAAAGGTCAATTATCTCGAAATCCAGTCACACTCCATAACGGAACTTTGAGGGTGTAAACTACTCTAGTCCCACAACTTGTAAGCCAAATTGGAACAAATATGTATAAGCGTTTTCAAATAAATTGCAAATTCATTTTGAGGCTCGTTTTGTTCATTTCTGTATTTTTCTCCAAGCTTTTTGAAGAAACATGAAACTTTTACATCATTTTTTCTCTGTTCAAAGCGTCCAAGGTAGCTGGTTTTTTTTTTAAATTACGAGCAGTGTGACTTAAATATCGTACAATTGCAGTCACCTAGGACGCGCAATGTGAATTTCAAATGTTTTATGTCATGATGAAAAAATGGTGTAAAAGTTTCGTATTTTTTCAAAAAAGCTTGAAGAAAAATACGGAAATGAACAAAACGAGCCTTTGTTTGCAATGTATTTGAAAACCCTCTTAAACCCTTTTTTTGTTATTTGGCTTACAGGTACTCTCCAAGTTTCTTATGAAGTGTCTGACTGAATTTCGACATAACTGATCTTTTTTAAAATGAACGGTCTTGCGTTATCGTTGGTATGGTAACAGCCGTTGCTTGGAAACCGATGAGATAATAAACTTTGGTCATACGTCGAAAAGATGTCGTAATTTCAAAGAAATCGAAGCTTGTCTTCTATATGAAATTTTAATTCAGTCAAAAGGTACACCCCAAGCCAAAAAGACTGCAGCGAGCCTCCTTAAGGTTTCCTCTGTGTGCAGACCCGTACGTTATGAACATCAGGTACAGCCGATTGTGCAGCATTCTACTGAATTATGGCGGAAATTAAGAGCTTTCCTTTGAATTTTTCACCCAAAACAACAGTACCAACAGTAGCACAATGTCGTATTTTTAATATGAAGGCCCTTTTGGCTTTATGGACAAAAAACCTCGTCATCCACAGACTGGAAAACCACCTGATTTAAAGAAAATAGTACAGAACCACATGAAAGTGCTTGTCGGCAGCTTTCATTGAAATGATCATTAAAGATGTCAAAAGCGAAAGTCAACCATTTTTTTTTTTTTGTTTGTTTGTTTTTAAATTTTGCAAACTCAGAAAAACACAGGGGACTTCCTGTCATAAGCTTGCAGCAGTTTTTTTTTTGGCCTGAGGGAGAACCTTTTTAAATCCGCAAAATTTATGATAGAAGACAAGCTTCGATTTCCTCGAAACTACAACATATTTGCAACGTATATGCAAAGTTTTTCGCATCGGTTTCTCAGCAACAGCTGTTACCATAGCAACAGTAACGCTCAGTTTGAAAAAGCTCAATTATCTCGAAATCTAGTCAGACACAAGTATTAACGAAACTTTAAGAGTGTAAACTACTCTTGTCCCACAACTTTGTAGGCCAAATCAGAAAATTAAAAAATCTTTAAGAGCGTTTTCAAATAAATTGCAAATAAACTTTTTAAAGGTTCGTTTTGTTCATTCTCGGATTTTTTTTCAAGCTTTTTGACGAAATATGAAACTTTTAAACCATTTTTCTCTGTTTAAAATATTGTCATGATAGAAATACATTTTCAATTCACATTGAGCGTCCTAGGTGACTGCGATTGCACGATATTTAAAGGGATTACGTCACGACGATTTTGTTCTTTTGGATCAATTCTTTCCAAAAACTGTTACTTGGACCTTTTATTTATACAAACAATGTTCCTGATAAGCTATGAGGTGGATAACAAATTGATTTTATGAAAGAGAGCAACCAATAATTAAGTTTTTGGTTTTTTTTTTTGTCAAGATAGCATCAAAACTTGAAAAAGTTGGCCCAATCTTTCCAAATTTCAATCCATTTCCATCCTTGCCGTATTCAGTAGCATCAGACGACAGGAAATAGTTTTAGTTTCATAACAGTCTTAGTATATAACACAACTAGACCTTTATTTTTGGATCTCAATTGACGGCAAGACATATTTTGAGCTTTAAAAATATGCTAAAATAGCGTGACATTGCTCCTTTAAGTTACTAAGCTCGAAATTTGCATAAATTCAAACTTAAATATCGTGAAACAGTAACCACCTTGGATGCTCAATGTGAATTGAAAGTGCTTTTCTATTATTATAATTCTCTGAACAGAGTAAAAATCGTGTAAAAGTTTATTTCTTTATTAAATACCATGAAGAAAAATACGGAAAAGAACAAAACGAGTATTCAAAAATTTATTTGAAGTTTATTTCAAAACGCTCTCACATTTTTTGTTTGCTAATTATGCATACACGTTGTGGGATTAGAGTGGTGTGCACTCTCGAAAGTTTCGTTGTGAAGTGTCCGACTGCATTTCGAGATAATTGAGCATTTTAAAACGAGCAGCCTTGCGTTATCGTTGCTATGGTAACAGCTGTTGCTTGGAAACCGATGAGAAACTTTGGTCATACGTCAAAAAGATGTCGCAGTTTCAAGGGAATCGAACTGAGCTTGTCTTCTATAAGAAATTTTGATTTCAAAAGGTACACCCCCAGGCGCGGATCCAGGGGAGGTGAAATGGGTGAATTTTCATTCCCCCCCTTTTTTTCTGACAATTTGTCAATCATGCTGATGCACAGACCTCAAACACCCCAACCAGGCTTTGGTTCTATTACATTATTACAAGAATTCACCCCCCATTTCAAAATTCTGACCCCATCCCGCAAAAAAACTGCTGCGAGCCTCCTTAATTGGCAAAGGCTACTAATGTGTTTGAGATTCAATCGTCAATGCCAACTTGCACAGAATTCCACTGAAAAACAGAGCACAGAAAAGTTCTTCGTAATAGGCTTAAGTTGAAGTATGAACCATGAACAAGAATCGCAAGAAATACTGCTTGTATTCTTTTGGAAAGCTCGACTGTTCTCACCTACAAGAGCAAACTCTCATCTGGTTAAAACTACAGATCAGCACCGTTCAAAGACCTCACAAAATTGATTGAAAAAAATAGACAAACAATGGAAATGAGCCCGAAAACAATAGAGCTACACCCTGTGGAGGGTTCCAATGAAATTAGAGGTTTTAAAGATTTGCAGCCCCACCCAAAGTGGGAACCACTTTGTAAGGCCAATACGTGACCATGTAATCGGAATTATACTTACGTTGACAGCACCATTTAGTTACCTTGGGAACATAATTTATTTTGGGTTTCATTTTGCATGATTTAATCCACATATCCTTAAGTTAGTACCATCCAACGACCTTCCGGTGAGTTGTCATACTTTGAAGATTTCACATCTTCTTAATTCTGCGTTACTTTCAGGGTGTGGTGGAAGGTAGGACGGGTTTTGGGGCCGAAAACTCAAATATTGCCTTTGAAATTATTTACACCACAGTATCTAAAAACATTTTGTAGATATTTATGGGTTTATCCAGCAGATCTTTTTATATGAAACCATTTTGAAGACTTAATTTATTTTACTAGGACCCTTATGCCTTTCATCGTAGCAATTAGTTTTTCAACTGAATTATCAGGAAAAAATACAACACAACTATGGAAAATTAGTACCGTACATGACAAAAACAAACTTTGACTCTCGGCTACTGTTAATTACTGTTTGACGATACAGAGAAACGACAGCAAATAGGTATAGTAATAAACCAAAACAAAGAAAGACGAAGAAAGAGCCTGATACATCGCAAAAAACGAAAGCAGTGATGGAAATAGATTTGATTATTCAAGACTGCAAAATTGTGGAAACATGCAAAAAACAAACAAACAATCAAACAAAAAAGGAACGACGGAGAGCACATCATTGGAGGTACACGAACGGGAACTAAAACAATATAAAATGACAAAAATGTATGCCGAAAATTTTGAAACAAAACATTTTACCGAAGCAAGAAGGAAGCTGAGCAAAACTTCCAGAGAGCAATTTGTTTTAGAAAAATAAAGCTGGGATAAAGGAATACAAAATACGACAAGTTGAAGAAACTAAGTACACGAAGGCACAGAATTAAACAAGGACAAAACAAGACAAAGTAGTAAAACAGCAATGAGCTTGCAAGACTTGGCGTAAAAGATCAAAACTATTGAAAAGACGTTGGCGAGATAGAAAAAAAATAAGCAAATTGACACTCAAAGGTTACGAAAAAAGGGAAATAAAAATTACACGATGCATGAAGAGATACAGGAACAAAAGCAGACAGAGTTGAAAAAGAAAATAACCTTAGAGAATGTTGTAGAGTATACCTCTACAACATAAACTGGACTGTATAGAAAACAGGGAAATTGTACGAAAAACAGGGAACAAAACGTGACACAAATAAGTGAAGAGCAAGACGCAACAGAAAAAAGATAGGAGGACAAGCATGACAAGCATGACAATGCATGACAATGCAATGACAAACAATGCAATGAAACAGCCAAGAGATGAAAACCTCAGGAAGATTATACTGGAAAATCTACAAAACGTTTCTTAAACAACACCAACACCAACTAAACCCAAACCATCACCTTGAAATAAGGCGAGATGAAAACACGAAAGAAAATGTGATATAAAAGGCACGACAAAACGTAACAGCACAACAGCACAGGAAAGTTGAACGCGTATAAACAATGAATAAACGAAACAACGAAACACGAATGAACGAATGAACTAAAACGGATAAACAGGGTAAGATATCGATAGTAACAACTCAGAGATGAGAGGACTGGACAGGGCAGGGCAGGGCAGGAATTCACTTACATTCAATTTCGAATATTGGACACACACGAATGTATAATCGATGTGCTTGTATAGTTTCATTCTGATTTTGGTGTCAAAACAAATTGTGATCGCTACGATGAAAGGCATAAGGGTATAGAATTAAGTTCTGGGTCCGGATCACTTGAAAGTAAGCTTAAAGGCCAATAAGATAAAACCAGGCAAAATGTTTCTTTTGTCGCCAAATTTGAACATTTTGAGCTTAAATGGCAACATCAGAATTATTTCAACAACAATTTTTTTTGGGGAAAATCGACTTTCAAATTTGGTTTTAATTTATTCCGTGTAAGCTTTTCAAATAGTTTACTTTCAATAACCGGACCCTGGAACGTTACACTTAAATTTTATCTCCCGAAAAGCGCGTTTAGTTTTACTAGATTTCAATTCAGATGTCCAAAGTTAAGAGCTACTTCACTGAGCAGTTTCAAAAACAAATCAAGATCGTCTGGTGGAGACTATGGAGGTTTGAAGAATGAATTACGATACAATTTGTGCATAAATAGAGCAAATTAGTAAAATAAAAACCTCACGGTTCTGTGTACTCAAGAAACGTTTTATTTTCAAAGAATATTTGTAAAGCGTAACAGCCAAAATTATTTTCTGCAATTAAGTAGAATAAACAAACCGCCCGTATTCCTGAAACGGGATTCAGTTCCATTAAAGACTATTTGTGTATGGAAGGAGAGGATTCCAAATGTTTGTTTACCTATTTCATGAACAAAAAGGTTTCCGCGTCTAAATATAAGTAGTGAAAACGCGCTTTAAAGGGGGCTTGATAGCTATGTCATGTAAGGCTATTTCTTTTATGCCTATGTTTGCTGCTAAGAAGAAAAAGAGAGCTGTGCTTTTGATGGGGGTCTTGAGTATGGAGTCAAAAAAAAAACTAAGTCTTTTGGCGGGAAAAATCTGTATGGGTTTACGGATTTAGCCCTTCAAAAGCTAAGTTATGTTTCGACTTTGTGCTAAACCCGTGTTGAAAGCGCAGATCTTTTTTTCTTTTCGGCAACCTCTCCTAGGCAAAAAAAATGAAAAGAGATAGCCTACAAAATGACTAGTTACCAGGCCCCTTTTAAAAGTGCGCTTTTTTGCCATTCATTGTTGTATTAAAGACAAGAGAAAAGTGGAACAATAAAGCATTTGTTTCATTTATAAGTGTTTTTATTATTCACTTGTTGTGCTAATAACTGAATTATCACTAAGGCAATTAATAAGTAACAAGTTTGAAGTGCTATTTCTGGTGATTGCAGTTACCGAACAATCCCGCCAACAAATGATTGGTAAAGTTTTGCAGCTCAACATTGAATTAAGTATTTAAGCAATTTCGATGAAAGTTGAAATTATTTTAACTGTCAAACAACAATTCATTCCGCCTAAGTTTCCTTTCAAAATGTCGAAATCCAAAAGACTAAGTTGTTTACGAGTGAAACCTAAACATGAACAAATTATAAGTGCACGATACTGAACTGGTTGCTAAAATCCTGGTTCCTGAAATTGTTAACTCCTTTTCACAAAGTTTGGTTTGAAGTATGTGTTCAATCAAAACGTAATCAGCCAACCTAAACTTTCAGTGTTGTTTGGTTTGGTTTTGGAAATGAAATTTTTCCGCTTAAGATTCGAGCAACACTTTCTACCTTAAAAGAGTCCAAATGTTCCACAATGTTAATTCTTCCTTGTGTTCCACTTTACAGTAACTGCTAAGATCATGTTTTCCTTGCTTGCTTGCTTGCTCTTTCGTTCTGCTCCTGGGGCTTGTGTTGCATCCAACTTGAGCTTTAACAACTAATAATAAACAAGAAAGTCGACATTAATGACGCTAAAAACTAAGTCTAACTGGCCTCAGTGTTTTTTTGCTTTCCGTGGAAATATGATTTTTCCGCTTAAGATTCAAGCAACATTTTCTACCTTAAAAGCGTCCTTGTGTTCCACTTTACTGTTAAGATCATGTTTTCCTGGCTCGCTTGCTGGCTCTTTCTTTCTACTCTTGGTCTTGTGTTGCATCCAACTTGAGCGTTAACAACTAATAATAGACAAGAAAGTCGACATTAATGACGTTAAATTAAGTCTTACTGGCCTTAATGTTTGTTTAGTTTTAGAAATGAAATTTTTCCGCTTAAGATTCGAAATACATTTAGTTCTACCTTAAAAAGAGTCCAAATGTTCCACAATGTTTATTTTTCCTTGTGTTCCACTTTACTGTTAAGATCATGTTTTCCTGGCTCGCTTGCTAGCTCTTTCTTTCTGCTCTTGGTCTTGTGAGGCATGCAACCTAATAATTGACAAGAAAGTCGACATTAATGACGTTAAATTAAGTCTAAAACCTGGAATCCCCAGAAAGCAAATTATTATTTCCACAACTCCTCCTGTGACTAACCGATCGTCAGCGATCGTGACATTGTGCTCGATCGCAAAAGTCATCGCCAAAATGTCGATTTGATCGATCATTTGCTCGATCATTGTTGTTTTCACTTTTCAATAGAATCATTGCCATCGATCAATCCTGTAATTTTTACGTTAGATTTCGTTCTTGCCACGCAAAATTATTCCAGATAAAGGAAAGATTTCCGCACATTAATTATACATGCATCACTGTCATACTAACGCCGTTCCAAAAACGAATAGAGTTTGAGTCACAAACATAATTAATGTATGGAGCTGTGTGGAAATCTTGCCCAGATAAATGTTTATAAATCCAAGGCTAACCGTTTGTTTAAACCGCATCATTTCTGAAGACAAGTTGACTTGTGTAAACACCTTGCCTCAAACTTCTAATAATTGACGTTAATGACGTTGAATTAAGTCTAAAACCTGCAATGATTTACTCTGCACGCTGCTGTAAAACGCTCGACAAACAATTCATTGATCCGAAATTCACGTATGATGTACTGAATTGTTCTTAAGAAAATTCGTAACGAGACAGCAAATTATTATGCTCAAGCTAGGAGTAAACGAAGCAAAAATTAATTTCAACTGATGTTGTTTTTAAAACTGTTTTTCTCTTTGTATACAATTTGCACGCTTTCACGACCTATATTGCTATGGCTACAAAGCGTGCGAGCAAGACGGACTAATTAGATTCACTGGAAACAATAGGGCCCACCACCTACTTCTAGTTAAGTTCGCCCCTTTTTACATAGCAACGCTTAGGTGGCCTTGTGGTTAGAGCTACGCCATGATGTACGGTACGACGGCCTTGTATTTGCCGTCGTATATTTAAGTAGTTCCGGTGGGGCTTGGCGATCGAGCCCCGAAACCAACTCATCGTCATTTTCTTTCTTTCTTTTTTTTTTGACAAGAAATTTGTTTATTTATGGTTTTCTTTGGTTTTCTGTCTTAAAATTTGCGAGGTCATTCGAGCAACAAACTTAAGAAATTCTTCTTGGTAGAAGCAAACTTTGGCTGAAGGAAAATAATTTTCTTTATTTTTGCTTTGAGGATAATTTCGAAACACAAAACAGCTTCTGGACACTAAAATATCAACAGCCGCAAAGAATAAACAGGAAACTCTTGGAAGTATCCGGTTCAGAAAAATAACATTGTAACATCCTTTTCATTTCTTCCATAACGTTCTGAGAGTTTGATTTAAACAAATCCCGGCTCTTGGCCCATTTGCGTTGCCTAAATTTCCACTTTATAGATAGAGTACGTAGTTATTTTCCCTATTTTTGGTCTTAGAATAATTTCAAAACACTGATATAAATGTTTCAGCTGGATGCCGCAACAATTATAATAGCTTTCACGGAATTAGCTACAAACTCTTTGGAAGGAATCTGGATGAGAAAAGTACAATGTTGACTCTTCTTTTTTCTCCTTGAACAGCAAAGCTGCTAAAAAAGTATAATTACAATGACAAATTTGGTATCTCAGTTTTTTCAGTATGTCTTCTTTCTACGCCTTCCCAAAAGTGAACGCTCCCGAAGAATAGAAGTTTTACTTTATTTTTATAAGTGAATGGAAAATATTTCGGCTCGCTGCTCATTGCGTTGTGACCGAAAACGTCTGCCTTAACCGAGGTAAAATAATTATTTCTCAAGACGACCGTAAAAATAGACCTCCACAGCTCCTAACATGATGTAAGATTTTTAACACAACTCCAAAATCTCAGACATTCGGTTTTATTTTGGTCCTGTAGAGTTATTTTTAATGTTTAAACAGCTAGAGTTGATGAGCTCGATGACAGCTCTGACTGAAAAATTGAGACTACAATTTGTCAAGGACGTCGTCAGGAAACGTGCCCTGTTGCTCAGTGTAGCAAATGCAACAATCTTTTTTGACGAAAAATTGCTGTTGAAATAGGTATAAATCTTGAGCTCTTTCCTGAAATGCATGTACCCCCGCCCCCTGCATGTACTCCTTCTATTCTCAAAAATCATAATTTGTTTCCTTTATCCCCAGAAAGTGGCAGCAATCGTGGCATTGTACTCGATCGCAAACGCAATTGCCAAAATGTACGTAAAATGATCAATTAAAAAATTTCTGTCATTATTGTTTTCACTTTTCAATAGAATCATAGACATAAATTAATCCTGTGATTCTTCATTAGAATTTCGTTCTTTATACATATGTTTCTTCCACAGAAATTTCATAGAGTCCAAGGCTAACAGTTTAAACCGCATCATTTCTGATGACAAGTTGATTTGTTATTCTCATTCAACCAATCTGGTACCGAAACAGTGATGTTAGAACTATGAAATTACGTCCAAAAACAGCCTACACAAAATGAATTCATATCTGGGTCTGTTATTGTCTTTAAAATGGACTTTGCACGCTTTCACGACCTATATTGCCATGGTTACAAAGCGGTCAAGTCTTGTTAATGCAAATCTATCTATTGAATTCCGATCATTTTTGTGGGCTGTTGTAGGCAATCGATTGAAATCAATTGGAATGCTTTCTGGAAGAGAGAAGGAGAGCGTATGGGGTAGCCACAAACATCATAGGGTCCTTAGTGTCGGGAAGTCAAAAAGAGCAAAGCTAAATAGTAATTAGAAATTTTAGGCTTTAAACCTTGCAATTTTCCCCACACTTTTTTCGATTCCTATTCTATTCTCAGGTTCCAAAATGAGTTTGGTCGAGAAAATGTTAAAGTGCCCCTAACCTCCAAAAAACTAATCTTTGTACCTGTTCGAAACACATTGTGGTATTTTTTTTCTTTTTTCACCAAACCTTGACTTTTTATAAGCTTGAAAACTGAGCGTCATTTGTTTCACGACCGAGTCAGAAGGGGAGTGGGTCTATTCCTGATTTGACGTCACAAACTGATTTGCATCGCATTAACTCTTTGTAAACATGTATGCAAAGTAGATTGTGACGTCAAATCAGGAATAGACCCACTCCCCTTCTGATTCGGTCGTGAAACAAATGATACTTGGTTTTTCGTAAGTTTTGAAGCCTACGAAAAGGTAGGATTTATTAAAAAAGGAAAAAAAAATGCCATGGTGCGTTTCGTACAGCGGCAAAGATTTATGTTAACGAAAAAAATATTTTGGGCTTAGGAACACTTTAAGGGTTCGGCTCTAACGAGTAAAAAAAATTATGTGTAGTTTCTTTACAAGAAAAGACAAAGAAGAAAGCAAGACCAATCCAAATTGTTAGCAATATTGGCCTTATTCTATGATCTGCATTGAAATTAACTTGTTTCTTAGCAGCACATCATATCTAGTTTCGATCGACGATTCATTGTGCAAGCTTTTTCAGTTAAAGTGTATATGACACGAAATATTTTATGAGCTTATTAGGAAGAGCTTTCAACATGATAAAGA
This sequence comes from Galaxea fascicularis, assembly GCA_948470475.1. Classification (NCBI taxonomy): domain Eukaryota; kingdom Metazoa; phylum Cnidaria; class Anthozoa; order Scleractinia; family Euphylliidae; genus Galaxea; species Galaxea fascicularis. The sequence continues at coordinate 19,096,897 of OX419344.1, forward strand.
ATGGCGTTTGTTTTATTGTAATAGGATTCTTGGTTGTTGAGTTATTCATGATTTTGGTTTAAGCAAATTACAGGACTGGTGACGTCACAAGGCGGACACAAAATGAAGTAAAATCAGAAAAAATGGAATATCTCTGAGGACTTTTTCTTTATAGAACTGGAACATTTTACAGTAGTTATACTCATCACCAAGTTCCATAATATACTCCACTGTGACATTTCCATGCCAACACAATGGGCTCCAGGCCCTCTCCATCCAAAGGATAAAATCAGAGTTTCCCTCTCCAAGAAGTGCTATTTGCTCTTGATGTTCATTCACTGGGTGTGAGCGAATATGGACATCACACAGCACAAGTAAGGAAGTCTGTTAGACTCTGGAGCAACAAACAAGGCATTTTTCATTTTGGGAAGGTAGAGGTCTGGTAACGAGTATGTTACTATGGTGACATCATAACCTCTACCACAATGTGTAGTTCTGGCAGCACATCAACCCTGCACAATTTCAACCCTGTAGACTTAATATTTGCACAGATATTCCATATTTTGTGATTTTACTTCAATTTGTGTCCGCCTTGTGACGTCACAAATCCTCTAATTTGCATGAACCAGAATCATGAATAACTCAGCCATTAAAGAAAGCCATTAAAATAAAATAAATGTCATTCTTCATCAGTTTGAAAGCTCTTCCTAATAAGCTAATAAAATCTTTCGTGTCATATACACTTTAAGATCAATGTCCCTTCAAAACCATTCATCTTGATTGCAACCTTTTGCTTGCTAAATGATCGATGAAAATCATGACCTCAACCTACTTATTCGTACTGTAATGTAAGAAATACAATGGGTGAAAAAAGCGAATGCTAAGGCCATTCTTGATTATGAGACTTTTGCGTAAAAAGAGACAAGAACAAGAAAAAAAACGTTGCAATTTGAATTTTTCTGCAAAATATACTGAAGACGTCCAAAACAGAGTTTGATATCATCATACTGTGGAATACTGAACAACATGAACAAGAATTCAACAGCGCCAATTATTTGGTAGAGATGAATGCCAATACCGGAAGTTCTGAAATACCTTCTCTTTTGCAGCAAGACTGTTTTATTGTAAACAAAACTCTAATACAGCAATCACTTTTTCGATAAAATTCGTTTCTTTTCTAGTACGAACTGTTTGTGCTCCAAATATCATGCACAAAGTCACTGCTTTTTGAAAACCGGAATCGGATACGTTATTCAGATTCATTCTACGGTCTCTAAGCTGTTACTTTCTTTAAAAATTAAGTTGAAGGAAAACAAAGCTCCTACCTTGATATAGAGTTACTTGATTCCAGCTTGTTATCTTGGGAATAAGTCCTCCAAATATTGTGACTCGTTTTTCTGGAAGAATAGTAAAACGTCAAATTGATGACTTTGGATTATGTGATGGGTGCTTTAACACTTATGAAGTGAGACCCTGGAACCTAGTTATCAAGACCCACTGCTCTCGTTTTGACTGATGGTTTATTCATTAATGGGAAAGGAAGCCCCCTAAGACTTCCCCTACCCTTGTCACTTGCCCTTGAAATAAGACTGATATTAAACTGGGAAAATGCCTATTCAGCAAGTCATTACAAGACAAGAGAAAGGGTGAACAATAAAATATGAATAAGACACGTCATTTTTAAAATGCTATTACTAATAACTTCGATCTTTCGCGAGCAAGATAATTTGGTCACTTACAAAAGCAAATTCGCACAGTTCGAGTGTAAATCTAAATTTCAAGATAACAAAAACACAATCACTTAATGACCAATTGCGACAATGAATTTTCAAAAAGTCTACAAATCTTGATGTTTAGTGTAAAAACACTCCTGGTGTAAAAATGTCAAAGTTACCATGGAGTGAAAACTAATAAGGTACACGATACAAAACTGTAGCCAAAACTTCAAACTAAATTTTTGGTTCCTAGAATTGTTAGCTCTATTCACAAAGTTCAGATTTGAAGCATAATTTAGGATGTCAAGAAATTGAAAAATTTGATTGAGGATCACATAGTTTTTCATTTCACAGAATTCCTGGCGTAACCTTAAAAGAGGCACTGTCAATAAATCGTTTTTAAGCAGCATTCAATCAGGCAAATGAATTTTTCATCACCCTTAAGATAGCCCAAATAACTCTAGGAGCTTCACGTTGTTTCAGCTTTGTGTCTTGAACTTGTAAACCGAGCATGTGTTCAATCAAAACGTAATCAGCCAACTTATGAAACTCTAAACTTTCAGTGCTTTTTGGTTGCTCTGCAAATACGAATTGAAAACATTCTAGTTGGTTTGGTTTTGGAAATGAAATTTTTGCGCTTAACATTCGAGCAACATTTTCTACCTTAAAAGTGTCCAAATATTATTCACTTATTCACGTTTGCTTTCGTTTTGACTTTCGCCTCCTTGTGATTGGTTGGCAAAACTGGCCCCATTTCCTCGACCAATGAGAAGCAAAACGAAAACAATTTCCCGCGCTTGGGATGCACCAGCTTCATGTAATTGCTTCGTATTCTGATTGGTTCATTGCCCTGTATGGGTCAGTTCTGATTGGCCAGAGTACCTTTCTTGGTTTTGGCTTAAGACACTTCACACAAGATAAAAAGTCCTTTACCTTGATTACGATGCACCCTCCTAAATATGTAGCAATTCCCTTCAGTTTGGTTCTCTTGATCTCAGTCGCCAACGTTATCAACTTCAACTTACTGAACTGCCTTCCCTGAAAATGAAAGTCATCCAAATAAATGATTTTGCAATTTTCTACTTTATAGTGAGACTTTTGCACTGCCCCCAACACACGCTCACCGTTTGAGAA
>OX419344.1:19104724-19159724 GCA_948470475.1 Galaxea fascicularis
AACCAAACGTTTTTAAAGGAAGTTAAGGAGCTAAATTGGAATTTCTGATAGGGGTGAGGGTGGGGGAAGAATTGGATATTTTCCAGAACTGCATATCTGTACCTTCTCCATGGATGGACAATAGGAATTCCAGGGGGGGGGGGTGCAAACCAAAAAAACCTTTTGTGGGGGGCAGAGGGGGATAGTATGGAAAATCCTAGAAGCCATTCAAAGAATACCATAAAATAATACTGGTCAGGAGACAGTTAGGGGGCACAAGCATCACAGAAAAATTCTTTGAGATTACATTCGGGGAATCTCAAAGTCGATACTTAGGAGGAACTTATAAGAAATGACTTCAATTTGGAATCCTGTTTCGCCTTGACCAAGCATATCTTCTAGATTTTCAAAATGTCACTAAAATAGATGACAATGCCTGTTCGAATATAAACTAACATTGACTGTTACTTTGTGTACCTTCATAAGATAACAAGCTACAAGTGTAGTGCTTCGTCCTCTTCCTGCCTTGCAGTGAACATACACACTATTTTCATTCAAATTCATCTGTTCAATAAACTCCACCCCTCTTTGAAGCATCTCTTGGGATGGTGCATTATTGAAATCTACGGTGGCCAGTTGAAGCTGGGCAACACCCCACTCCGCCCATTCCTGTTGAAGAATAAGAACATAAATCTAACTCAAGACTGCATTTTAACCAAATTTCATCCTATTTAAATAAGCCACAAGAGAGATGTGTATTACTGTCAAAATAGACCCAAAATATAGATCCAGGTTAAGGCCTGTTTCAAAGCAATCTAGTAATTATAAATTTATAAGTTATGAGGGTAAATCTATTATCAGAGATGTAGATAAAATTTTTAACAGACAGGAATTAGGGGGTTCAGAAGAATCCAGTTACAGATTTTTAAGACCGTATAAGATTTTTCATCCAGGAAATCAAGTTGACAGCCAGGTATTTTCTCCAGCTCCCTGCTATTATCTAAATCCTTGTATGATAAAAATCTCAAATAAACCCGCAATCCTGGCAGCCAAAATGAGATGAGACACTTTGCTAACTCATGCACACAGAATAAACCTTTCAATAAACTTTGTATTCCTGCCCTCCTGCTGAGCAATGTTGACAGTCATTAAAATGACTTCAGACGGTAAAATGCTTCAGCGGATCAACATTGCATTGGGGAAGGAGAAAGGAGGTGTGGACAGTGACCAGATCTATTCTTTAGCCTTATGGTTTGTTGTAAGTGTCCCACACATTTTGGCCAGGATTATTCTCAAAGATGACATAATGCTATGGAAGAAACAAGAAGTGCAAAAAGGTAACAATCAATACCTCTTACTAACCGAGTTCAAGGTCCGTACTGTAAGTTACGGACTGAGTTTTCTCCCATTCGCCTATGGCCCAAGCGCGAAGCACGTGGGCCATAAATCAACTGGAAAAAATGAGTATCTGTAACTTACAGTACGGACCGAGAAAACTTAAGATATTTATTATATCTCTGAGGTTAATCGGGTGCACGGGAAAGGAAAGTTTCAAAGTTATCGGGCCGTACAGTGAAGTACGGCCTGCAAAATTGACCAATCACTGCGCGCATACTAACTAAGAGTTATAGTAAAATACAGTAGCCTCAGTGTTTTATTATTTATTATTAACTGATCTTGAAACAATAATGTTGATTATTAATATTACTCTTGCCGACAACATCCAGTTTCCTTCCACTATCTAAGGAGGTTTATTTATAGTTTCCCAAATCTTATTTGAGACTCATGGTTTGAGATGAGAAAAGAGAAGAAGCTTTTATCCTAACAAACATTAATTTATATACCTGTGTGCTATTGGCAAAATATCTTGTTTCATAATCTTCATTCATGGTTACTACTCCACGGACATTTTCATTTTCTACCAGCTGAAAAAATACACAAAAGGACAAAGTTATGATGTAACACACCACCACCATCATCATCGTCATTGTCATCATCATCATCATCATCATCATCATCATCATCATCGTCATTGGTGTTATTGACTGTACCCCAACAGCTGGATATTTCTATGGCTACTTAATGTACATCCTTGCCTACTTCAGAAATAGGCCATATTCATATTCTTGGTATTGAACTGGATCTAGCATGAAGTGGAGGCTTTTGCGGGGGAATACATTTACATATGAAAAGATTCCCCCGCAAGAACCTCCACTTCATGCTAGATCCAGTTCAATACCGTGAATACGAATATGGCCTATTAGAAACACCCCTGTTAAAGGTGGTGCCCCAAATATCACGTGACCCCTATCCCCTCCAATTCAGACAAAGAGCCAAACAACAAAAAACGTGACAACAAGTTGATTCTAATTATACAGATAAACAATACGAAACGTACGTCGATGAGTGTCGATTTTGGATTTTGTAGTTGTACTTACTTCTTTTGTTTGATTCTTAAAAGGCAATGCTCCCAATATTAGGTGAGTGTCTATTCGATCGTACCATCTCTTGGTCGAACTTTCTGTGGCTATACCCCACAACAAGGACGGATAGAAAGCTAACCTGGCGAAAATCGGAGAACTCAACATCGCTTCGACGACTTTCACCTCGATCGCTAGGCTTTACACCCAAAGAGAAAACAGTACAAGATATTTTGCTGTGATCATCACTGTTAACGCCAATTAACGCCAGTGTCACGCCGGTGAGGAAAGAGCCTGAGCGCAACAATGACGTAATGCATAGCTCGTTCAATCCCCTTGATCCTTTGCGGTCATTGCAAAAAACAAAAACAAATTAGGTTGTTTTGCTGGTTAAAGGAAAAATTGGAGGGAAATATAAAGAAAATACACAGCAACTGAAGAATCGAACGTACAAAAAGAAAAAAGGAGGTATTATGGTATTTTTTTTGGAAGTTAATCTCCTTTCATAGCGTGACTGGTTCATTTGTGCTGAACAACGTCGCGTGACTCACAACAGGGCTCAAAACAGATCTAAGTTAATTCTGAAAGATCAGCAAAAATGGTTCATATCTCTGCAGAAATTTAAAGAGCCAAGATCAGAACAAGATCCAAGCTTGTTTGCGTATAGGAAATTGTTGTTTCTGCGTTTTGATGCAGCTATGGTGGATTCAGAGGCTGACAAGAAGCAGCTTTCCTTTAAAGATGCTTTGTTAAATAAATACAGCCAAGATGAAGACGAAGAGCTTTGTTTTATTCAAAACATACACATCAGTGGATCTCCTAAACACAAAGGTGAGATCAGTGTGGCAGTAAAGTCTTTTAATGGATCAACAACAGGGAAAGATTATCGCATTAATAAGAGCTTCGTAATAAAATTTAACAACTGATCAGATGGCAAATCCACTGCAGGTACTTATTCAATCCAAAATATTTAAACTAAGAGCAGCAACAGCTTCTATCATTCTTTTAAATTTGTTTTTGTTTTAGGTTAAGTAAACATATTTTTTCTCTTAAATTAGTACCTTGTACATTATTGTACATTTTTATGAGTACACATAGTTATGAAGTTTCCTAACTTTTTTAGCATCATTTGGTCAATCAGAACATTTCCAAAAAAGAATCCTTACCCTTGACAACTGTGGGATTAACTGCGCTGGAGCTGATGGAGAGATCGCATCCACCTGCCCAAATATCGAAGAGCTAGATCTAGCGAAGAATGACCTGTCTGATTTTCAAGAGGTTGGGAACAACTTTTTGTCAATTAGCAAAATGTGCATGATCAATAATGATTGGAGAAGTTCAAACTGTGTTTTCTCAATCCATAGGTAATTCGCATAATCTGTCAACTTCAGAAGCTGGAATTTCTTAACCTGAGTGAGAATTGCTTATCACAGAAGATACATGACTTTGGGGCATTTGTTGAAGATCATTATAAGGAGGCAATGGGTTCTATCAAGAAACTTGTTCTAAACAACACTGCTGTGCCGCTGGAAACTGTGTATTCTCTATTGAATTATCTCACTGGGTAAGACAGCCAGCCATTACTGACATTGAACATTGAAACACTGAACTGAATTTAATGGCACAACTCCCTGTAATCATGATTGAATGTTCTTTTTCCCTCTCGTTAATTATTTACAGAGTGCAAGATTTGTACCTGAGTCTTAACAACTATGAAACAATTCCAGAGACATCAGAACAGTACCCCAACATAAGAAACTTGGCTATCAACAAGCACGGCATCAAACAGTGGGATGAAGTTGGCAAACTGGGATTAGTGTTCCCAAACTTGACAGCATTGTGGATGTCAGAATGTCCTCTTGAAAATGTTGATCCCTCAGAAATGTCACTGCACTTTCCAAATCTAAAGTCTTTGAGCCTTAATGATAATCGTCTGAACTCATGGGAAGACATTGATGCACTGAAGCAGTTTCCAGTACTAACAGATGTGAGTCTCATGGGGATTCCCCTGCTAAATGAGTATTCTGATCCAGTGAAGCGCCAGCTTCTAATCGCAAGACTCCCAAACATACAAAAGCTTAACAAGACCAGGGTGACGGAAGAAGAAAGGGAAGACGCTGAAAGGTTTTTTATTCGTCACCACATGGATGATGAGAATCCTCCATCACGATATCTTGAACTGGTCGACACATATGGGATTTTAGATCGACTTGCTGATGTCAACTTAAGACCCAAAGAATCTGCTGTGATCTCATTCATATTTGATGATCAGCCTCTATTCAAGAGGGAAATAAGCCTGATGCAGACCACCACAAGTTTGAAAAAATACTTGAGTGAGTTTATAGGTATTCCTCCTCCAGGCTTTAAGGTATTGTATCATGATGTAGGGTTTAGTTATGGTCTTGAAGATATGATATTTGGCTCTAGAAAACTGTATAGATATAACATGAAGGATGGAGATGAAATTCATGTTTGGAGCCGTTGAACAAAAATAATGTAAATGCATACTTACAAATCAGAGTGCAAGTACAGTGTTTTGTAAATAGGCTTGTACAGATTAATTAACTTCTCTGACACAATAACTAAGATTTGGGTGGGAGGGGGGAGCAAGCTTCAGGTCTTCAGACAGAGTGACTATGGAAACTTTCAGCTATTAAAGGTTTCATTTAGTATTGAGAGATGGAGGAAACAGTGTGACTGAATAATTTCATAACTGTTGTTTAAGGAATTAATAAAAGAAAAATCATTTAATACTTTTCACTAGTCACAGGGAGTGTATGCACCTTTTATGAATACAACATGAATGATTGAATGAAACTTTGATTCTCAGAACCTTTATTACCAGTGTTCATGATGATTTATGTCAGTTGATGTATTGTTGCTTTAAGACTGTGATCAAGATGTGAATCGCATAACTTCTTGGCCAGAGTATTCTAAAAGGTCTGTCATCGGTTGAAACTAGTTTATAGTGAGAGAGGAGTGCTCCTATTCTGTTTGAAGAGAAACTAGACACATCAACCCTTTAAAGCCTAAGATCAAAATTTAAATTCTCATTTGTTGCCTTTACAGATTTCCTATAGAAGTAGTAGGGAGAAATTGTTAAAAAATCAATCAAATTAGTTGAATGTGATCCTGTTCTTAATTCTCGTGACCACTCTGTTTTATTACAAGGAGAAATTTGATTCTGATCACTCTTAGGGTTTAAAGGGTTCATGTTGAAGGCAATCAAAAGTGCATGTATTACTCACAATAATATAGATGTGATCTAAGAGCCTCCTGGGGGTGACTTTGTTTGACTTTGATATGTACCTTTTGCGGTTGTAGCTACCTATCAGATGAGAGGGTTGTTGGGCCATGTTTTGCGAAAAAAATATTACCTTCTATGTTAAGTTATTTTACAATTTATTTATTTACAACTGTACGTGTTCAGAGTTTTACAATTTGTAATGCCACATTTCATACGTTATCCAATAATCTTCCTGGAAATATTTGTTACCTGCTTTTAATTGGTAATAAAACTTGTCATAATTGTGATATTAATAGCACTTTTTTCTACTGATTTCATTTCTATATTTAACTGCTATTAATTTCTCTTGAGGAGTTTTGTCCAAGATTGCACCCAAGTTTACCACTGATGTCGCTTACAAAATTTAATACGATGAGTCAAAACTGTTTATGACCGGAGCTCCATCGGCCACGTCTTGCCAACACTAAAAGCTGTTGTCTTTTTAATTGCATTTATAACAAAATCCTCAAATCAGATTGGTTCTGTGCATGCCTATTTGCCGTGTAATTGGTGCACGATCATGTGGGTGTCCAATTACAGGCATCCAATTACAACTTTTTGTAATTGTATACCTAACTGGACACCTACACCATTCGCATGTCAATTACATGCACTTTAATGGCTTCCTCCATAATGTTTTTCTTCTGTTTTTAAGACACTTGGAACATACCACTAACTTTTGCACTTGAAGGAGGTTCTCAAAACCTTCTTAATCTTGAAATTTGTTATTGATACAATTACCGGTAATTAGTATGTAATTGGACCGAGTGGAGAACAAATCAGGGAGTAATCATGGTTGTAATTTTAAATCGCTGTGTGCTCGTCCGATTTTGAAATTTTGCGCTTGATTACTCCCTGAATTGAATTGTATTCCACTTGGTCCAATTACTATTACTAACTTTCTCATTCCATGCACTGACCTTTTGACAAATGTTTCTAAAACTGAGAATCAGTTTTGTTATATAACTTCTCTGTCATATTAGGTATACCACATACAACACTTCACTGCAATCTTTTTCTTTCTGTCACTTCATTACAGTTGAGGTGCTCAGAAAAACATGAAGGTATGAACAACTTACTGGTGAACAGTCAGTCTCATTTTAAACCTGAAACCTGAAACAAGTAGTGGTAGTATTTTTTGTAATGAAAAATGCCCTGGCTTAAATCTTTGTAGAAGTGAACTTAGACTTTTTAAGACACCAGATGCAAGATGTTTCACTGAGCACCAGTCCCTTGAGTGTCAGCTGACATCAGTCATTGTTATCTGCAAAAACAATTACTACAAATTGTGAATAAAATAGCATCTTTATTAAATTCCTTCTTTCCTCATCTTTGAAGTATGTGCATGTAAATGATTTATGACCCCATAACCATACTACAACCAAATTCAGCATTGTATTAATAATAATATCAGAATCACAAATTATCATCAAGAATTGCACCAATTCCATTTAAACATGATCAATCAAATGCAAAAGAGAGCATGTGAAAGTTAAAGAGCTGCTTTCTTGTAGCACTGTGAAAATATTTGTTCACTCATGTAGAAACAAAACAAGACTTTTTTCTGTTTTTTTTTTACTTTATGTCTGTTATTACAGTATTAAATTATGATTGTTTTCACCACTATCAGCTTACCTCCTGGGAGGGACTCTGTACTTCATTATGACCTTGTTTGCTCTTACTGCCCTTTTTCTTGTTTTTCTTCTGAAAATTTCTTTGGAAAGTCTTGGTTGATCCTCTACCAAAGCATATTGTCTTTGGAAGCCTAAAGACAGCAGAAACTGAGACTAGATCAGGTCAATCTGCATCACTCTATATTTCACCAATAGTTATGACCAGTGCTTTCATGAAGGTGTTAGTTTCATAGGCACACTCCAATCTCTTCAAGGTGGTTGTTTTCAGGTTTGTAATGGGTTATTGTGTGTGTTGAAACTGATGCTCATTTACTGTGCTAAATTGTGTTACTTAACTCTGTGACTGGCAAAACTCAGGCCACTTTCGTGCACTTTCGAGCAAACCAATCAAATCTTATTGGACTTGCACACATTTCCATGCTTGGTGCCGGCACTGGCTATGTCCAATAACAGATGCTCTAATGTGCTGTTTGTACCTGCTATGATTATCCAGAATAAAAACTGCTTTGGGTTTAGTTTAGCAACTTAGTTCAGTGTTTCTTTGGACCAAGACTGTTCCTGCTTCTCTTTGATTGTTTTAGGCACGTTTTATAAACGGAAATAAATTCAGACTTGCCTTGCTTTATGAGCTGGACTGGCTACACTAGATTCAGCTACCTGTAAGCAAAATAAACATTTTGCACTTTTTAACACAAGACCTTCTATACACGATTCCTTGAAGGAAGGAATAGCTGATTTTTTTTGTCTTCTACATGAAATAATCTTTATCCTCTGCTCTGCAAAATGTTACCTTTGAGGAAGGCACACCTTACAGTATCTCCAAGCCACGATTTATAACAATTATAAATGAATTTCATATTATTATAATTATATTATAATTGCCAACGAGCCAGCCGAGCGAAGACGCGAGGCTGGCGAGGCGGCAGCATTATAGAGCCGTGCGAGAGTATTGTGTTTGCGGTAAAAATCTCGAGTGATTGAGAGGAATGTTTGTAAGGTAACATTCCTGTTGTAAGGTAAGATTCCTGAGATTCCAATGACGTAGAGAAAGAGGTCGATTGTATTGCAACGGACCAATCGTAGCGCGTAGAGATTGTGACGTCAAGGGCGCATGGTTCTGATGGTCGTTTCTCATCAGCTTTGGAATTCATCGAGCGGAGTGGAGATCATCTTGACTTGATTGCTTCCGGACTTAGCACGAATGGGCTCTGGAAGCGACGTGTCCGTAGTTCATATATTTAGGATTTACTATGTTCAATGGCTAAAGAAGGCGATGTTTCAACTTCACAGCCTGCCATGCAAGAAGGCTCATAGGAGATTAATATCGGATTTACTGTATTCAAGGACCAAAGGCGCCGATGTTTACCCCGAATCGCATTCATCGCACGGTTCTCAAAACAATCGGACAATTCGTCGCACAATCTTCACAAAATAGACAGGAAAATATTGTGTAACTGAAAAACCTCTGCATCTAGGCGTCACTTCGATTCAAAGCGATTTACCTTTCAAACGACCCTCAAAACCCATTTTGGTCTCCGTGATAAACATCTCTTGCACTTGCAGAGATCATGTTACTATGCAAATTTGCGCTTTGCACTTACTGTACAGAAATCTACACGCTTAACATTCACCTATTTAACAAGTTCTTGCACCATTATCGTTGACCATCGTTTTAGAATGCGAGTCTTGCTCAGTTTTTTTTTTTTTAATTTTAGGTTAAAAATGTTTCCAGGAAAGGAGTTTCAAACGTCTCAACAAGCCGTTTCGCAAGTTCACTTCTTTGAGAATGTGACACGCAAGTCAGACTTAAGCCGGCGACACAGTACATATTCCTAGCCGTTCGACCTGAATGATGTTTGAGTATCTTAAAGAAACTAAGTTAGGTCTGAAACTGTTGTCCTTCCGGCTTGCTTTTCGGAAACGTTTTTCCATCCGAAATGCCGTCATTCGGTATTCCGTTCGGCCTCTTTGACCTTGAAATAAAAATTGCAAGCAAGATCAGATACTAACTGAGCGAAAATTCTAATAAAATCTCTGATTAGAAAAGTGTGCCTTGCGTGACTCTCAGAACATGTAAAGAGTAAAGGCTGGTGATTTGCTTCCTCAACAACTGACCTACGTTTCGCACGTGTATGGGGAGATTCTAAAGCAGTAGCCACATGCGGTCATTGACTGTCTATTTTTTTGAATAGTTGACTACCATGACTACAGAAAGAGAAGTGCAAACAACATGATTGTGTTTTAAAGTTAGCAATTAGAAATTGTTATGAATGGTTGGTTGCTCGTTGGCACTTAGCGAGAGCTACATCTAGTTATTATAATAAATTACATGAAATTCATTCAATTTCATGTCAGGAAAATTATGAAAATTAATTCCCTCAAAAAATTTGTGTAGCTGTGCCTCAGGTAACAGTAATTTTAGTTTTAGTATCTTGTTTTGTAATTTTCTCAGATACATTAGCTCAGAATCAATATTATAACACTACTTTTAAATGCAAGTTAAGATTATAAAGTTCACACATTTAAGTAACATAATTTACCTGTGGTTCAGTTGAGGTATCCATACTTTCTTCTGTGGACTGGTTACTACCAAAGAAGACAAAACAAATTGATTGAGTTTATTTTGAACTGAAGGGGAAGACCCTATGACCCTATTTTTTTTTTGGGGGGGGGGTGGTTCCACAAAATTGATACTCTCTATGAGAGGGGTAGGTAGGTACATTTTCTGGAATAGGGCTAATAAAAAAAAATCATTGACATGTGGATTGAAACGAGCAGTACTAGAGAAATAATAAAATTTAAAATGGAATAATAATCATATTTAAAGATTTTTGACTTATACCTTTTCTTTTTCCACTGCTGTCTACTTGGACGGTTAAATCTGAAGTCTGCAGGATATTTATGGAAGGAAACCAAATGGTCCTGTTTATTAAGAAAAAAATCTTATGTCAATTATTATACATTCAAGGATGTCGTAAAGGCAATTAGAGGGAGTCTGAGGTAAGAAAGGGTGAAACCTTACCTTTCTCTCTTCATCATTTGAAAATCGATCAGGACAGCTCTCTACAAGGCATCTGTACTATTAGGCAAAAGATTTACAGTCTTTTAAAAATATTTCTAAAAAAATAGATGTCCTGCCCCCCAACCAAATCTCTGCATTTTTTATTGAAAAGCCTTGCTTTCCTTTACAAAAATTATGGTTCTTCAGGTTTGTACTAGCCTATTGTTGAGGTACACATCGGAGACTACAAGTCATTGTGAAAATGAACAATATTTGTCACAATGTAGACATACCAGCAAATTGAAAAGCTTAAAGGTGTTTGTTTCCTTTGAAATGCTAAATTACCTTTTAAAACCTTTTCTTCCACTGTCATCATTTCAAATATTTGAACAATGTAAAGAAGACTCTATTTTCTTGTCAGCTAAAGGAGGATGTTAACCTGGCTATTATAGAATGCTGAAAAACGCAGCAGCGACAAGAAACACACAAAAATATACCAGTAATCAAAAACTTAAAACAAAGACAAAAACTCAGACTAAAACCAAATTCATCAACAAAGTGTAACTTCCTTAAAAAATTCAAATTCATTTTTCTGTGTAACCAATCCTTTGAAGATGGGAATAAATCACTGCCCCATTATCTCTGCGAGCAGACACAAGGCAGGTTAAAAGATGCACACTAGAGGTGGGGCTCAACAAACAGTTGTTAATTGAAATTACCAGGTTTTTTCTCGTGGCAATCATGCTGAACAAAGTGTCATGATTCTCAAGTACATGTATCTCCAGCAGGTGAGTTGATGGAAAAGATCGCTGGCAGTTTTCACAGCTGTGTCGATGTACGCTATTGTAGTGTGCTTCATAACTAAATGAAGTGAAACAAAATAAATATTTAATAAAAAAACAAAAAAGAGGGTTGCTGATGATAGCATTAACTTTACTTTATCATATGGCAATGATAGTACGAGCAATTTGATTGGCTGATTAGTGGGTCAAATTTCCTTGAAATGACTGCGGCCATTACAAAAATTTTTCTTTGCTCAGCAATTCTAAGCACAAGCAACAACATTTTTCTCTCAATAATAGCTGCATTTAAGTGAGAGAAACTATTCAGATCTTTCAAAATTATGAAAATGATGAGGAACATTCTGATAATGAGTTATACATGTATTATTCTGGAGAGAAAGTACAAGCCAATATACAACTTCCGGTGCAATACACTGTTTTTCATGAAATATTGAAGGGCTGCAACCAGACTAAAACATGGTAAAAATTTAGGAAACAATCTCTTGCTGGAACAATTAAAAATTACAAGCTTTCGACTGTCTGAACTACAGTCTTCAACGGGTGCAATGTGAATGACAATAAGAGAGAGAAGAAAAAAATTTGAATAAAATGCGTGGAATTGCAAAATAATAGAAAAATGCAAATAATCATGAATGTTTGTTAAAAAGAACTGTTTCTTAAATTTTTACCACATTGTTTTTCGTTTGTATTTTTTTTCAATAAAAATCTGCATAATAAATAACTAATTAACCTCATCTGTTCAGTCATTACAGGGAAATCTCAGACCTCGGCCTTGGTATTGAAGTTGTAGTAAGGGTTTTTCTATTGTCTGTTAAGCTGCCAGTTCCCTTTAAGAGGCCACTATCCCCCAAGGGTGGCTGCTTAATATAGAGGCTGAACTGTAATTATATTTGATCTGTTGAACAGTACCTGGAAACACTAGAAAACCATTCTCCGCAGCTGGTGACATCACATAGGAATTCAGATCTGAGGGTGAACAAACATGTCTTAGTAAAATATTACAATAATTGTAATTGACATCATTATTTTGAAACATCAAAACATGCATCGGTCAATGTAAATACTACTCCCTCCACCTAGGCAAGTGGGGACATTAGCAGGGTCAAAACCCAATGTCAAACACTCAATAGTGCCCTGGTAATGGAAGGGCGCGGACGACATTTCCTTCTTCAGTGTCTGAACCAAGGAATTTCTTTGCAGGAGGATTTGAGTCCACAGCTGTCTTTTGCAAGAGACTGAGACAGTGGGGGGAGGGGGTGCTTTATATTGGGTCATTCCATTTTTTATCCGCACCCCCTCTAAGGATGGCAAGTTTTCGCAAAGGGGGGGTCGGATATTTTCTTCAAAGAAGCCGACAAAATGTTGACCCTTAGGACAGTTTCTTCAAAGGTGCAGACAAAAAATCAACCCTTCGGATTTCAATTTTCAAAGGGTGCCGACAAAAAATTTAGGGTTCGGATTTCAGTCATCTTTAGGGGGGGTGCGGATAAAAAATGGAATGACCCATTGACTGGTGCATTGTATAACTTGCTTTTGAATTAGATCCTCAACTTCTTCACTGTTGTCCAACTGCTTTCTCTCAATGTTACAGACTAACTCTCCTTCCTGAAATTAAAAAAAAAAACATATCCTAAAATAATTTATTTTTCAAAAGTCGCATGACCTTAGACCCAAATAACGCGCGTCTCCATGAGAAAAGTTTTCTTAAGTATTTTATGGATTGATGAAAAATTTTGGATAATAATTTACAACACTTTAATATACCTTCGAATTAACTAAATCCAGGAGCTAAACTTCAGAATACCCGGCCACTTATTTGCATGTGAATAGTGTGTATTGTTATCTGTCTCGTTCTTCAAACGATGCCGCTACAAAGCTTACCTCGAAAAACGGATCATCGGATGCGAAGAACCGCTTGTGAGGAGTGTAAGACCAAGCAGGGGCTGGACGCACATTCTCTTCCATTACGCTCTTAGTTATAGGTCACAAGATTGTGTTTCAATATGCTCATAGCATGATCTTTGCTGCGATCCACACTAGCTGTCAAAAAATCCGCCATCTTTGAATAATCAAGATCACTCGTTTCCAGATTCTTTACGGTCGTAAATTGAGGATCTCAGCTGATGTCGATACTGGCACGAATTCGATATCGATACCTTTTCGATACCATAGAACTGTTTTGACAATACTGTGCACGATAAATAAGAAAGGTACACAACCAAGTGAAATGTTTGGAACAGGTACACAGGTTGTCACTCTGAATTTGAACTAAGAAAACGAGTTTTATTTTCAGTACCCTCCTATGGAGTAGGAATGGAGGAAAGAAAATAAGCCAGAACCAACTTTAAAGGACACTTAAATTATCCGAATAACGAACAGAACAAACCATCATCAGAATTAAGGAAATATTTTTGAGATGTGTGACTAAATAGTTTGAAGTTGATGACATTTATAACATGCGCTCACCCCCAGGGCAGGGGGGGGGGGGCACTATTATGTATGTGTGGCTGTGAAGAGTATTCTTTTTAAGCAGTTTAGTCTGTGATGGGAGTATAGAAAACAGTTAATTTTGGACCAAAATGGAGTATTATTTCCAAAGAGCAGATCAATGGCTTGAAGAATTTAGAAGAGACTATTTCCCCTGATAATTAATTGATGCTCAAAAACTCGAACAAGTAAATTTTCCTGGCCACTCAGTTATGGACTGTGATAGTGACCAAGTTTCTGGAAAACAGAATGTTTGGGATAGGGTAGGGATTTTTGGTGTTAACTTAGTCTAGTATAGGGTTGAAAGCAGCACACATCCACCCACTGCAGAGCACTTTCTCCCCCCTCCCCCCTCCCCCACCATTGCTCCTTGTATATTGATTGCACTGTTAATTTTCTAGCCTGTTTGGCAAGCAATAGAAAGGGGGAAATCAGACATGCATTCTCCTCTCCCTTTTCAAGTGCACCCACTTTCTAATTTTTCATTTCCCCGAGCTTCTCCTTTCTAGCACCCAACATCAGGATAATAGCTTTCTAGAGACAATACCTAACATATCCCTGGTAACCAACTCTTCACCTTTTTACTGTCTTGATTTATTGTATGAATCTACTGGAACATACAGGAAATAGAACTTCTGAGCCTAATTAACCTGAGGGAGCTTCCACACAACGATGAATCTCTTACCTTTGGTGTACCTTTACATTCTACATTCTCTTCATGTTTACTCCACGACAAGTGCACACAATGCCTCTAGCATACCAAAGGTATGGGTTTAACCTTTCAGACAGAGGTTCCCAGTATCAAAATTATTTGAGTAGCCTCAGGTTTTAGCCTAAATTAAGAACAAACCACCAGAAGCAAAATTAACTAATAATAACCAATATAATTATACAGCCAAAACTGAATACAGGTTCTAGTGGTTTGAATCATTATGGTGTCTGTTGATGCAACACAGCTGCTCTGGAACTACTTCTAGTGGTCCACTTAACATAGTGATTAGTAAAGTGTCCAGCTAATCTCTATGGTCCTATGCTGTCAGGAGGCTGATTCTCTCTAGAAATTGGAAGATGGCTAGCTGCGTGGAAGAGGTGATTAAGTTTTCTGCCACTGTACCTGTTGCAGATACACTACTGTAGGTTAACCAACTGTAGGTTGATTCTCAAATTTCCTAAGCCTAATTATTAAGAAGATACGGTTAGGAGAAAAAGGAAATTTTTCAACCTGGGTTAAAAAGTATTACTTGAATTTGATTATTAGCTGCAACATATCAGTTGCCAGGGAATGACTCTAAAGAGCAGTTTAACAAGTCTGTAAATTCATCCAAGCGGCAACATATGCATGGGTCATAGAGCTTATCATGCATGGATTGTATACTCAATTGGCCTTAACTCGATATCTTCCGTAGGAGCTGATTTCCCACGGGTGCTTGTTGCTGGGACATCCGGGGGAGGTGTAGCTGTGTGTATAGCTGTGGGTTGAAGTGGTGTGTAACCAGTGTCTCCTGGCATGTAACATTCTTCCTTGTCCACTCGAAACGGTGCATTTAAGTCACCAGCATGTCGAGGAAACAGCGCTTTTAGCTCGTCCTCGATCAGATTTATCTTGTCGTCATGCTTTTGATCTTTATACTTTTCAAATAATCTATCAATCAGTGCGCAAGCGTCTTTTTCTGCAAGTGGCTGTATTCTCTCGTTGAAAAGTGAAACAGCTTTATCTGCTTCGTATTCTTGATAAGCGTTTTTTCCGAGTAATTTCGGATTAATGGGCATGCAAACGCGATAAACAGTCACAAAAATCGTGGATACAATCACGAGACCGAGAAGTAATCCCCAAGCAATTAACTGCGATATAGTTTTTGCTTGAGTAAATTGTTTGTTAATAGCATCTTTTTCAGCGCTTGTGTTTGCCTTGGCAAGAGCTGCGCTCAATGGTCCGAACTTGGCACAAACGTAGTAATCTTGTTCCACGAAAGCGTACATCAGCCAAATCAGCGGGGGCATGAAAGCGACGAAAACCCCGTTCTTCGCTTTCATCATCAACAACTTCATTTCTCGCCATTTTAGGAGACAACACCCCGTAACAACTTGCCAAAATGGGGAAGAAGCCAACAGCGAGAGACAGAACAGAAAAATCGAAGGACCGAAGATAAAAAGGCTGCCATAAATCTCGAAATACGCCTCGGGACACGAAAACACGATGTCGTTCAAAAATTCTTTCACACCATACAACAACAGTGCCGCAACGATCGTTTTCAGAGGGACTTCGTTCGATTCTGCAACAGATTTGAAGACAGTTACGATGTCAGTTAGAACGTATGTAAGAGCCATTCTACTTGGCCGAGTATTCTTGCCCTGACAGAGATTAAACCGTAAGTGATTTATGCATGCTGAATAATACTCGGCAGGTGGCTGTTGTAGTTGTCGTGACAGCTTGCGTGACATCATGACAAGTGCTTCATGCGCAATACGTGGGTGTTGAGTTGTTTAGGTTCATCATCAACTTCTGTCATATATATAAATGTCCGGAAGCTAACTAAGATGTAAATTGCCAAGTGTAGAATCTGATGCACGAGAATCCTCATGAACTCTCACTAATCTGGCCAAATTTTAAACAGGACTCCATCAGCTGACCGAGCTGAGCGACTTAACCGGCATTGCGTGACAATCTAGCCCGGTTTCCGAGATCTCGTCACACTCAGTTTTGGCCCTTAGTTCGAAAGTTCGAATGAAAAACATTCTCGTCCCCAGAGGCCGCGATTCTTTCGGTCAGCACCGAGTTTGTGTCGATTCTTAACAAATTCTGATGATACAAGAAACATACGGAGAAAAGAAGAGAATACGAATCTCCACTGAGTTTGTTGTTGACGTAAATTAAGCTGTTCACTGAGGGTGCCGGGCCGTTAAACATCAATATATGAGGGAAGAAGCGACACTGTAGATTTTCAAAGAGTAGACGGTTTACACCGTTACCAAGAAAAAAGTATCTCACTCCTGTCTTTAATTTTGCCTTTTTCCTGTTACCATTAGAAAAGTGATGGGAGGGGGTGGGGGTGCCAACCAAAAATAATAAACAAAGGCACGCAAGCTTAAAATCCCGCACCCCACCCCCCCGCACCCGATAATTTTCTAGTCCATTCCTTATTTGAAGGGTCCCGAAATCCACGCACAGAGACGTCCAACGTGACCGCATCACACAGGAATTCTCTGAAGAAGCTCATCACAGTATATTTCGTTTTCCATCATCTAACGCACCCGACCCTTCCTAAATATGGCAAAAAAGGTTTCGGATTCAATCCGTTTCATATTATCGGTCACTTCCAGATCAATATTAGAGCATACATCATCAGGGAACTCTTGCGATCTAAACAGGCAGTTATGGAGACTCCTTCGAAGTGCCAACACTCTTTTGAGTGATTGTAACTCATTGCAAATTGGCAGCTAGGGGAAGTTGATAGATACCATTACTAATAATTTAATTTGTCAGCATTTATTTACCTCGCTTTCATTTTCCCCCGACCGATCAACCCATTTTTAGTAGAAAGCGGGCATGGAAAACCAAACGGTTCATAATTGAGAGAATGAACCTCCGTTTTGAACAATTGACTTGAATTTTATTATCAGTTTCCCTGAATTCAGCTAAAATAAAACTTAAACTGAATGATAAGTCAGTAAAAACGTAGATTGTAAGTACAAAATAATATTTTTTCTGTAACCCAGAGTTCTTTAAGAAAAGCACAAAGAACTATATATAAACAAACAAAAAACAGGCCTGAATAAAGACAGGGCTAGATCGACTTTTCAATTCTACAAAGCACACTTGCATATTTTATCCCATATCGTCTCTTCAACGAGATAGCTTTCAAAATATTTACATTTTCTTTCTAACTACTCCGTGAGGTTTTTGATTTATATTATGACAGGCTCCAAGGTTAAAAAATTATTCTCATTATAACTTCGAAATATAATTAAAAAAACGTGGCATGGGTTCAAATTTCAATATGTGAATGAAATCCTGAATTGTGACGATTCAACCGAAAGCTACTGAGCAGTACTTTCCTGTGGTGCTGTTTATTATGCTGTACAGGGTGAAACCAACTTTAAAGTCGAGGGTGTACCACTTCGAATGAAAGCCACTGAGCAATACTGTTAACCTTTTTAGCACTTTGGAGAGCAAAATTTCTTCTTTTTTCTGTTTGACCATGGACAACCTGGCCAGCGAAAGTCGTGTGATTCTATTATGTACAAACTACTAATGCAACGAATTGGAAATTGTCTTTTAAATAAAAACAGTTCCCTTTTCAAAATCTCTCGTCTTGTCAAATAAACAATCGAAAGCAACAAACCTCGTTAAATTAAGTACCGTGTACGCACCGATCAACTAAAAAGTAGATAAAACTGGAATTCTTCGAAAATAAATGCTTTAGGGCTCTTTTGTTACATTTTACTGACTTCTACAAAGTTGCGACACTAACACTTAACCAACTTTGTTGGACGCCACTATCAAATTCACTTGGCTCTTTAACGAGTTTTTTGCTTTCAATTCTTTGTCAAACACGAAGAGAGAGAAATTCGAACTTTGTCATTACCCATGCCCGTTATTTAAACTCTGAAATGCGTAGTATGGTGATTAAAAATTCCAAAATAAATAGTCTTCGTTATGGTTAATCACAAGACTTAATCACGTGAGTCCGTCACGTCTCGCCTAATCTTCCGGTTCAATGCATGGGCCTACTGCTATTAGAGCAGGGCACAAGAGGCGCATGCGCCAGCCTAGCTCCCGTGACCGCAATCTGCTGCTCCGAAAGCCTTGCCCCCTTAGAAGTTCTCTTCATTGGAGGAGTATCCATTTTCCCTGGGGTCGAGTATCGATATATCTCCTCAGGTATCGCACGATAGTTCTGCGAGAACACCGGCGATGAATATCGATGCGCAATTGGCGGATCGTTATCGTAAATTGAGACCGGCCGATTGTCGTAAACCGACGGGGGCCGATGCTCACCGTTCGAAGGAAGGTCTCTTCTTTGCACAGTCATGTGGATTTCGTCCCCACCAGTGGATGCTCTGCGGTGATTGGGTCTGTTGGGGTGATATTCCACTTGGGTATAAAACACGGTTTGATCCGAGGACACGCGTTTGAAGGAGGTCAACACTGGGTGCCGTCTGATATGAGATCCACTACTCCCAGATGACGACGTGCGTTCACGTTTGGGCTGATTTTTGAACGATATTGTGACAGGCTGGTGTAAAGGACTCCTAACTTCATGTACATCATGTTTAACTACTTCAGCGCGCACATGCCTGGTCCGCACAGGTCGAACTGGCTTCTCATTGGGGACTTCACTTAGGTTCTCCGCGCTCCGCGCGTGGCGCACACCTTCCACACGCTCATGCGGAGGCCTGGGGTCACGCATGACACTAACATAAGTCCCTTGGTTCGTCTCTTGAATCTTGGCCACGGACTGTGTCGCATCAAAGCTTTTACCCTTGTTGAAAAAGCTCTTCCATTTTCGTCCGCTTATCGACCCGTCCCCAGACTTCCCTCTAGCTGGAACGTCGACTGTTGTTCTATAAACGGGGGACTGAGACCTTTGTGGAGCATCCGCTGGCTTCGATCCCATATAACGCGCCTTGGGCCTCGATGGTGCTGACTGGGCTCGAGCCCTGGCCTCTTCCAGCGAGATCAGTTTGGTGGGGGGAGAAATGGACAGCGATGCCATTCTTGGGCCAAGTGACGGAGCACCTGCGATATCTGTGAAAAATAAATGCTATGGTTAAGTGACTTGGTATGGACAAAGATGGCAAATATTTGGATCTGGTTTGGTTATGGTCTGAACAGGCGTGGATTACATTTTAGTTGGACAAAAACAGACAAGGCCTCCTGCGTCCTTGGGAAGTGAGAAAATAACTTAAGCCTTTAATTAGACATCAGTCAAATTATCAACCAAATTTCTATTAAATGTCAGTATTTGATATACGCACAAAACTCAAGCTACCGTTGTTTAGTTATATTCTATTAGCAATCAGGTATATTTCTATATTTACATAAACTCCTCCTTTCTTGTCTGCTGTACATTTACTTATATATTTTTACAGGCTGATCCGCCTAGATTAGCCAGTGCTACCGGCGGATCAGTCACATACTGTAAAAAGTTTGTACAAAGTATTTAATAAAATTAAAGTTACTTTAAATATTGAAGACACAAAGAGGCTTGTAAAACTATCGCAATGGACCTACAAGTGGAAAACCGGAGGGAAGGGGGAAGGGGGAAGGGGGAAGGGGGGGAGGGGGGAATGGTATAGGGCGGGGATTATTACCCCGTAGGTAGCGCCTTTCATTGACCTTGCAAACAAGAAAATCTACTTTCTTTCTTGTATATTTGGCGTCAGAGATTTGCCCGGGAGCAGGGTCGTTGACAATATCTTATTTTCGAAATTTCAAAGCACTACCCTGTGCCTTCCCCCCTTATCTTATCTCACCCTGACCACACCCTGCAGCGCTTATTGGTGTACAACGAGATTGTCTTGTGTTGGTAAGCGATCACAAATACTTGGGCGATGCAGCAGATCGATTAGGTGTAAAATTACTTAATAGAGACAGAACAGAGTTACACATGACGAGAGAGTTACACATGACGCAGGATATCACGCAACATGCGCGTGACATATCACGTGACAACAAACGACTTACCAGGATCAGAGTCAACTTTGGGGTGTGTGTCTCGAGACCCAGTTGAGTATCGCGGGTTTGCCACAATCACCGCCGACGCGGCGTGTTGGTCAAAAAACACGTGCACATTCCTTATAAGATATTCTATGATGATCGCTTGCACGTTGACCTGGAGTAGCGCGGCCCCGCCGCTGTCCAAAGCCATTGGCCGCAAGAGGTTTGGTGACCACACTATCGCTAGGTTCTTAGCGTGCATTCCGGTCTGGGGCGAGGACGAGGCTACACGTGACAAGTGACGTAAGAGGTACTCCAGGGTCCTGTAGTGTGGGGGTGGGAGCTGTTGCACCACGTGATGGATTGCGATTTGACGCTCAGATTCGTCAGTTATCTGGATAGCGGACTACAAAACGAAATGGAGACGAGATGGAGTAAAGAAGTTACACGAATTATAGTCTCTGTAACGTTAAAAGATTCTTGACAACTGTTTCATTAACTACAATAGTTACAATGATCAAGGTAATGATAATGATAAGGATGATGACGATGACGATGATGATGATGATAACGGTGATGATGGTGATGGTGATGATGACGATGATGATGATAATGATTGTGGTGATGATGACGGTAATGATGATGACGATGATAATGATTATGATGAGCAGATGATAATGATTATTATTATGATGATTGATGATCATGATTATGATGATGATGATGATAATGATAATGTTGAAGATAATAATTATGGTAATGATACATGTTTTCCCCTTTTATCATTGCCCTTAAAAATGATTATCTAAAAAATCCAAAGACGTTTATTATCCCATTACAATTGACTCCGCTTACCACAAAATTGTCATACAGGTGATACGTCAGAAGAGGATTGGGAAGCTCTCTAAAGAAAAGACAAAATATTGATGGGGTAAGAGAGTGTTTTTACTATCGTCAAACCAAACCAAACAGACGCATAAAAATTGGTTTTGGTTTTTCCTCCAGTTGGCTGGAAAAGTGGCGCGAGTTTTACCAACCATAGCATAGCTATACTAATCCCGAGTTTGTTTCTTCCTATAAAGAGAATTCCGCGTAAGATGTGTTGCTTCTGTTCAAGGCAAGAGGGGCTTTCTGTGTGCTTACCTGAAGTACATCTTGAGCAAGGAGCTGATGCAATGAATGTCCCGGATATAGCATTCTTTGAGAAGATCAGGTGGTTCGTCGCCATCAAACGCAAACCTGAGAAACAAATTTAATGTGAATCCTAAAAAGCACAAGACAAGTTACGAGCATTGCCTGTCTTTGCTGAATAGCTCGTGTGTTGGGCGATATTATTGTGTGACCGAGCACGTTCACCTACTGTTTGTGGGCCAGAGATAAGGACTAGCAGACTTGAGAAGGTCTCTACACAACTGATATCTCTCTCAGTCTGTCCGTAATATCCAGTTCTCTATACCCAATCACTATACGCAAGACCTCCCAAAAGCGGAACCGTATTTCCTTTTTGACCACGTTATTCGAGTTATGGAAGCTTTAGCGCTATACGTGTAATTTACAACACCAAGGGTATCAAAACCAGCTGACTGAATCGAAGAAGGTAGTCCTTCCACTCGTCGATGTTTCAAATAAACACACAGCGCTAAATCTTTCAAAACTTCGAATTACCTAGTCCAAGGTACTGCGCAACTTATATTATTATAGCCTACCACTTAACATACCACCTCGTGTGGCCAGCCTTACCAATATACGACAATCTTCACTTACTTAAAAATCTGTTCATTTTACATGCAAAGAATCACATTAAGTTCAAAGGAAACAAAATACTTCTGTAAAAACAAGTTACATTAAAGTGGGGAGAGCACGCCATATTAAAACGTAACTGATTTCTTCGAAACGATGCCTCTTTTTTACGGCCAGGGGTTTCAATAAGTTTTGAAATAGCCGTCTGAGCGTAAGCGGCGACCTGATTAATTTTTTTTAATCATTTTAGTGAAATCTAGACAAAGTAGGCGGCGGTGAGAGGTAAATTCGGACAAAGTAGAAGGCGATTTTCGCCGGTTGCCGGCTTCTAATGAAACCCCTGATTTACCTTTTAATCCACTTCCATCCTTGCAACAACAGAATAAAGTACGTAGCTTCAGTACAACGTCGCAACAAATCATTAGACTTACAATTTTGGGTCTCCATTAATACAAGGAAGCGAGAGTGTCCGTTTTATTAACAGAACTGCACAGTTCTCGATTGTTGTAGCATCACTCTTGGGGTCCACCTTACCTGAGTTTTTGAATGTTTGACGTCATTCCTGACAGGCGGTAAATTCCATCTACAATTCCATGGGATTCGATCACTTCTGCACACATCTTTAACACCAGAGGGACTACAAGATAGAAGTTAAGTCTCACATTAATCCTTCAAACCCTAATAACAGTACCTATATTCTCCAAACTGTTCCCATACATTTTCTATGGTAATGATGAGGAGAATTTGTTAAACAATCAACACCTTTGTTACTTGTTGATCACTTCCTTTTTTCTCACAACCTTATCTTTGATTAAGCTGTGTTGCTATTAAGAGAAATTAAACATTAATCACTTTTAGGGGTTAGAACAATAAAAAGCACAAGGACGCGCATTTACAAGTAAGTTATGTCTGCAAAACACATGCGGTCAGAGTTTTGTATCAAACTTGAAAGTAATGGCTATAGAGTGAAACAAAACAAAGAGTAGCAAACGAAAAACA
Source organism: Galaxea fascicularis (assembly GCA_948470475.1). Lineage (NCBI taxonomy): Eukaryota > Metazoa > Cnidaria > Anthozoa > Scleractinia > Euphylliidae > Galaxea > Galaxea fascicularis. The sequence goes on from OX419344.1 coordinate 19,127,735, forward strand.
ATACAGATAAAGTAGATGGATGACAAAAGCTACATTTAACAATACTCATTTATAACGACAACCACACATAACCCATAACTCCGTAAAAGCACTAACACTAGAAGCATCAGCACCACATTTTCTGTAGAAAGAAAACCAAATTTTCCCTCACCTTCCAAGTTGCTGGATTTTGCCAAATGTTCGCCCAAATCGCAACCAAACGTTCGTTCCCTATACAGACAGATTGATAATCGAGTTAAGATCAGAAACAATTACTTCATAAATAATCATACATAATCATAATTTATGAGGCCACGTGAACAAGCCCTATTATGAAGGTGCGCTGTTTAGCAATTGGGCCCTTTGGATTTCAAACGAGAAAGACTGACTCCACTTCTGGTCTCCGAAATGTGGTTTGCGAAAGAACTTAAGATCCACATTTCCTCTCCCAATCCCGTTGTTAAAAGACTCAGAGATATACTCGGTGTAAAAAGAACTATCGGTATACTGAGAAAACAGCTCAGATATACTCACGAAGGAAAAACAAAAAGTTTGAGCTGTTTCAAGCTACGAAAGTCGAATTAAGAGAACGTTTTTTAAGACAAAGGTGGGCTGGTAAAATTTGTCCGGAAGGAGGAAGGTACACAAAGAAAAAAAAACCACCACAAATCAAACCCGCATCAACACAGGCTGGGCTACTTATAAAACTAAGGGGTCAGATGGAAAAGATAGAAACTGTGAACTGTAGCCTATTTTTTTCTCTTTTTTTTTTTCTCCAAAGAGGTAGAAGGGGTTTCAGTGGGGATGACTTAAAATGAGCACTGCTGTCACGACTGATTGAGATAAATTTAATTTTATCGGTAGACACTTTTCAGAGTTTTCCTTTTCAAATGAAGTTGCAGTCGACTTGAGCAAAGCAGGAGGAGATGTATGGACAACGATTCTTTGGCGCTCAGTTGTCGGCGACTGAGCTGTTCACAGGCAGTACAAATCACCGGTCGCCGGCCTTAAAGGAAAACGATGAGTTTTAGAATGATTCTTTGATAGGTGACTTACTTTAATATGCCGCTCTGTAAAAGCCGCGCCTTGGAAGGGCGGGAAGACAAAAACAATCTCAGAAAGGTCACGATCTTTCCTCGCTTCTTGGCAACTAGTGTAGAAGTAAATGACATTAGCGCGTGGTTAAGAAAAGAAGTGGAGTTGGTTAAAGTTTCCTTAGTCATTTAATCCCAATACCATCCTTCCCTCCAAACACAAGTCATTATTATTTATTAACGTCAGACCTCTAGCAATGCTATTAACTCTTTTACTTCCAGAAGTGATCAGCATATAACTTCTCCTTATAATGTCCATACATTGTTCAGCAGACGGGGGATGAGAATAGACAAATTTATCAGCCAGAGGGTGTTATCTTGATGTATCCCCCAAATTCTCTTAAGAAATGTACAAAGAACTGTATAGAAGCTAGAAATGAGAATTAACAATCAGACCTTGGAAGTTAACGCGTTAACCTAGCACCTCGAAAGTCCAACTCTCGTTGTCCACTGACCTAGCTTGTTATTCTAAAACACCGGCAATGCTTCCTACTAGACAAGTTAGAGAAGGGACGCTATACGCTATAACGTCCCAAACTGAAATTTGTTAAAGTTGCTTATGGTAAAAACTGGACTGTCCACAGTAAAAACACAACACGCGCCGATGACATTTAGGAAGCAGCTTCGAGTGGTTTTTGCGAGAGTAACCAATAAGAACTTGATAAACAAAACGTGCAGACTCGTTCCATGTCACAAGCATGCTTGCCCAACGGTACTAATTTAGAGTTTCAGAGCACTATAGTAGCTGAGAATACCTCCAATGAAGCTGTACAATTATTTCGGGTTTCCATCGATACAAATATCTCTTGTAGTTTGCAAACTAATACTGAAAATTAATGGCATCGCCTCTTTGAAAACTAGACATACCTGGCGTCATATGCGGGGAGGCCGTGGCGCTTGGGAGGGGTGGGTGGCCGTCCGTCTTATCACCGATTACTTCCACACACTGACTGGGAAAAAATCCAACCTATGAAATGATAAAATATTTGATTTGGGGGCTGAGTGTCATTTGCTAATTGTATGATCCCCCAGCTTACCAGTTGTAGTCACATAACGCCCCTCAAAATGACTTTTATTGGGGACTACCTCCCCTCCAAATACGTTACACCAGCTGCTTTTCCATTTTATTTCTCTCAGAATTTCGCTCGATCCCCCCCCGTTTTCTTTGATTCTTTTCGTGGACAGCCCCTCCCCTCAAAAGCCGTTTTTTTTACGTACCCGACCCAAATCCTACTATCCCCCCTTAAATATGACGATCCCTTACAGGGAACAAAGAGCGCTTGCTTACAAACGCATTTTCCAACTTGCGATGTGATAAAATCATGAGCGTTAAAAATGTCTTTGAAAGTTAATTTCCTGAAACCGCCAGGGCAGCATTTTGCAAGGTTATGCTTAGATTTCTGAGCAACACGCATTTATTTTGACTTTTTTTGTTTAACTTCTCGAAGCTGTGTTTTTTCTTACACCCCGAAAATTGCAAAATACATAATAGACTAGGTCATTTCAAGATGAAAAATCAACAGTCAGATACAATATATTCTTGTCCTTTAATGGGGTCTTCAATTTTATCAAGGAAAACGAAATGGAAGTTTTACTGAAAGACGTCATTCAATGGAAAATTAATTCGGCCGAGGAAACAGGAAAAAAAAAAACGTTACCCAATATTGGTTGCAATCTTAGACATTTTAATTAAAATTCCACTCCCTCAACAACTTGGCGATAATACACTGAACACAAAGATTAATAATGTCACAAAGGGAAGATGTGTTGCGGACGTCGCTCGACAAGTACTTGACAAACCACAAATTCATCGTACATCGAGTCATCAACAGTTCGCCATACTTCACGATTCCAAGTGCAGTTTTGATTTCCGTTATAAGTACTATAAAAGCTGTACTAAATAGCCTCCCAGACCAATTAAGTGATTAACGGGCTTCAAATGCTATAGCGTTTTTAGATAACTTACTATTTATGGAGCGTAACCGAGTATGAACGCTAAAACGCTGATTTAACATCGGGAACCGACATAAAAGAAGCTGAAAAACTTGGAGAATTTCAAACGTAGCATATGAATGCAATTGCCATTAAAAAGCTTTAACGATAAGTCTAGTTTAGTAGTTTAATGCAAACTAGAACTTGACGTAACTATGTCCTCATTACCAGAAAAAAGGGCCCCTGAAGATTTGTTTAAATTCAATTAAACGATGTGCAACAAACATGGAACTTCATAACCGAGTGAAGACTGAACAGAAGCCATGAAACATCGCATCAAAATTATAATCTTTGCTAGGTCTTAACTAACCGCTTTCCTTTTAAAACTGAAGCAAACTATGCTCATTTAAAACCCAATGTTTACTTCCTAAGGGTAAATATTTACACACACGCTAAGGAGATGAAACACTGCAAGTAAGAATAATTTAAACAACACTGAAAAACATTAACAAGTATGGAATTACGTTGGTAACCCTCAAACCGCAATAGAAAACAAATTGACAAGTAGGTTTGTTGACATCATTTCTGTGTGTGAAATGTGGCAAAAATAGTTGTAGAATTCAAGGAATTGTCATTTATTCATAAGCATACCTCAAATCCTTGTTTTCCACGCCACCACAAACTTTCATCCACTGGGGGCATGTCAATCACAGAAATAATACTTCCAACCTGATTAGGAAGAAGACAAACGACAGTTAATGTTTTTAATCTCAACGGCAATGAACATCGAAACCAACTGAACACTCGCCAAGTTTCCGAATTCAGATATGCTTTGAAACAAATGGCATCCTCGTTTCATTTGAACGATCCTAGTTAAGGCGATTATTTCATCGGCAGAATTTCAACTGAGATCGCCGTTGTCTTTTAAATAAACATTTTCGCTTACCAGAGAGGATTGGCGTTAAGAAGTTAAGCTGTACACATGCAGCGACTGACAATTGGTCCCGTAAAGTTAATTCTCTGCCGGATTGCCTCGCTCGGCTTAATCACCTGATTAACCTTAGATTTCTGAAATGTTTCCAAGTTTCATTACGAAGAGGTCACAAAACATTGAGCGGAGTAAATTGATTCTTACGTCACCCGTGTTAAGCCGGGTACTCGAGCGCAAGAATTGCGTAAAATTGCGAAAATGTGGTTTCCGTTGTTCAAGTACAACTTCTCTCCCCCCATGAGTTGATTAAAAGTTACCTATGTGGCTTTCATTTTCGACCGGACTTTATTTTCGCTCTTTTTCGTCATCGCGGAAAGGGTAAATTAAATCAGCAAAACTTAACGGAAACTTTGAGACGAAAAACAAAACATGAACTGAAGATTGCGTGGTAATTATGGACCATTAGCGGTCAAGAGTGTGAGATTGAAGTGAGAAAAAATACCGATAGTATTAAATCCTGCGTATTTGCTTCTGCAAGGTTTCCTGACAATTAAGTTACTCCGGGCCGATTTGGATAAAAAGTGCCGTGCTTTTCGAAGGTTAGATTCATCAGATATCGTACATCTAGCTAATAATATTCATGTAAATGTATATACACGCAAAATTTCTTTCGAAGATGCAATCTCCCCAGAACAAGCATTGAATAAAGGGACTTTAAAGCAATATAAGCACATTATTTCAAAAGTTCCCCCACCCAGGTTGCACGGTTTTCGCGATCTGAAAAATGAAAGCTGGAGGTTATATTAACAAACAAACATTGGTCGGCTAATTGCTGTTCGAAGATGAGATCTCCAAATAAAAAAATCCGGCCTTGCAAACAATGACCGGTTTAATCAATAATACAAAAGCCACTACAACACTGCGAAAATGACATCGAGTCTTCACACAGGAAAGCAACAGGGACAAGTCACACCAGTTGTATGTGGCCCTGAGCGGGCTTTATTAAAAAAAAGTTAAAAAAAACTTATGCGCCGTTCACATGAATAAATTTCAGTTTCATCTTTTCCGAGAACGAGCTCTTAAAGCATTCTCTTTCTTTCCAGTTTTGCTGTCTTCAAAGATAGAAACACCCAAAACCGCCCCTTAGAAGTCATTCACTGTCTTTGAAATTCTTGTTTTTGATCGTTCATGTCTGGCCCAACCGATTAAAAACGTTCTCTACACTTTGCCCATTGGTGTTTATACTTATACATTTTTTTAAAATAGAAAAATGCGTTTTGAGAAGCGTTTCCTTAAAATAATATTCATTATTTTGCACTTTCCATCGTTACATGTCAATCTGTTTCACTAACTTTAGGCCTAGCCGTGAAACATCACATTAGTTTTCAACGATAAATGGACGTGAGGTCTCATTCCGTGACAATCGGAACCTCTTAAAAATCGGTCACCCATAGCAACAATAGTAGTCTCCAGCAACGGAAACAGATCACGACACACTTGGTAACCCCAGCACTTGAACATACGTCAATGGACATCAATTGCACAATTCTCTACACGGTTAATTGCCCACTAGAGTCACGCTATTTTAAACTGGTTGTTCTTGAACCCTCTAAGCCGGGGTTAATTTTCCAAGCCGCGACCCATGTAGATTTAGCTGACCCAAAGATTAATGATTATGAATAAATGAAAACGATATGCTTGAATTTCGGTGGAAAGATGTAAAGATGCAAACGTTTGTCGCGGGTACCTACGCAACTCCAGAAGTTGAAGAAAAAAATCAGGGTATTACTGGAATCGAACTCGCGCTTACGTTGCGTATGTAACTACGTGGATCCACTGTATCTTTACATTCAACCAGGATTAGCGAGAAATTTGACGATTCCGGTTTCTTTCCTAACTATGTAACAGATTTTTAAAAGAAGGTTTTTGCTCTCCAGTTTTCACGTAGACGTTCCTTTACTTTATGGTTTGAAGATTTTCAACGAGCTACAATAAAATCTTAACTAACTATTAATGGTAAACCAGTGATAATGATTTAGCTGTCTAACAACCGCGCCCAGGAGTACGAGTTACATCTTAAGCAAAATGGGATCAGTGTAGACCTTGGTGGGTGCACCTGTTTTAGCTACGTTTTAAAGGAACTTTCGGCAAAGGAAAGTAAATTTTCTCTTGGAATACTGACAAAAAATAAAGGAAAAGTAAATAATATGGAGCCAAGAAAACAACGTCAAATAAAGAACAAACGAACATACTTTACCAAAAAAACGCACACAGGACGCAACGATAAATCTCACGGCCTTCAAGTCAATCAAAATTTTATAACTGCTTTTCCCAGTGATCTAGTTTTTAGTAAGAGTTACAACTGTACCTCTAAAGATATTTCGTCCACAGCCTGTGCTGTGTACCGTTTAATCACGTGAGCAGCTGCGATTCCAGGCACGTTGATTGGCGATTCATCTGTCACTAACATGTGGTTTCCATGGTTATCAAGCTGAGGACAAATACAAGTCAAAGAGGAATGACTACAGGATAACTAAGCCTTCTTTACAAGACGTTACGAAACTTATGGGAAACACCAAGGTGTATTTGTAATGCCTGCGAGGCACAATCTATAATGAAGAATGATAGTAGTTGTGAACTCTAACCACTGAGTTATGAAGCCACTGACATTGGGCTTAGGTCAATTATGAGTTCATATGTTCCCGTAAGAGAGATGAGAGAGAACGATGTATTTGAAATAAATCCTGTATGAACTGTAGAAATGAAATGAAATGAAGAATAATCCTCGTAGTTGTGAAAGTAATTTATGCCATTGCCAAAAGAAGCCGGAAAAACGGCTGAACCCGTTACCTCGCACAATCTGTTGACAGAACACACATGACTCACCTCAAACCAGTTCAGAACTGCACTGCAGTTCATAGCATCGTCAGCCAGCTGTGAGAGTCGAACCAGATACTCATGCAGCAGCCGACGGCACTCCTGGGAAGACAGTCAAATCTTAATGAATACAGCCTAATTTTCACATGTCGGGAAAATCCCAGACGATCGGGGATTTCACTGTTTCCCGACCGTCCCAGATTTTGCCGAGATAGCGGAAAATCGTCAGACGTCGATGGCAGAAGCCATTTTTGTGAGGGAGGGACTGGAGCCAAGCAATTTAGAGGATTGGTAACGAACCAAAACTAACTTTCATATGTCGGGAATAATCGCAGAACGCGTCGGGAAAAAAGAAACGCTCTCGATTTTCGCGACTTGTCTCCGCCATCCCAAACGGTCGAGAATGACAACGAACAGTCGGGGAACAGTGAAATTCCCGATCTGGGATTTTCGCAACACACGAAAACAAGCCTAAAGGAGGCCAAGAGACTTGTAGTACCATAGGGGGAAGGGTGTGTCGGTCAAGCCTTGTATATCGTTTAGAATATGAAAGTCTGGGAGGCATGCGCAAAACCACACTGATTGATGTTTCACTGACTGGACACAGAAAGACCCCGGCCTTCCAAGGTTTTTTTTAACTCTTGATTTTGACAAGACAGAATATCTATCGAAACTGCAGGAAAGAGCAGCTAAAAACGAGAGAAACTAAGGACAAACTTACATGACTTCTAACATACGCATCAGTTTCCTGCAAGCGAGCAAGCGATTTCAGTTTGCTGTGAAATCTGTCAAAAAGGCATCTGAAACGCAACAAAATTTTCCGTTAAAACTTCGCAGAGTAAATAAAGGACATACACTGGACACCTACGCTGGACAATCAAAACATGTCTGAGCTCATAAACAAGGAGTGCAGCCCAGGGCTATCGTTAAGGGCGAGAGGGCGAGGGGGCGGGAAGATGGGGATGGGGAAAATCCCCGCTCCCTTTTTTGCCGGTCAGTTTGAGCTAAGATCCCCAGCTACATACTGACTATGACAAAGCAACTGGAATCCCCGCCTACGTTTTGTATTTTACTACCTACTTCAAAACTTAGTGACAGCCATGTCTGCTCTTTGTCACATCTTCATATCTCGCGCGTATAAAAGAGTCGCGCGTGCTGATGGCCGCACTGCCCACGCGAGGGAAACTGGTATCAGCCACTTTAAATAAATGTCATCTAATTTTGACGTTCCATTCAAAGCTAAAGACAGTGACGTCAATACGCATAACTGTGCTATTTTCAGACCGAGCGCTGGCGAGTGAAAATTTTGCGAAACGGCGTCTTTGTGTCCCCTTCAAAAACTCATTAATAATTCACAAAGGAAATACAAAAGAAATTAATGTTTAATGAGTGTCTTCATATCTGAAATCTGATACAGACAGGGCTAAATTTTACAGCCGATTCTATACGAAAAATTAATAATAAACCCAAAGATTATACTACAAATGAATAGATCTACCACAAAAGGTTTTGAAGCTGTTCAAAAAACTTGCAGACGTGTTATATCGGATATGAAAACACTCGGCTACGCCTCGTGTTTTAAAACAAAAATAAGTGATCAGTTTTTTAATGATTCTTTTTTAAAAATAAAATGGAATAGTATAAAATTTGGAGTCAATTTCATCCCAGCTATCTGTAGAAAATAACATTAAATACTAACTTCTGTGTTCATTGTGGTCATAAAAAAATGAAAACAGAGTGTTATCTTCACGCTTCCCTTGGTATAAAAAAGTTTTGGCTTATTTAATTTGCTTAAACCGGGTAAAGCTTTGATCTCTTTTTCAGCGAGAAAGCGAATCAAATTCAAGTTCGTTTCGAGGATCTCTCCTGTTGGCTAAGAGGTCAAGAATGATGGAATGCGAGTTACAAATTTAACTTCCCAATAAATTATTGGGCGGTACGAAAAAGGAACCGTAGTCTCGACCAAATGGAAGCTCTTTAACAGCCCACTCAATACAACTCCCACCTAGAATTTTCTTTGCGATAATTACAGTTTAATTTTCATAAAATTTTCGAGTTTCCGTGATTATCATGAGCCAAACGGAATGTAAATAGTCCGCACTAAACGTTTGATTGAATAATCCAATATTGGCTTTTCGAAAAAAATTGCCGCTATGCGGAGATTTTGTGTCGTATAAATTCAACAGTTGTTAAATTTCTTTGCTAAAATATTCCAGGGAAACTACAGTCTTCATAAAACTCTCAATGTTCGAGTTACCTCCCAGTAAAAAAAATACTCAAATAATGATCTTCGGTAAAACCGTCTTTTGCTGGGATCGATCTCCGTGAAACCTTTCTTGAATTATTAATTTTGCCAATTAAATGAGGTGTCTAGGGCAAAATCCCTTGAAAGCTCTTCTATCGCCATACCCCTCAATCGATTACAACAAACGATTTTCGACCAAACAATTGATTTCGAGTCTCACCATACCTATTGTTTCATTTTTCACTTTTCCACACCACTTTATTCGCGGCCTGTACAAACTAGCAACATTGGTCGCCAATAAGATTCATCTTTGCATGGGTCTGACACGTTAGATGCGTTTGACCACCGAGTTGGGTGTTAGAAGTTACTGTTTGTTCAAACAACATCCAGGATCTACCAACAACTCGCAGCAACGTTCAAAGTAGTATTCCAACGCAGCAAATATTGGGCCCAACAATGATATTTGCACGGGCCTTTATTTAAGTTCGATGGGAGTTAGAAGCAGAATTTTCCAGACTATCAGAGGAACGAAGAAAATTCAAATCGACTACCACAGAAATTTAACACCGTTTTGAAGCAAATACTTGTCAAGAGGGACTAAAGTTTAAAGCTTTTATTAAAGTTAGAAAAAGGTAAGTTTACTAAATCTAAACACTTAACAAACACATCATCACAATTACGGCATGTTTAGTAGTGATTTACTCGTTACCACTGACTCAACTGAAACCTTGAACCACCTTGAACAGCGTAATAAACAGCACCACAGGAAAATACTGCTCAGTAGCTTTCATTTGAATGGCCACACATTAGATTTCACCCACAGACTCAAAAGTTAGAACCACCTTGTACGCTTAATGAACGGCACCACAGGAAATTACTGCATACTTGCTAGCTTTCATTTGAATGGTCACACTAAACAGATTCTAAATTCTATTGCTCGATTCTACTGTTTCAAAGACCTGCAAATAGGTTTATTTCTCTTAATTCGCCAGATTTTGGGTAAATGATTTGTTTTAGTTACCATTAAACAAAATACAGACATGTCACTTTAAATGTGATCGTCAGTTTCTCACAACTTCTAAACACCATATAATTTTACGCTACAGAGAACATAATTTACCAACAACGACTTGTCCTTAAACCAACGAAAAAATATCCAAAGAGAAGTGTCCCTGATCGATCACCCAATACGCTTTGTGTTATAAGCTTAATTAAGAAAATTCACCTCAGAGAACCCGAGCCACAAAAGAACGGCGATGGATCGAATTTACGAGCCTTCGATAAAGTTAGAAAGAATTGCCATCCAAATACAAGCTATTGAGCAGTAATCCTGTGTTATGCTGTTATTTTGCAACTGTTCCACAAGATGTTTCTAACTTTTCAGACTATGGAAGAAATCCTGAAATGCGATCACCCAAATGAAAAATTCATCGGCAAGCTACTTTTAGCCAGTTTTTGCTGTTAAGTTTCAAACATAACCAAGAAGAGAGCAAGGAGAATTTTGCGAAAATTGTACTGTGAGCATAACGGGAAGTTAATGACACACAGACGCAAGCTAAGGCGGCCGAGAGCAAAGGGCGTTTAAAATAAACACTGGCTTACCTGTGCAACTCTCGGTCGAGAAGTTTAAAGTTATCAGGACTCCGCGTAAGAATCCACGATTTTCCGCGACAAATGACGTTTACCTTCGAAAAGGAGGAAAAACAAGCTCTCAAATTTCGTCTTAACGGCAAGCAACACACAACCACAGCACAATCTGCTATTCAACCCAACAAGACAACCCGAGAACGCGCTTTAGCGCCGAAATGATGGCTGATATTGAATTTCGAGTCAGTCAAGCAGAGGAAGACCGGGTTTTGACATAGAGGTAGCACAATTAATCAGGTTTTTGCAATTGAAAATGATTCTCTCGTAGATAACTGATTTATTGTCTGCAAGGCAATAAGCACGAATATCAACCCCAATATAACGGTAATATAAGGGCTAATTAGACGTGACTCTTGAACATTAAGTGATGCGTGTTTTCGCTGCACGCCATTACATAACCAAACATTTCACTGCGCTCAGGTCTAAAGCCACGTTATTTAAAGACGTCTATCAGACTTCTTCGTTCTTAACTTTTTAAAAATATTTATTTACGGGAGTTAAATCGGATCGATTTTGTTTCAAAACGCCGCCTTTTCGAGTCTCGTGACATTTTCAGAGTTAATGTACCCCGAGTGACGTCACTTATCCACTGAACTGCAACAATTTCGCGGCACCCCCACATGGAGCCTCGTTTCAAAGCTACCATCTGAGTGGTTGATGCTGCCGCTGTAATTACCACACCCCCAGATTTTCCTTCAAATCCTTTGTTCAAACACATGTTGACGAAAACAGATACACCTTCAGAATCTTTATTCAGAACAACAGTCTTTTTTTTTTTGGGAGGGGGGGGGGGGCAGATGAGGGGTTGGGTGGCTAAAATGAGGAAACGGAAGGGGACGAACCTCCTATATAAAAGGCACCTTGCAGGGGAGGGGATGGGATTTCGCTAGTTAAGGCGTCTAAATCTTAAATTACCACACTGGGCAACTTTATCTTTGTGCGTTCCGGGAAAGAAAAAGAGACAAAGTTAAGGACAGTTTTACACTCTAGTTTGAGAGAAGACGATACGATTCCCGATGATTGGTTAGGGCAGAGTAGAAAAAGGGAGGGGGGTGGGGTGGGGAGGAGGAGGAGGAGGAGCAAAAATGTGCCTTTGTGGCTACAACTCTTGGAGTGTTTGATCATCTCACGAACTGACGTTTAACGACAAAAGCCCCCCAAAAAAAATGGTTGTAAGTCAATGCACTAAAATCTGAGAACGGAAAGGGACTGCCAAGTACCCTTCTCCTGGCTTCTCGCGGCCTCCACGCTCGCTGCGCACGCGCGCGCGCGTGCTGGATCCAATGCGCTCTTCCGACTGTAGGAGAAGAAAGAGTCTGATCACAGTTTTTTGACAATTATTCCCATTTTTCTCGCGGCCTTTTTGTTTGGTCAGGCAATGATGCTGTTGGGAGAAATTAGCTGCTGATCACTATAGCGTTTGTGTAGAAAATGTCCTGGTATCCTTGTGACAATTACTTTACTCACCAGTATAATGCCATCCTCTTCACCACCATTATGGTATCGCTTTTCACCTGCATTGCCTTGAAACACACCAAACTGTTGGAAAAAATAAAGAACGGTAATAAACCTTATTACATCTCTCAGTTAGCACGCGCGCTGTGATTGGTCAATTTTGCGGGCCGTACTCTACTGTGCGGCCCGCTAAATTTGAAAGTTTCCTTTTCCGCGCGCTTGATTAACCTCAGAGATATAATAAAATTAATATCTTACTAACCTCGTTTTCTCGGTCCGTACTGTACTGTACTCGTTTTTTCCCGTTGATTTATGGCCCGCGTGCTTCGCGCTTGGGCCATAAGTCAACAGGAAAAAACTCGGTCCGTAACTTACATTACGGACTTCAAACTCGGTTAGTAAGAGGTATGTACAAGTGTCTACTTGCACAGCAGACTTCCAACACTCCACGTTTTCAAAAGTTATGATAACATTCTACATTAATTCCTTTGCGCTATCTCAGGCTTTGTGCTAATCTTACACATAGTCATTATTGAGTTGAACCTTCATTTGCTACCACTTCCTGTAAATGAGGTCAAATCACCGTAACGTGAACCACTAGTATAGCGATAAGCAACCACGACCACGTTTACATCTGCCTCTATCAATTAAATTTGTGGTCATAAAAGATATGACCTCACATTGTACTTTATAGACATTATTTATGCCGACAAAAAGTCAACAGCCTAAACCTACACGTACATAAATTCGAAGCTGGATAATGATCAGCTGGAAAAGCAATCTTAAAAACCAAAAGTCAATGTGCTGTCGTTTTAGTCCAAGTCATATCCAAGGACCTGTTCTTTGATGCCCAGCAAAGTTAATTGATGTCTTGTTATCTCCAGAATTTAGAGGACAGAGTAAACCTCCTGTATTGCTTCATGCTAACGACTCAAGTGTAGACCCCGTGTGGTATGAACTCTTGTAAGCAACCACCTCCGATAAGCAACTGCCTGTACTTGACATTTTAAGTAGTTGCTTAAAGGAGGTTCACAAGGGCATAGCTAGGGGGGAGGGTCCTGGGGTGCCCATGAGCCCACCCATCCCCCCCCCCCCTTTGTAAGCCTTTTTTTAAGCGAACAACCTACAATATTCAGGTGACAATCTGGTGAGTACCCTGTGTTTGACACAGTGTGACCCTCCCTTTGAAAAATCCTGGCTATGCCCATGGTTCACCTGTACACACAAAAGAAGAGCACAACTGACACCATGACCAGACTGTATGCCAAAGAACAGCGATTTTAAAGGGATTTGGGGTTTTAGTCCATAAAGCGATACATGTCCCTTTTCTACTGATAAGTTTGAAAATACTGTACCAGGACTTTTAGTGTTTTAGAGTATTTTACAGTAGTTCAAGGCCACATTAGTATTCTTATTCTTATAGTCAGAATGCTACTGAAGGACAACACCCAAAGATTACTGTACCTTGACTTCATCACCAAGATCAACAAAATCATAGTGGAAATGTGGCATATCCTCTACCCTTGGAAAACGAGAATTCCCACTGCACTGTCTGACAACAAAAGGATGAGAAGTTGAAATGAAATGTTCACCTGTCACGAGCATCAACTAATTTAAGGTGGCACTGACCCCCTTTAAGTCTTTTTCAGTTCTACAAAAGTGGTATCTTTAGCAACAAAAGCTGGGTGTCACCAAATTCCTTTATTAAATTAACCTTGAAAATTTAAATTCTCATTCACTGCCCCTACAAATTTCCTGTAGAAGTAGTAGGGAGAATTTGCAAATTCATCTTGGGTGATCCTGTCATTAATTCTCGTGACCACTCTGTTTTATAAAGCATTGATATTACATGGAGAAATTTCATGCTGATCAGTCTTAGGTTTAAAGCCCTGGTTGAGAGGTATTCTTTAACAATGACCATAAATGATTCCCCAATGATTGGACAGTATTCTGTTTGATATCACTTCTAATGTCCCATCAACACATAAGCAGCAGAAAGTGTAGTCCCAAAACCACTGTGAGCCACCATAACATTTAACCATCTTTCCTTATCCTTCTCCAAACATGGAAAGATGAACGTTTTATTACAGTGGAATAAATTACTAGCAATGAATGCCAAATATACATTGATAAACACATTCCTTCAGATCAAATACACAACATAACTCAAGTTCCAAAGACAAAAGTTGACTGAACAGCTAATATCAAAATGAACAACAAGAAGGTAAGTTTTTATGCAACTCCCCAAAAACTGCTTTAGTCATGCACACACTATGAGAAAAGTTTACAGAGCTTAAATTGCTTGTTGGCAAATACATGTGCAGCTGTACCTGGTGATTTTCTTGTATGCTCCATGTCCGCCATTACTTTCACCATAAAAAGAATCAAGCTGAGAAAGTACAAGGAAAGGAAACAAAAATGTCAACGATCAGACTATCCTTTGAAAAGACTGGCAACTTAGGTTAGCAGGATTGTCAAAAAGCAATGGTGACTGGCGATATCGCTGGCTACTTTCCTAGTTTCACTGACTACAATTCGCCAGTAAAGAGAGAAAATGTGGAGGTAGGATGGCCGAGTGGTTTAGGGCGCTGGATTTCAATGCGGTGACCCGGGTTCAAATCCCGCACTAGCTGGTGTTGTTCTGGGTAAGTGCCTGGTTCAACTCCTCGGTCATCCTTGTAACTAGCCAACTGGTCTGCCCCCGCCAGTTGGGATTCTTATCATGTTATGTTTATTTGAATTATTTGTTTCTTTGGATTTAAGTGGATGCCTGCAAACTAGCTTGGATAGCTAAGTGCAATTCCACTATAAACACAGTATTTATTTATTTATTTTTAAAAACTGGTGTTGTTACCCCCTCATGCCACCTAATTTCCTGGATTCCCCTTTTAGACAAGCCTGGATTAGGGATGGAAGGTTTCAGCAATAACCAAACATACAAAGTAGCCCAAGTCTTTGAGAGCAACAAGAATCAGCAGAACATTTTTTTAGACTGTCTTCACATAGGGCAGCAAAGCAGAAATTGAATAAAAGAGAATGCAAGCTTGATAAACTTCCTATTAACTGGTGGTTAAGATGAATTCTCAGGATACAACAGCAAGGCAGAATTGCCAAAGAGAAGTACAGGATTTCATTGCTATGTCATGAGGAAAGAGCTACGCAACAACAACATTGCAATATGTCACAGGGTTGTTATTTTTGAAGTAGAAAGGAAAGCAAACAAGTAGCCAGTGATTCCTCTTCCTTACCAGTGACCAAGCTTAGCTTTTGTGTCAGGTACATGTAACCAGAGTTCCCAATCATAAAAGCTGGAGAAAATCCCTGGTGCATGGCCCCTGGGCTTTAATGATCGACACCATGGTATGACTAGAAAGGGACTCACAGAGTAAAAGTACCCACACAATGATTGACAAGAGTAGGCAGAGTTGTTTGAGGTATATCTCCAGCTACTTTGATATAAAACCAGCATGTTGACTTCACCACAGCAACTCGAATCCCTGGCTATTTTCCGTATATCCCCACCTACTAAAAAAATTAGTGACAGCTCTGGTAGGGAGCATAGTTTCCAGTGAATGATCTGCTCTCACACTGGCACAAATTACAACATGTGCAGTTAACAAGGGTTCCATTACAAGCTGGTAACCGGCAAAATCCACCATCTACTTTGCCATAATTTACCTCTCACCACCACCTATAAGTTTTGTCTAGATTTTCACTCACATTTTCATTTTCATGATCATAATCTTGGGTCTACAGTTAGCCTGCAAGCAAGCTACAGTGTACAAAATATACACATAGCCACCACTGCACAGTAGTAATATTATTCACCAAAGTGGAGGTGAATAGTGGTGGGTATGTAGTGAGCTTTGAGGCAGTGAGGTATATGTTGCCGCTTTAACCGATAATGAATAAATTGTGAATAATAATTTATTCAAATAATTTCCTCTTCAGAAACCGAAATAGGAGGCCGTTTCATTTCTCTTCCGCTGCTCGGAGGTGAATAGTACTTTGCTAATCACCTCGGAGTTAACCAATCAGAATGTGCTTAAAGCAAATTCACTTGTGTGGTACATGTATATACTTTTTCAGCATATTTTCTTTATGCCAAGCATTATCTCACAAAATGTTTAACAGGAACTGAAGGAGCAAAGGAGTGAAATGAACCTCACACCTTCAACTTGGGAATGGCGTATAGCCATTTTCTGAGTTAAAAATGTAGTTTATCAAAAGTAATCATTTCTATTACTATATTGTCTAGTAAAACCTATTAGCAACACAACAACAACAACTACAAAACAGGTGATCAAGATTTGAAAAGTTGCACTTGCACTCAATCTCGCATTTAAATCTTAGACATAGACACTTTACTAGATTACTAAAATGAACTCAAGGTAATAATCAATGCAAACAGATAGTAATAAATGCAAGTACAGGGTACAGGTAAATCTTGGAATACCAGTAAATAGGAGTACATACTTTGCTCTCAACTGGAGAACTCTTTTCAAAATTAACAGGTTTCCTTGCTGTCCCACTGGAGCCCAAAGGAAGTCTCGTACTTCTGGAATTCCTGAATGTTATAAAGAAGATTAATCATCATTACTGCTTTGTCCAAGGTACACTTTTGGCATAAGACCTGTGTAGGGCCCATTTAAAAAAAATATTACGACAACTACAAAACAGGTGATCAAGATTTGAAAAGTTGTACTTGCACTCAATCTCACACTTAAATCTTACTTAAATCTGGAGCTTAAGGTCCCTGATGTTGAAACATTTGGGATGTCCATGGACTGACCTTACACATATTTTGTGCGATTACTAGAACTGATCAATATTACAAAAGGGAAAGAAGGGGAAAAGCCTACTATCTCAAGGCTTATACGACATAAAGAACAGCTGAGAAAGGAACTAACTAGTGCATACAGTAAATGTATGACACTATGTTGGCCATTCTGAAATTATATCTTTTGACAAATGGTTTACGCCAAGTTACTGTTGTTTTAACTTGATGGGTTGTGGTATGAATGGAATGTTTTGAAAATTAATTTCTTATTATTACAACAAGTTGTGACAACTATGCATTGGCTCAAAAGCTGAGAAAATATCATGTTTCTTGGTGGTATATTTCTGCTTAGAAAATATTACCACAAGCTGTTTACGCAAAAACTGGGCTTTTCTGTTGCAGTATATTTAAACATGAATTTTAATAAGCCTTGAAATCTTGTTGACTGCAATTTCCTTAAATATGCAACAAATTATTCAAGTTTGAAACCAAATTCTGACACTGATTCCCAATAACCCCATTATTACATAAATGATCTCTGCAATTTCGAATATAAACAAAACGCACATGTTGCGAAAATTTTCCTGATGACAAGGCAAGTTTTTAAAACCTATGACATACATGCCAAAAACATGTTTGATAATTTTCTGCCTCGCCCGGTGCCTCAATAACCAAATCATTAGCGATCTGATTCAAGTTGTCAAACTCAATGGTTTAGAAAAGCTTTAGTCGCGGATTGAAAACATTTATGTTTCCACCTAAAATAAACGTTATCTCAGGAGTTCGATCAACATAAGCTTAATGCAATGAATTCGCCGAGATAATTCTCAAACAAAAACAAAACGGATGACCTTTCTTTAAAAACCATTTGGAAGTAACAATAGGCTACTTCACAAAGATAATTTCGCGAAAAACGATTTTGATTTCCTCATATTTGATCAAGTTAACCCATATCCGCTTGTGTTACGCATCGAAATAATTGGACGGCCGACGTCAAAAGCAACGGTGTATTGGCTGTTTTGAATGTGTTTGTGGATCGCAATTTGTCGTTCCGGCGACAACATTTCAGCTATCATGTACGTACAAGTATTAGCTGCCGAATAAGAAAAAAAGAAAAAAACTGTATTTGAAACGCGTCTATGTGATTTACACTCTTTAAAAAAACAGTAGATGTCTGGCGGCTGACACAGACAGACTAAAAACACATTCAAGATTCAAGACTCGTAGAAGATAAGAGATTAACAGAACCACATTTTCAATAAACAATGTCCAATTCAAATTGAGCGACGGTTTTTGATCATTTCATAACACACAACCTTGTAGGCTTTGGTTTGAATACTTACAAATGTTCAGTTGATGACGGATCCTTGATGTACAAGTTTTTATTCACAAACAAAAATCCCTCTTACCGACTGTTTAATTCCTGCTGAGAAAAGACAGATCCTTCGAAGGCAGCCTTCGTAAATTGTGGCCCTAAAATTGGATCAAAATAAAGACAGTAAGACTCGAGTGGTCGGGATATTCAACCAAAATGGATATTTACTCGTAATTACTCTAAAACATGGGGCTAACAGTCTTAAAGGACAAACAAGCGAAGTGTGGCCAATACGATAACCCATATAAAAGACTTTTCTGGGTGTGAAGACAGCAATCGAAAATATTCCTTCACAGTACTTGCTCGTCATAGATTACCTGTAGGCGACTTTTCAGAGGCATACCAAGTCGTCATTTTATACAGCTCGTGTTTTGAAAGAAGCGTGAAATTATGGCATGATCTAGTCGAGCATTTCTTCTTTGTTTGAAAAGCATGAGTTGTCCGCCATGATTGAGAAATTTGCAAGTTTATGGTGTCAATGACGTCACGCAGGGTGAGCTCGCGCGACCGGAAGTGACAAAAATAAGTGTCTTCTGCTACTTGGCGCGTTTTTCCGCGGTTTGAACTCAGCGACACTTTTCTGTTAAAAAAATACCTGGTGCTTGTGAAACAGGATTAATGTAATATTTAAATTACCTTCTCGAGGTCTGTAAACAATCAATCACAACCGCGTTTTCCACATCTCAAAACAGCCGACCGGAAGTGTCGGAGAATCCTACCCAAGGAACCCAGGGATCCGCAAAGAGTGGCGGTCGGGGTTTGAATACCAAATTCCTGTAGACGTGCAATACAGTGTTTTGCAAGGGCTCCCGTTGCCATGAAAGCTCTGATAGTCGCAATCTATCTTGCAGTGTTCTTTCGTGGTGCGTACCTCGTAGATGATCTTTTGGAAGAGATCCAAAGGGAGGAAGAACGTTTGCCGTACTATCTGAAAGATGACGGAATCAAAAGGGTAGTGAACCTCAACAAGGAACATTTCAATAAGACTTTGAAAGCCAGTCGAATGCTAGTGATTTTGTTTTACCTCTCGACAAAGGACAATCCGCAGGCTGAAATCGCATGGAAGACGGACGAGAAAATGTTAGAGGTAAGCTTTCAGATCAGCCTCGCACAAGCAGATCGAAACGGGAAAAAAAAGCTCGCATTACCCAGCTTGAAATAAGCAAGCGGCCCACCGCAGATCGCACAGCTCTTTACGCTATTTATCCTTGTAACTAATCTTCTTCGCTCGCGCATTATGGCATTAAACTTGATATGTTCATCTCGAACTTCCCGGCATGAAAAGGTGGGGTGCAAAATGAAATCCGTTTTAAAGTTTATTAAAGGAAGTTTCGTTCTTGAATCAGCTTATCTCCAAGATATCTGATGCTGTGTTTCGGTTTGAGTTTGTTTGGGTTCCATATGGTTAATTTCATGCATGAGTGATTGCGTTAATAGAATTTTCTGCTACTGTATTTTTCGACGTCGAAATCTCTGGTCGCTTTTTAAGAGCGAGTTCGAAAGAGAAAAACAACTATTTCATTTTGCAAATTATTAATTTATTGCTGCAAAATAGCGAAGAGTACTTAGGGTTTAGAATTCTAGCGACTAACAGTCATCAATAATTAATGATCGTGTGCTAATTGATTGTGTAAATTGTCATTTAATAATGAATGTCTGCAGCGCGGTAATAATCTTAAACTTCCGAAAAGTGCAGAAAGACAAATTATTAACACAGTACTTCAAAATATTGTACCTTTAGGATAAGTTTACTCATCATCTTTTGACGCTACAATTATACGAACGCATTAACGATTTTTTGGCAGAAAAGTTGTATCTTATTTTTCAGCTGTGGAAACCTATTTAATTCCAGGTGAACAAATTTTTTTTGGTATTCGAAATGTGTCAATTTAAAATGATAATATTGAGTTTGTTGGACGCAAACGCGTTTTATTAATTTATAGCTGCTTCAAAAGAAGAATGAGTATAAACAGAACATTTTAAAGCCAATATAATCTCTACTCTCTTTGAGACTCGTATCTAAAAATTTTAGATGCCATTTCTCCAGTATTATTAAAATTTTATTGTGAGAACAGTTTTTTGCCTTTACAGATTTGTTTTGAGGTGTCTGCTATGGGGAACTCATTATTATTGTTGTTTTTGGATTTGTAATTACGGGCTGCACAAGAAATTAAAATCCCTGTGTAGATTAATTATATTTTTCCCTCTAAAAAATGACAGACATTAAAGTACCCTTGAACAAATTAAATATTAACACCTATTCTACGGAAATAATTGTATTGTCTACTAAGTTGTATTGAGGTTATTATAAACATTCACTTTTGAAGCAATGGTCAACAATGCTTTTAAATGACAAGAAAGTTAATAGAATGAAACAGGAAATTATAGAATTGAAATTTGGATGAAATTGTGTGTCAAAATATGTTTGCGATGGCAACATCCATTTTCACTAATAATTGTGCATTATTTTTTGGTTCCTAACACTGTTGAATTAGAATGACTTCAAAAATTCAGTGTCATTTCATGTTGAAGTTGTAATATTTCACACGATTATTGAAACCTAAATTTGAATTCTCAACTAATTCACCTCTACATGACTTAATATGTTGATTTTCTCATCATTTAATGTTTGTATTTTTAGATAGACATAATAGCATATGACAATGGCAAATCGCTGTGCAATACTTATTATTATGGCTTATTGAAGGGTCTTTTCAATGCAGTAAACCTGTACTGGACAAGCCCCCCTCCCCCGCCCCCCATAACGGGAGACTCCCCATAAGAGGAGAAGACACCTCTTATATGACGTCTTCCACAAGATGTCGACAGCTCCCTCCATAGATACCTGCCATTAAGGGACACTTGCATACAAAGGTACCTCACCTAAGAGGGGACACATCCCAAACGAAAACACCACAGATTAGAAGAACAATTGCATTAGAGACACTTCCGTCATAGGGGTAAACGGCCCCATTAAGGAGACAGCAAGTGTCATGCGATACCACCCTCTCTTCCCATGACATGGCCCTCAAAAGACATATATATTGTAACGTTGTCCAGTTTAGTGCCAATTCAATTAGCAAGTAGTGAAGGAACCCTTTAAATTATTGCTGCGTTCTTGTTGCAGATTGTTGCGCGGGTCCTTCAGCCGCAGGGTGTGACTATCGGCAGTGTCAACGTAGCAGACAGTATGGAATTGGCTCAAAGCCTGGGTGAGGGAACAATAAGACAAATACAATCCGAGTCTAATCTGGATTTGCAAAGCTTAGCGCACCATCGACAACATACAAAGTCGTATAACGATAATATAGGTCACATACGGTCCGGTACGACGGTCATTATAAAGACAGGATCGTACATACTTTGCGTCTGGATTCGCCGGATAAACACGTATACTGAACAACCACAAACAGACTTCATATAAGGCCCAGTACACAGTGCGTATATATTCCCGTTTACGTTCACTGTACGTTACGTATACGGACTGTTTAAAGCCCGTAGAATTGACATTTGGTGCAGTGTGCAAAATTGTCATTGTCAATACCAAGAACCATAATAGCGCAAGTCCTGTTATGATTTTTATCCATGCTTAAGCATGGTTTCACCGGTCACAAACAGTTCAGTCAGTAAACGGCATGACGTTAGATTTTTTGCATTTAACGAAAATTTTATTTTGACAAAACAGGACTTTTTTGCGCGCGGGTGTGTGGGATTGAATGCGAGCAATATGACATGTGTTTTCGGATATTTCCACCCTCGCTTGTATTTCACGTCTATGTTAAAGAAGTCATACCATATTTGCTTGAATTTTTTTTTTTTGCAGGAGTGAAATACTCTGGTGCGATAATGATTTTTCACAGAGGAAAAAGAATAGAATATTTTGGACACAGGTAAACAAATGCTATGTCACGCAACACATAGACGATGACGATGACAATGACGATGATGACTGACTATTACATGGCGTTGGCGATGGCGATAACGGTTACGGTGGCTGTGAAGGTGACGGTGACGGTGACGATGACGGTGACGGTTACGGTGACGGTGACGATGACGATGACGGTTACAGTGACGGTGACGGTGACGATGACGGTTACGGTGGCAGTGACGGTGACGGTGACGGTGACGTTGACGTTGACGATGACGGTCACGGTGAAGGTGATTGTGGTGGTGATGGTAACGAAGACTGTGACGGTGACGGTGATGGTGACAGTGACGATGACTATAGAGAGCTTTAGCAGCGACGACGGCGACGACAACGAAAACGTCATTTCAAAATATTACTTCTCGATTTTCTAACTCTTTCGCGATTATCTCAATTTGTTTAACATGGAAAATGCTGAGGATCTGTCAAGGGTCTAAATTTCTATGAGCGACGTTGAAGTAAGAAACAGAAACAGAAATTTACCTTCATGCACTCACGTTCTCGAGAAAACCTAAAATTTGGTCATTTGACGTTGTTGTTTTGTAGATGACAGCAACGAAATGTAGAAAACTGTAAAACGCACGTGCAGAGCGATTGTCTGGTTATTAAACCCATTGTTTTGTGGCGTTCTCGTTGCCGTTGCCGTTGCCGTCCTCTTTGCTAAAGCTCCCTTATGACGATGACAGTGACGGTGACGGTGACTTTGATGGTGACGTTGACGGTGATGACGATGATGATGGTGACAATAAAATGGAAATTATTTCAAAACTTTATTTTGGAAACAAAATCCTATTTTATGTTCGGCTTGGTTAGTTGGTTAAACTAAACTTGTAGACAAAACATACAATGGAGATCTTTAGATTTAATTGCCGTGGAACTTCCCATAATGCCAGCCTGATATCCCGTCCGGCTTTCCGTAGATTTACTCTTACTGAAATGCCATCGTAACGGCCACCTCTCCACGTTACTAGTGACTATAGAGATGCAAACCCATCTCCAAACTATTCTTCCATAAATTCCCATTGCTCAATTTTGTGGCTGATGGCACAAGGTAAAGGAACCTGTTTAATTTCAATAAAGAGAAGCCAAAATGCTGAGACAACGAACTAAATTTCGCTTGCACGAAGAAACGTTTTCAGTACAGAACAGAATTCCTACTTTCTCATGATTTTGATACAATGAAGTCAAAGCTAACCTGGATATTAATTATATAGATAACATTTCATATTCTAATTTTTGCAGATCGGCAGATATTCTTGTAGGCTTTTTGCACAGGGTAAGTAAGCGTGGCTCTAACGACAGCTAGTTGAAATAACTGAATTTTTATCTGAAGGAAACTCTATAAAATAGAAAGAACAGAGCGATAACATTTCTTTTAATGTTATCACTGGCAATCCTACCTGGTTACCTCGTCAACTCTAAAGCAAATTAGGCAAGCAAGCACAATGGCATAGATTGGTATCTAACATCCAGAAAACTTTTCGGGAAAAAGATTGTTTGGTGCGTATGACGATTGGAGAGAAAATCTCCCTCGCAGCGCTGCTTCGGAGTTATTTTTGACTCCTGTTGGGTCCCCAGTTTTTAATTTTGACGGCTTCGGTCACTACAATTATTGTTGTAAAGGTCCTTCCGCCAGCAATTTGTACAAGACAGTACAATGGAGTCTAACAATTCGCTGAAGGATCTTATGATAATCTGAGTGCTGTTCTTTTCTCGGCTTATTTGAGGTTTTGAACGTAGCCTTTTCGAACCCACTTTGTCTTTGTTTGGTAACTTTCTCTCCCGTTTTCCTTGTTTTCCTAGGCTTAAATGTTGTTTCGTATTTCGTTGTGTTGTTCTCTCCTCTGTACCTTTCGAGTCACTAACTTCCTGTTTTCTTATACACGATTTTTTTAAAAGAAATTGTTTATTTAACAAAAAGGTTCCATTTGTTAGTGTGACGTCATTTATTAGTGTGACGGATGACGTCGAAACGTGGTAAGAACATAGAAGTACGCAACCAGCTGCAGTTAAGTAGCGTGACCGTCACGTTCAATCAGTGACTGATTGTACCACGTTCTGACATCGTTCGTGCGTTATCAGAGAAGACACGGGCTGCAGAAATGGAATCTGTTCGTTTTATACATTACGTTCAGTTCTACTTACTTCGACTCGTCACGTGATTCATGCCTCTATACTTTCATCGCAAGCAACTTTAGACCAGTCAAAGCGCAAGGACCACACCCTGTACTGTATCATAATAATAATAATAATTTAATCATTTATTACTTATTACTTATTAGGCGCAAATTAGCATGTGAATATGATCAAATGCGCCTCACAATTCGAAATCTTTACAATTCTAAATTTTCATTCTACAATTCTCAAATCAAACTAAATCAAATGAAATGTTGGTTTTGGAGAGAGGGGACAACCGGAGTACCTGGAGACAACCTCTCGGAGCAGAGTAGAGAACCAACAAACTCAGCCCACTTATGACGGAACACATTGGTGGAAAGGAGCGCTCTCACCACTGCGCCAACCCTGCTCCCCACATCACATCACATCACATCACATCACATATATCATATCATATCATATCATAACATGGAAATAGAAGAATAAAATAGAAGAGTATAATTAAAACTTAAAAGCAAATGCACCTGGCCGTGGGTTTCTGAGGATATCAATCCCGGGAGCACATGTTCCCTTTTTTGGAAACTAATCAAAATGCTGCCTCTTGCTTTCACAAATTACAAACACTCAAAGCGACTGATGCCAACTGCAATTTAATTTGTTTTCAGATGTTTGAACCCCCAATTACCCTCATAGAGAGCAAGAAACAGAAAAGTGTATTTGAGGACGTCGACGGTAGTAAAGTAATAGGCTATCTGGAAAAGGATTCACCAGGTATTGTGATGGAAGTCATATTGAATTTTGAGCATTCTAGTGTTAATTAAATATTATCGTCCCCAGAGCCTCGCGGTTTCTCGTGCCCAAGCAATATGGCGCATGCGTAATTGACCCGTAAACTAATATTTTACTTTTTACCTTATGCTAATAATGACTAATAATGACTTTATTTGTTTTGCTAAATATTTTTTCAGCAATAAAAGCATTTGAAGATTCAGCCAAGCAGTACCAACCGTTAGTACCCTTCTTTGCTGTTCGGGATAAAAAGGTGTGAACAGAAAATGCACAAGTCCATTTAATTGTTTCTTTTTTTTTTCCCCTCATGTGTCCATATGTTTTCGATATTTTTTGTTTGTTTCAGAAGTGAGGCTTTTGTATGTTGAACTCAACTCAGTTTCGGTATTTTCAATCGTAAAATATTCAGAATAGCGATCCGAAAATTGAGATTTGGACACCACCCAGATGAGTCCACTTTAAATCGTTCTCAGTAAATTTAGGAATCTTCAAACATTTGAAACGTACAGGAAGAAACCGTTGTAGTTTTAATGGGGATGGGGGTGGGAATGATCCCTCCCCCCTCCATCTTCCCCATAAAATAAAGATTCCTGAAAACCTTTTGCAATTAAATATCTTGCATTGAAGCTAGAGAAACAACACCTCGTACCAAAGAAATATTTCACTCTTGAAGGCAAAATTTGGGAGATGTTCCTGCGGCGCGCCTTTCCTCGTTTCTTCCCGTCCGAAAAGTAAATCTTCCTTCCCGTGATTGTAAACCGCAATAGCGTAGGATGCGCATACGGGATGCGGCAAACATCGTGAAACGTGAGGCATATGGATGTCATCTTGCAATTCCGGAATTTCAGTCAGGTTCAGCCAGGGTCAGGGGTGGGCTTGGGAGTGGTGGCATACGTTGAAAAAAATAACAGGAAAACGTGGCCTTAAATATACCTAAAAGTTTAGGGCAGCAACGTGTATTGCATATTCCAAGTTTGAAATACGGTATGTACCAAATACCTTAGGTATTATACACCTGACTGAGAAAAGCCCTGTATGCCTTACACTCTAAAACCTCATGGCTAACAATATGTCCAGAGGCGCTGATTATATCGATCGAAACAACCTTCTGGTTACGCTGAGAACGCGTGAACCAGTGAAACAGTAATCGCATTTGAAGCGGTGATTTTCTGACTTTCCTAGCTTGCCAAATCGCTGAGATTCAAGAAGCCGAACAGCATTCAACTCTTGAAGCCATACGAAAAACCCGTCAGCTTTCCTTCAAATCAGGTAACGAGCGCTAACTAGATAGAGTTAAACCATTCGCTCTATACTGAAACTTCCGGTTTTGACGGAAAAATTAATTTGGCTAATACAGACATGTCCAGTTTTGGTCTTAATGTACTTAACAATGGGTCATTTCAACTGAAGTGAAAGGCAATTTTGTTGTAAATGAGTTCGGAACCAAGTGATCAAATTTCAGCGAAGCGACTCTTTCATAAGAGCTAATCCTTAGAAGAATTTCCGTTCATCTTTCTAAAACAATGAAGGACAATGACATGTTGAAAACAGTTGCTCAGTAGTCTTCAAAATGTCGAATAAGCTGTTAAATGATTTTGTGTACGAACTTGAACTTGAGTTTATTGGAGGCTTGTTGTCTTGAAGGTTTTAATCCAGATACTTAGACAAATTAAAACGGTAATTGAGACCTAGACGCCTAATAATTGATCTTCGTGTATCTGCATCTATGAATAAACTGTCTAGCCTTATGAATTCCACTGTGGCGTTGTTTCTTCTTTTGGCCGTTTAGGAATGCATACTAATTTCATTGACAGATAGAGTCGTTCCGCACTCGCGAGAAGGCTTGTTTCAAGTAAAATTAGTACAGTTCCTCGGCTGCTACAGGTTTCGTTTCTTGTTTTAATTCTAGGACATAACAGAAGAAAATATTAACAACTTCATCGAAAACAACAAAAAGTAAGTACGAGTTTAATTTTGAATGCCGGGGTCCAAATCTAAATACAACTCTTCTATACAGGCTTCCTACTTACATTACGTATGTGCTCGTCACTGAAACTCCATCGGAAGAAATGCCCGCATAAACGTTGCATAGCAGGACTACCAAGCACGAGGCGTTAGTTTCTGAAAATAGCTCTGATTTCCTGGTTTCAAGTATTATATCCAATTGACATAGATTTGTCGTGCGAAATGAAGAACTGGTATTTAGATTTGGAATACGCGTGCCAAGTATAATGCACCTATCAATGTTTAGACGGAGAGGGGGGGGGGGGGGTACGGGCAAAGTGCGGCATTTGAACATTTCTGTTGTCCCCTCTCTGGGGAATTTGACCACTTGTACTAATTAAAGTTCAAATATTATAAAGGATTGTTAAACTATTTCCAGTCCCAAGGGTCGGGAATTTGACCAAAAAATTGCAAGAAAATTCAAATGACGCACCTTTGCCGGTACCCCCCCCCCCCTCTCCGTCTAAACATTGATAGGTGCATAACAATAGAGAGATTTAGGATCGCGTTCAGTACAGCCAACGCCAAACAGCAAACGGCAGGCCGCTGCTTGTCATAAAACCAGGAAAATTCTCTTATTCTAGCTTATTTCTCTGTTTTTAGTAGTTGCTCTATAGCTGTGGCTAACAGGCAAAATATAAGGTGAAACCAAATAAATTTCGCGAGTTTTTGGTAAACGGAAAATTTCAGCCTGACGTTTGCCGTGAACGCAATGCTAAATCTTTCCCGAATTTCAAAATAGCATTTGTAACTCGTCAGATGCATTACTAAAAGTATGAACACAAATCTTTCAGATCTTCTTCTAGAATGCATTCTAGAATGCAGGTCAAAGAAACAAATTGCTTCAGTTCAGCGAAACTATCCTAGGCTGGTTTAATAATAGACGAAATCTCTGGCCCTAGTAAAGTAATATACGCCGAGACTAGCTGCAAGAAACAAAAAAAAAAGTTTTTTTTTCTGGGGAAACTGTTATAATTCCGTTATAGATAAAGCCTAAGTATATGCATTATTTTATGTCTCAACGGTTTCACATTAAACAAATGGGCCAATTTATGGCTCTTATTTTTTCTCTAGCCAAACGTAGCAAGACTCTTAAAGCAAAAGCGCTTCGAAATCAGCTCCGCCGGGTCTTAATATTTTGTTTTCTTCCATGACGAAACAGAAACGTTCTGACGAAGATCAGGCTTGAAGATATACACGATACTTGGGTAAGGGATCAGTGTGATTAAAATTTAATTTCTCCTTGTGATATCAATGCATTGTTAAGTTGAAGGGTGAGGAGAATTGGTCACACTATATCTTGATGTTACGAATACTGCAATCAAGACGGCAATGTCTTAAAAGATGCATTCCTTCCGCCGGGTTGCTAAGCTGTTTTAAGCCCTTGTCGTCTCCCTTTTTGTCTTTCGTTTCAGTTCAACTGAATTCTCTTCTAACCGAGTCCCGTTTCATTTTTCAGTCAACTAAAGTTGAAGGTTATTTGGTCACAGCCTTTGTGAGGCTTGAAACCAATGGTAAGTTAATACTGAGTATTCCACACATATACCCTTTGGGTACCTTTTTTGTGTTACTTTGAAAATCTGAAAGGCCCAAAATAATGGTCCAGTGTTTAAAATTACGTAACTAGTGTACCAAAACTTTAAACACCGTTAACTAAGGACGAGAATTGTAACTTGAACAAATCTGGCCAACTATTTCACGTTCTCCTATTTGCGTTATGAAAAAAATAGCGAAATACAAATTATGGTATTATGGTTTGTGCCCCTTTAAAAAATACAGCTTGATATCTTAATTTTGATATTCTAGGAGAATTACTTGTGGTTGTGAGACGCGCTACACTTGAGGTTGCTTGGTTGTAAAATGTCATGGAAATAGACAATTACAATAATTACAGAACTATTAAGGATACATTAGTAGGGATACAACTGAATTACAGAAATAAATAGGGAGAAATTGTTAAAATATCAAGCAAATTCATCTAGCGTGATGCTGTCCTTAATTCTCCTGACGACTCTGTTTTATGAAGCGTTGGTATAACGAGGAGAAATTTAATGCTGATCACTATTAGGGTTGAAAACGTTCAAGGGATAATCATGATTTTTCTTGCTTATATAGGTAATGCTTGATTTATTTTCTTTCAACAGCTGGTGCACAGTTTTTCTCTTTAGTGAAGTCTCTGGCCAAACGCTATGGTGACAACAAGAAATTACATTTTTTGTGGGTGGATCCGGATCCTTTCCCGACGGTAAGATACGGACTAGCATTTAATTTCTCGTAACAGTATCACTGCTTGATCAAATATCCAGTTGAGATTTCTGAAAAAATTCTCCCAACGTCCGCCACGGGGAGTGGTAATGAGAATAGCGTGGTAATATCAGGGTTGGGGAAAATGGTTGGCTCTGAATATAAGTACATTCTAGCTTTTCCCCATGGAATTTCTTCAATTCAGTTCTTATCCCTTTTTGTTTCTTTTTCTTCTTGCCTCCATCGGCTATTTCCTGCTACTCTAATAGATTGCGGCCATCAGAGATTTGTGATCGTAAAGCAGAGATTTGTCAAAAGCTTTGCAGCATTGAAGACTCACAATAATTTGAACGGATCGTATATGTAATAACTGTTGGCATTTTTAAAAGCTCTTAAAAACTTCCCCGTTAGTGTTTTTCCTGTTCAAACTCTTCCTCAGGATTGTGACCAACTTTTCATTACCTGAAAATAATCGAAACTGTTGCCGAAATGGATTTTATTCTTCTAGCGCACAGGGTACTCAATATTCACACCCAAAGTCTTGTGTGGTATTCCTGTGACCTGTTCTTTTGTTTTCGTATGTCTCAGATGCGTGATTACTGGCAAAAGTCCTACAATATAGATGTGAACTCTCCCGTGATAGGAGTTATTGAACCTAAACAGGTGAGTCATCTCAAAATAAGAGATGATGGAAAACATATTGGATCCTAGTTTTTCCAACACCCTTTCTCACTCGTCTAGTGATGATTTAATTCTAGACAGTTAATAGTCTCACTCTGTATGGTCGAGAGGGGCAGCTATCAAGAGCCGCCGGCCACCTCTCCCCTTACCATCCCCGCCCAGGTTTGTTTGCTTCACGCTTCGAAATGTTCACCCCCCTGCTTAACCATCCAGGGACGTACTGCTACCATTTTAATTTCATCGAATGTAGATAGGCTACGAAAACAAGGCTATTTTATCAATGACTATCCTAGAGAACTAACAGATAGAACTAAGGGATAGAATCATACCTTGATGTAAGTTTGCGATGTACAATAACGTAACCCTACCTCAGTGCTTCTCGTTTGAACTTGAGCGGTCTTCACTCCATTTCGGTTGGAAAGCTCATTGCTATACTCGCAATTTGTCGGCGACTTGTGACAAGGCTAAGCGAAGAGAAGGTGACGAAGTACCATGTTTGGAACATTTTGATACTTCTTTCTTTTGGTTCACAGGGAGTCAAGTGTACAATGAGCAAATTAGCGGCAACGAACAAAACATTGTTTACCACTCGATATAAACACGTTCACGTGTAGTTTTGAGGGCAAGGGGAATGACGTGTTTACAATGAAACAATCACGTGGAATATATCATAAAGCTTTGAGACAAACGCGGAAAATTAGCGTTTGTATAGGAAACGGGACACCATTCAATGGAGCATTACGGGGTGTGACAACCTAACAAACGCTGTTTCAGCATCACTACAACACTAAAAAAGTCGGACTCCCGCTGCGTGGTCGTCCGATTTTGTTATCACTCGTATGATTACAGACCGAATTGGATCCTACTCAGTCCTATTACCATTACTTATAATAATTATTTTAATCCCCAGAGCAAAAGTTCCTGGTATGAGAAAAAAGGCAAAGAAACCAAACTTCGCCATCTTCAACAGTGGGTGGAAAACATTTTGGCAGGAAAAGTGGAGCTAAGAGAACCGGCAAATTCCACAGAAAATGCACAGGGAGGGAATAATGAAAAGCCGAAAAACAGGGACGAACTTTGATGTTAGTTTTGTTGACATTAGATTGCGAGGAATTTGAATTGTAAAGGTCGACACACACGATGGGACCAGTCCCCGGGACTAGTCCCTTGAAGAGTTTACACGAAGGGACTGGTCACAGAAACTAGTCCCACAAATTCAAACCAGTTTGAATTCATGGGACAAGTCCCGCGACTAGTCCCTCAAAACCCTTCGTCGGCACACACGATGGGACTGGTCCCTGCGACCAGTCCCTTCGCGTAAACTCTTCAAGGGACTAGTCGCAGGGACTAGTCTCCTCGTGCCGACCTTATTATTCTAAATGACCAGATCGTTCTCGATCAAAGTCTTCCTCTTGCAAAAGTTGATGACTCTTCTCGTGAATATCACGTGCTTTCCACGTGCGAAGCAGCTGTGGTGTGTAAATTTTTGCGCAGTCGCATGTCTGTCAAGGTAATTTTAAAATAGTCTTTACGTTTTAGTTATTTGCTCGAGAGAAAAGTTAAAACTTAAACAAATTATTCTATTTTGACTTTTCCTTAAAATCAGATTCATTTCACACGATATCTTTTCTTTTTAATTATTTTTAACGTGAAGAAATGATCAGAACTGGAAGTCAAAGCTGGAAACGGCGCCAGTGCGTGAAAGGCGCGTTTATTAAGACTTTTTTCTGATTGTTTAAAGAAATCAGACTGTTTTGGTTGGTCAGAGCTTTATGCTCAAGTTAACCAATATGCTCTGAATCAATCAGAACTGAAAAACAGAAATCTGCAGCCGGTGCCAAGCCTGGGAAGACGTGCTTAGCCAACTAACGATTGGATTTAATTTTATTGTTCTTGTTCATTAAAACATAGGAA
>OX419344.1:19164724-19249724 GCA_948470475.1 Galaxea fascicularis
GAAACACAAAAAATGAAAGGAATGAGGTCCGTGGGTCATTCGTCCATTCAATTTTCAATTCTAATTAAAAATTAAAAATCGATGTCAATTTCTGATTTTCATTTCTTTCCTCGCAAAATCAACAAACGTGTACCTGTAAACACATCACCTTTTTCACTTTTACAAGAACTAAAAATGTCACTTAGACTTCTCATTTTGAAATCAGAAAGGCTGAGGCGATTCGTTTATTAGTAGGAAAACCATTGCCGCACTGAGTTTCAATTTTTAATTGGAATTGAAAATTAAATGGACGAATGACCCACGGACCGGATTACTCCATTAAAAAGCAAGACAGTCACTTATGCCTTCAAGCAAATAATATTTAAAGACCAGAGGCCTAGCTGATAAACTATGGGTGGACAAATAAAAAGAATTTTACAATAAGCACGTTCTGCGCTACAAGAACACAAAAGTCGTCAGAAGTGGCAGCGTATTCAGCAGTCACTCACAAGCTCTGAGCTCAGTTACTCTTCTGACAATGAGGAGTACTCGTGTGTTATCGAAAGATCGAATCAGACAGTGAAAGAAAACACTAAACTGCGACTGAACCCTGCCACTTATTTGCATTTCTGAGTTTCGAAACTCAGAAATGAAAGAAATCGCTAAAATGGCATCGGATCGGGAAAATAACCACATAGCAAGCAAGAACACACCATATAAATAAGATAAGGCGTTTTTTATTGAGAATTTCTGCGAGTATTTATTTTCTTGAATCTATATCCTGGATTCCCATACAAACCTTTATATGCAACTCGTAGTGAGCTTGGGCTGCCTGTGATGTAACTAGGGTGTATTGTTATCTGTCTCGTTCTTTAAACGATGCCGCTACAAGAACACAACAGTGGTCAGAATAGTGGCAGGGTATTCAGCAGTTACTCCAAAGAAAAGATGTGGAAATATTTTTCAGCCAATTCTACCCAAAAAAAAAAATAGGCTGTGAGTGCAGATATTAACGTATTGGATGACATGGTTTATTAGTCTGTTAACCCCTACAGAGGCTAGTCTGAAAAAGAACGAGTCTATTGTTTATAAAAATCTGTATGGAAATTTAGATACAACCTCCAATTCATTTTAATTTCAATGTCGGAGATGGAGTAAGAATAAAGAAGAGAAAAGCTTTTGCTTTTGAAAAAGGGTATACTCTGCGGTGGACAAAAGAAGTATTTATAATTTCAAAACAACAACATACCAGACCGCCTACTTGTAAGATGTTCCTGAGGATTACAACGGTGAAGATATTCAAGGCACGTTTTATGAACAGGAGCTCCAAAAGACGACGCAGGATATATAAAGAATTGAAAAGGCTATCAACAGTAAAGGTTGTTGTAAAGGTTGTGAAATGGAAAGGGTACCCTGATGAGTTCAATTCATGGGTTGATAAGAATGAGCTCATAGATTTGTAATGTATCAGGCGAGCGGGCGAGCCCGCTACTGCGTTCCAAGGTCGCTATGAGTCGTTTCGGCTGATATCAAGCCTCATCAGAACGCCTAGCTTATGAAAAGCGGGCGTTTACGACTCCCGAAGGAATAGAACAACTGATATGAACTAGATAGAACTTAGAGAAACTGCAAGAGGTTGTAACGTATTAACGCTACCATTTTGGATCAAATCTTTGCGATAAAATCGCATAACGTCAAGAGGAGCGGCGACACCACACGCACGGTTCGTACTCTGGCGTCTCTTGGTATACTCGTATCAAGTGGCGTAGTGAAAGATCGTTAGTGCCATGTAGAAGCACAAAAAGAAGCAAGCACTCTTCGTGAGGGCTGATTAGGCTGAGATCAAATCTCTGCGATCAAATCGCATAACGTCAAGAGGAGCGACGACACCAAACGCACGGTTCGCACTCTGTCGTCAATTGGTATACTCGTATCAATGGCGTAGTGTAAGATTGTTAGTGCCATGTAAGCACAAAAAGAAGCAAGCACTCTTCATGAGGGCTGATTAGGCTGAGATCAAATCTCTGCGATCAAATCGCATAACGTCAAGAGGAGCGACGACACCAAACGCACGGTTCGCACTCTGTCGTCTATTGGTATACTCGTATCAATGGCGTAGTGTAAGATTGTTAGTGCCATGTAAGCACAAAAAGAAGCAAGCACTCTTCATGAGGGCTGATTAGGCTGAGATCAAATCTCTGCGATCAAATCGCATAACGTCAAGAGGAGCGGCGACACCAAACGCACGGTTCGCACTCTGTCGTCTATTGGTATACTCGTATCAATGGCGTAGTGGAACATCGTTAGTGCCATGTAGAAGCACAAAAAGAAGCAAGCAATCTTCATAAGGATTCTTCCTATGAAAACTACAGTTGTCTCAATAGGTTGGATCGGTTGATCGTAAGCTTGGTTGGTTGATCTCCCTCGTTCCATGTTCATATCAGCTGCGGCTTAATTTCGTTAACGCATAATTCTTTATACTGGTGTGACGTCAATGCATACCAAACATCCCTGTGATTTGAATAGCTCAATATCAACGCAAAACCTATTTTTAGTAAGGGTGGTTGCCAGGATGATTTGGAATGTTATGTAAAGATGGTTTTCACAGTGACGTCATCAAATTCTAAAATCAAAATCGCCAGGTGTTCTGTATTTTTATCTACCGTAAATCCTCTATTAAGCCCCCCCTCTCAAATAAGCCCCCCTTTTTAGAGGAGGAAAGTTAATAAGCCCCCCCTCTCTATTAAGCCCCCCCCTTCCCCTCCCCCAATCCTTATTCTTCACAAAAAAATTAAGGATTAACGTGGACTGATCAGTTATTATTTATTCAGGCTGGAAGTTCATATTGTTTTTGGTCTTTGGCGGCATGACCTCCAACTTCATATGCTTTACTTTCTCAATTTTGCGCTCTAGTTCTCTGTGGAGAATTGCCACCATTTTCTTATCGTTAGACAAAGCAGTGTACCGCCCGGCAACCACAAGTCCGTCCTCGAGAAACCTTGCTCCTGTCGGTGAAAATACAACGCGTAAGTCTGTTCTGTCTAATACCACGGTATTTTTGCTACAGGTGATGCGTTTCGCTAAATTAAATAAGCCCCCCTCTCTTTTAAGCCCCCACTCTCTATTAAGCCCCCCCCTCAAAAGTGCTTGAAAAAATAAGTTCCCCCGGGGGGCTAAATAGAGGATTTACGGTATACGACGTTGAAGATGACCTAGAAATAAACAATTATATTTAAAAGTTACCAGTTCCGTAACGTCTTTCGTTTTGAAAATACAGCATTTTGAATTTCCAAATTGTCACCTTGCGTGACACCAAGAAACAAACCTGTTTGGCTGAAAAAAAAAAGTATCTCTTTTAAGATTCTTCTAGTTTAAACGTTTCAAGTATATTAGGAGATGTGTTTGAACACCTATATACTGTCTTACGGGTGAAAAGTAAGCGCTTTCATCGCAAAGTGAACTCCAGATGTTTTTGTTGATTTCCGGCCGCCATATTGGTGGACCAAAGGGGTCCACCAACATGGCGATTCCATACAAAACTCCGCTAAATTTGCGTGGCACTCTTCGGCAAACGACTCAGAAGCGATGTATCACACAGACGTGGGACCTGGAGAGGTTGTTTATGTATTGGCCTTCTTTAACGTTTTCATGTTCATTGTTTTTTTTTCATTGAGCGGCTTCGAATTCGGCAGGGGTAATAGACCTTTTTACCGATACGGCGGCCATCTTGAATTCTGTTGTTTTGACCGAGAAATTATGGGCTGCCGAGGGGGCAATCGCTGCAAAATGTATCGTATACACAGCTTTCAGGATAAATTTTTACTGCTTGTCTCTCATATTCCAAAACAAATATTACAAGCGTTACATCTTTCTGTCACGGTATTTGGCAGTGGTTTCTATGGTTAGCGAAAAATTATCGTTAAAAGTTATCACGCCACAGTATTCTTTATAATTATTTCTCATCTGCCCCCTGGGTATCCCATAATTTCCTTGGAATTCAAGATGGCCGCCGTATCGGTAAAAAGGTCTATTTGCCGAACGCCGAACGCAGAACGCAGAACACCGAACGCCGAACGCCGAATTTCGGTCAGCGGTAGATCATGTGAAACATGTGCTTTCGAGTTCGGTCGCTTGTAAACATGCCAGCCAGAGAGATGATATATATCTCGGACAAGTAAGTCCTGTACCACCTAATTGCTTCGCTTTACTGCGATGTAGTCTTTTATGGACTATAATAACAGTTGCCATTCTTTCTTTCTTTCTTTCTTTCTTTCTTTCTTTCAGCGATGAATCGTATACAAATGATGACTGTCACTCAGTCGGATACGAAGGGTAAACTCTTCATCTTTTAAAATCAGAAAAGTCTATAAAGTCTGATGAGATCTGAAAGCACTCCTTCGTTCCTTGCTCTGTTTAACAAATGTTTTTTTGGTTTGTTCTTACCGGTATGATCACAGGGAAGAAACCGACACAACAGAAGATGAAAGCGTCGTAAGTGATGACAGTGATGAAGAAACTGAAACAAAACAGGGAAATCCATATTTAAGGTCTGTCGTTGTCTCCTTGCCTCGGCCTTATGATGATAGGAACCGAATAAGGTTGTTGCTTTCTGATGCTGAATGAAACTTAACTGCTCATGGGGATAACAATAACTTGGAGTCCCCCATTCGGCGTTCGGCGTTCGGCGTTCGGCAAATTACCCCTGCCGCTTCCAATTTATTTTTTATGGCGTGACAGTGAAAACAATCTATTGTGTTTCTCTCTGTCTCACGAGATGTACACAGAGGAAGTAAACAAAGTAACCTTGAGTGCAAGCAACGATAACGAAAAATCTTGGAGGATGGTATACACACACTAGCATACGGGGGGCACCATCAAGTGTAAGGTGAACATGTGAAACATACAAAAGGACCTCTTCCGCCTCCCTCCTTAAGAAACTGTATCTAGACCATTAAGGAAACGAGCAGATGAAATTGATTGTTTGACGATGCCTATTTTAGGTTGTAAATCAATTTTTGACCATTGATGAGGGGGACAAATTGAAAATGCGCTAGTACCGGCATTTTATACCTACTTAGCTTTCGTATGTCTCAGATGCGTTATTACTGGCAAAAGTCCTACAATATAGATGTGAACACTCCTGTGATAGGAGGTATTGAACCTAAACTGGTGAATCACTTCAAAATAAGAGACTCGAGATGATGGAAAACATATTGGAACCTAGTTGTTCCAACACCCTCTATCACTCGTCTAGTGATGGTTTCATTCCAGACAGCTGACAGTCTCGCTCTTTATAGTCGAGAGCGGCAGCTATGAAGAGCCGCCGGCCGCCTCTCCCCGTACTATCACCGCCCAGGTTTGTTTGCTTCACGCTTCGAAATGTTCGCTCGCTGGCAAGATTTTAACACAGCCCCACACATAATTATGCATGCATTTTGTGACTCAATGTGTATTCGTTTTGGAACAGGGTTAGTGTGATAATGATGTATGTATAATATTAACGTATTGGGGCTGCGTGGAAGTCTTTCCCAAGGCCATTTTATCAACGGCTATATCCTGCAGAACTAACTTCGTCGTCCTACCTTGATGTAAGTTTTGCGATGTTCAATAACGTATCAAGTCCTGCTTCTTCATTTTGCTTGAACTTGAGGTCCTCACTCCATTTCGCTTGGAAAGGTCGAATAACAGTTGTTGTTCTCGCAATTTTTCGAGGTATCGCGAGAAGGCTAAGCGAAGCCAAGGTGACGAAATACCATGTTTGGAACATTTTGATCCCTCTTTTTTTTGGCTCACAGGGATTAAGTGTACAAAGCAAATTAGCGGCAACGAACAAAACGTGTTTACCACTCGATATAAACACGCTCACGTGTAGTCCCATTGCATTAAGGGCAAAGGGATGAAACAAACACGTGGAATACCCTACGCGGAAAATAAGCGTTTGTTTTGGAAACGGAACATCATTCAATGGTGTACTACGGGGAGTGGCAACCCTAAAAAACGTTGTTTGAGCAACAATATGTGTAACTTTGAAAACTCTCGAAACTCAGTTTGGAAGATCCTCTCGAGTTTTTCGGTGACATTCTTGTAAAAATATCAAATTAACTTCCTTTTATTTTCTGCAATATCCCAGACGTATGCCATATTTCCCAGAAAAATTCCCCAGTCTCCAGATTCCCGAAGAATTTTGTTTTTCTCCCGAAACAGGCCCTCTTAGCGTTGTCACCCCTCGTGTTCATTAAAAGTAATTGGCATGCGCAGTGCACATTAAGTCGTCTTTTTGTTCGCAGTCATACGCACCTCCAATGTCAGCCCTGCGTGTCATTCAATGCGGTATTTCAAATCTCTCTTTCGAAACCTGTGTATGATTAAAGGCTAACAAAACTATCAGGAACATTTGCAATTCTGTTTATGAAATTCCATGTCGCCGTTATTGTAAGACATTCTTGCCAATGTCAGAGTTTTAGAGTACCATTCAAATGGCAGTCCAACGATCGCTTCGGAAATTTATAATTTTTATTTTTATTCCCAGAGCAAGAGTTCCTGGTTTGAGAAAAAAAGGCAAAGAAACCAGACTTCGCCATCTTCAACAGTTGGTGGAAGAAATTTTGGCAGGAAAAGTGGAGCTAAGAGAACCCGCAAATTCCACGGAAAAATGCACAGGGAGGAAATAATGACTGAAGCCGAAAAAGAGGGACGAACTTTGATGCCAGAAAAGCCCCAACAGTAGCAACATGAAATTTCGCCATGTATTTCTACAAGCAAGTCAACTGAGGAGAATAAGTGAAATGATCATGAAAGCATGGTTGTCATGTGCTCCGCTCCCCTCCACCCCTCCCCCGCCGAGTTGTTTTTTCTTTGTTTTTTTTTCTCGTCATTCTCACAGCCACAGCGAATTTTCAATTTCGTCCCATATACCCCTCAACTCAAAAAACGCTACCTCTTCACACGTTAGACTGGCTAATATCTAATATCGACTGGGAGAAAAACAAAGATCTGTAGTCTCGAATAAACTCGAACATATCCATGACACAAGAAAAGAAAAACAACGCAGATCAACAAAATTAAATTTATTAATAGCTCAGACAAAGTGGGGCCATTAGACAATTTAAATAACCGTTTTTAATTCGTGTTAAATAGTTTATGAACGCACCGCATCCATCATTCAGTTATTTCGCTGTAGAAAAAACCTTATCTTTTAAATATTTTATCAAAAATACAATTCCTCTACGATGAAGTCTAAACTGGCTTGTCAACTATTCCACCGGCAGGTGATACAGGACAAGAATCTTAAAAAGCAACGTGACACTTTTGAAGCGGACAGCTGCATACGCCCTTTCAGAAAACGCGTCGCGAAAAATTCTGCTCGTCGATTCGTGACAACGGACATGCTACTTTCGCCTTGCATCGGTGAAGCAAAATTTTCGAAAAAATCTACCTAATATTATCGTTAAGGTTGCCATTGTATATCACTGCGTTTTAATCACATTTTAATCCTTCAAGAAACTCTCATTGCTGGGTTACCAGCCGTAATCACAATTCTTGTCACTTTTTACTAATGAGGAAGATCTTTCTCTTCTCTAGCCTCACGCAGCACTCTTTCAGCTCCTCTAGCGATCAGAGCTTGTGCTAACTGCTCTCCCAGCTTCTCCGCTGCCACAAGGGAGCCACGAACATCTTCCGGAACATAGATACAGGATTGAGTAAGCACAGCATGAGAGCCGCCATCCGGCTGAACGGAGGGGTCTGATAACGACCCAGTTACAGTCTCCATAATGCATTCCTTACCATCCAAGCTGAAGACAGCACCAGTGATGCTTAACTGAAAGACAAATATACAATACTTCGTTGTGGTGACGGGCTGAAAGTCCATCGATAAAAATATTGACGCGTGGATGCACAGTGATGCCACAAGCTGTTCCAAAAAGGTTGACAAAAGTGCTGGAGAGGGGATGGGGAAAAAACAAAAATAAATTCAAGTAATGTGAAAAGGCAAAAAAAAAATTGTGCACAGAAGAAAGCAAAGAAAAACAACCAATGCGCAAAAAAAAAAAAAAAAAAAAAAAAAAAACAGAACAAAAAAAAAAACCTAATACAAGGTGAACACCCCCTATCCCCTTTATTACTTTTGTAATGATCCTTTCCTCAGACAAAGAGTTTGTTTTATTGTGTTTTGTTTTCTAAAGCTCACTCTCACGATAAACGAAAGAATAACTATTAGCATACATCCTCAGGGTATACTCTCTTTTGCCCCTTCTGGGTTTTGGTTGCTCATGTGAAGAATAAAGGGACGCGAGACCTCCTAAGATGACCACACCCTCCGTCTTTCCAATCTCACTCTGCTATATGACCATTTTGTTTTACATATTCTCCCCCCCCGAACCCCCCCCGTTCCTTGACCGCTGTGTCAGATTTGTTAGATTCCAGCATCTCACCCGACCAAACTGATCGTTTCGTTAAGACGCAAGACTTTTAGCATACATCGTGACGCCACGATAACCACCTTCTCCTCATAAAAGTTATCACCACTGTGAGATCAAGATGCGTTACGAAACCATACTCAATCCTCTGAGAGCGCGTTTTGCCAAGCTGGATGCGTTTACTCTACCAAGGGAAAGTTGCAAGTTAATGTTTTTACGTCCATCGTGCAAGTAAATGTATTGACATACATTAAAGGGTTTTTCAATTGGATGTCATAAAGTAAAAAAACAAAGCAAATACTCTAACCAATTACATCAGACGCAAACAGCGCAATGCGCCAATCACAGAATTCGAAGCAATTACACGTGACCGGCGCAAAGCGCGGTAAAATGAGCGCGGCAACTCGCGATTGGTTGCAAAAGTGGCGCGAGGTTTGCTGGCCAATCACAGAGGGAAGCAATCCAAAGCAAACGCAAATAAAAACCGATCTATGCCAAAATAGAATAATGCGTTTACCATACCAAGAGAAAAGGCACATATATACCTGATTATCCTTCAGAGATGAAGTCACCCCAATTGGGACACTACATCCTCCTTGCTATATTTAAAAAAACAACAACAATTAAGAAGTGTGTGTTTCTAAGCGACTGCTCTTTTAGGCAACCATTTCTGTCCAGCAAGGATAATTACTAAATCCTGTTTGAGTCGTTTCTCGGTAGGTAGCGTTTTTTGTTCATCACTCTACGATTCACGATAAGCGTAAGTTTAAGGACAGGTTTTCGAGGTTTAGGGGTATTTTGGAATCCGCAGTATGCTTAGGAGGTACCTACAGTTCTGATCTCAAACACCGTGGTCACAAAGTGTGCAAATTCCCAAACATATCCGAAATCCGTAAGTTTCGTAATCTCAACACTGCAACAACCTTTTTAACTCAAAACTTCACCAAAAAAACCTTTATTATTATTTTTGCTCGCGTCTCCAATCACGCGCAACTAATTTTTTAAACTTTTAAATCGTCCAATGGGCGCGCGGGTTAAAAAATAAACCAATCAAAACAAACTTCACTCCCGCGCGCTCTGAAATGCATATTGTAAACATAGATAAAAGTTAGAGGTATAAAAAGTCACAACACAAAGTTCTCACTCTTACTCGCATAACTAAAATAAAAGTACAGACGTTGAGCGTGAAGAATTGAAAAGTTAGATTCTCACCAACGTCTTCAAGAAGTTTCTCTCAGCTGCGCAGCACAAACTTGTATCATTATCGATCAGTTTGGACACCAACTCGATGGTTTCAGTATCATCGAGATTAACTTCCACCGCTAGAGCACCCTAAGGAACAGATTTACACTACAAGATGTACACCAGAACACTGTTCAAACGCCACTAAATAAATTTTTTTTGTGCGTGTGTTCTCTAATAACGCACAGATGATGTGAAAACGTGGTAAAAACTAAATAACTAAAGCGTGACTTATGTTCTCAGCACGTTTTGATGTCGTCCGTGCGATATCACAGCACACACACACTGACAAATGAAATCTGTTTGTTTTATTCATAGTCTTTTTTACTTCCTTTGACTCATGACGTCAACTTGCGTCTATATTTTAATCGCAAGCTTGTCTTGACCAATAAAAACACGAGGTTTCGCCATTCATTGCATAAACAAAAAAATAACTAAATCATGCCGCAAAACTACGTCTCTTACGATATCACTTTTGTCAGGTTAAAAAACCGTTCATAACCTTCGAGACTATCTTTAACTGATTTCTTTGTGCGATCCTCTATTTTTGCTCAGTGAGTTGGTTCGTTTGTTTGTCGCTCCATCAGTTAGCCAGCTTGCTCGTTTGTTTCTGTCTGGATAGCCCAAATGCGTTCATTGGGTGTATTCAGTTAAGATCGAGCATTCATTGGCTTGGGTAAAAAGACCAGGAAAAGTGTTTGAAATAGTTCGGGTATAGAATGTCCAAAGTAATGAAAAAATGTTCAGAGTTTTCGTTGAAAGGTTTACTTCTGTTAAGCTCAAAAATTAAGTAATAGTAATAGGACTGATTGGAGTCCAATTCGGTCTGTAATCATAAGAGTGATTAACAAAATCGGACGACCGTGTAGCGGGAATCCGACTTGTTTCGTCATGACTATGATTACAGACGGAATTGGACGTCATGTTACCAATTAATCGTACCTATAACAAAATACGAAAAAGAAATGAGAAAAACTTTCCAGGAAAAAAATAGTTTTCACCATGAGATGCGTAGAAAAAATGAAAGTACAACTACCCTCTTCGCGCGCGCGCGATGGCTCGTATTGTCCAGTACACTGTCCTACTTGGGCGAGGTAGCCAATCAGGTGCGAGAATTTTGTTATAGTTACGATTAATGAGTTAATACAGTGTCCCAGCAGTGACTTCCAACCCTTTGTATCCCAATAGTCATCACCATATAACTTCTCTTCACCATGTCACTAGTTTGTCAATAATACTGGGTATGAGAATACAGAAAATGATCACTAGGGGTCAGTTGAGTTAATGTTTATACAAATTCTCCCTACATGTAACATGTCAAATATTTGAGAACTGTTAGGAGAATACGCACTTTGATATTGGGGGAGGGGGGTAAAGGGTTAATAAGCATTTTACGCGCAGCTGAAATACGACACAGCGAAAACAATAAATTCATGGACCAACTATATTTTGACTAACCTGTCCTACCGCATACAAACATTCATCAGGACCAAGAATCTGGAAAAAAGAGCAAAATGAGTTGACCTGAATTCACTTAATCCAGTCTGAGAAACCAGCTTTATTCAGTGATCCGTTGCTAAGCGCCTACCCAACCTTTTCGATTCAGTGCCACTATGGAGACATGTGTCTTCATCTCTTGGTGAGCTACACTACTCAATTATTCAAATAAATGGTCGAGTGTTCAAACAGCCGAGTCTGTTTTCAACAGTTTTATCAGGTGGATAAAAAGTTATACTGCCTACCTTGATGTAGATACCTTTATCCGCTGGATAGCGCTATCCACGCTTCGAACAAGCGGCAGCACAATGGTCAGTGGATAAATTTTATCCAGCGGATAAATCGCTATCCACTGGACAAGAATTATCGGCTCTTTGAACAACTGCCCCGCGCACAAACTCTCTAATGGTGTCCCGCGCGAGCTTTATTTCGGACGTGGACAGCAGATGCGATCGCGACCGCGAGAGGATTCCCTCGCTGCTCGCATCCTCGCTCGCGTCTGAAATAAATCTCTCAACTATCAACCGATAGCCCCTCGACAAAAATACTTGTTTCTATAGCACTTTTCCTGACCTGATCAATCCGCTCATTCCAACCCATCCGTTCCATTCCAGCAACAGCCAAGATAAGCGCGTCATATTTATCACCGGCATCAAGTTTCTTTAGTCTTGTATTCAAGTTACCACGCTGATCAACAGAACGAAGCTGTTAAGGACAAGTAACGAAAGATACCAGACACGCGCGCGAAGAACGCGCGGGGAGTATGAAGCGAGAGATGGGGAGGCGTGCTCTCCTCGTTTCCCGTGAGCACCGATTTCCCTACTTTCATTCCCCATCACGGACACAAATGATAAACAGAACAAACCTTACTACGATTTGCCAATTTGTACATTTTAACTGAGAAATGAAACAGTACACTTCCATCACTATTTTTGAGTGCGGCGGCTCGCGAGAGTCGGTAAAAAAGGTACATAATTAGATCTTTCCTTAAGGATACTACATCTTCAATAATCAGGTGTGGAAATGCCTTCTTTAGCTGCGCACTGCGTCTTAAAGAACTTGTTCCAACAACACTAAAAACGAAAAGGTTAGAGAAGTCGTTAGACACATCGTCCAGTGAATTAATTGCTGAGTAAAAGTATTTGTTCCCTCTAATTTTC
Source organism: Galaxea fascicularis (assembly GCA_948470475.1). Classification (NCBI taxonomy): domain Eukaryota; kingdom Metazoa; phylum Cnidaria; class Anthozoa; order Scleractinia; family Euphylliidae; genus Galaxea; species Galaxea fascicularis. The sequence continues at coordinate 19,177,020 of OX419344.1, forward strand.
TGGTAACCATAGATAATAAAGTTTGCTGAGCGCAAAGACGACCGTATTGTTTTGTAAGAGCACCAAACTGAGTTCTTAAATAATTGTAGGATTACAAGATTGCAACAGCACTTTGTTTTAATAAGAAAGAATTGGTAGTCCAAACTGCAAAATGCAATGGCAGAAAAACTGAACTGGGGACAAACGAATGTAAATAAATATTTAACTTCTTTAAAAATCTTTCTCCAATATTGTTTTTTGGTTTATCTTTAACCAGCTGCTATTACATCACCATTTCCAAGAAAATATTTTGGTGTTTAAAATTTTAGACACAATGGCAATGAAGTTTTTACGTCTATATACCGGTAAGTTCAAATACGCAAGACCCTGAAGACCAGGTTAAATATTTGTCAGCTGATAAAACGTACCTTCCTTTTGGCAAAGTAGCAAGCGTGGAACCTTTATGTTTGGGGTGAAACACAGCTACATCATGGGGGTCATCTCGCCTTATAGAGAAAACAAAAGCTGTTATTAGTCAATCAGCAAACGCAGACCTCACTCGGTCAAGGCAATAAAACTTCAAAGGATATTAGTGATTAAAGTCAACATAGAGCCATAGATAATGCAAAGTTATAATTGAGAGGCTCAGTGCATAGCCACCATATGTTGACCTTTGAGTTTAATCTGTTAATCTGCAGAAAAATGGTTCTAGATTTATTTCAAAGAACTGCGAAGGGGCCTGTGACAGCAATGAGGGCAATCCAAATGAAACATCAAAATAAAAGTATTAACGTTTCTTTTCAAGATTAATATCCTTAAAGCAACCACAAAGCCACAACATGTACAATGCTTAACCTTTAGTTATCAAACAAAACAACACAGTTTTACTAATTACAACTGCATTGTTTAAATAATTACTGTAATTTAGTCATAAACAATTAATAATAATTGATTAATTAATACTTGAACACAGCTCCAATCAGCATCCCTGGTGGAAGAGTGGAGGGAAGGTCCTTCAATGAATGAACCACGAGTTGCACTCTTAAAAAGTAAGTAAAAGATAAAAAATTAATATTAGGGTTGAATCTCTCAGTCATCAGGTTTAGGGAAGGGTTGTGACTCTGGTGCACAAACTGAGGGATTCATAGTATTACTATGAGTCAAATCATTTAAAATGATTTGACTTCAAGAACTATGTCAATATTTGCAGCTGGATGTCATAGATGGAGAAGTTTGAAGAAATGCACACTAATACGTTTGTAGTGATGACTGTCGATCAAATTGTTGGGCGCGATGATGGCCTGCTTTGACCACAGAGGCAGGGTAGCCACGTTTTTTGAAGACCTGGCACATCTCCTCTGATTTGCTGGAAAAATCAGAGTCATCACTACATAGACGTCAAAGTCTAAGAAATTGAGAATAAGGGCCATCATCGCGCCCAACAATTTGATCGACAGTCATCACTACAAACGTCACAAAAGGATAAGAATGACAGATGATGTAAAACTTGTCAATTCATTCTTAACACTAGCAAAATATCGGGACCTAAGCGATCTGTTAAGATCACTGATCGTTTCACATGTACCTCCGCAAATGTCATTTATTGCCTAACCTGCACGTTATGCAATAAATTATGCATTGGCGAGAAGGGAAGACGACTAGGTGACCGATTCCGCGAACACCTTCGCGATGTTGAGAAAAATGACAAGGACGCATCTAAGCCAGTCGCTCGTTATTTTAATCTCCCTTACCACTCCAAACAACACATGGCTATCTGCGGCCTTTCCCTACATCAAGGTACGACGGAAAGCCGCAAGAATCTGGAACAAAAATTCATCTTCCAAATCGGCACCCTTAATCCCCACGGTATTAACGAATGCTTTTCATTTAACTAATGTATTCCTATTTTCACGTTGCCATGTTACCACCAATAGCATAGCTCCTACTCCACTATAAAAACTACACACAACCCATAATTCCTCGATTCGCTCTGACGAAGGGCTAACGCTCGAAACGTCAGCTTTTAGAATCCCTGTACGGTGGTCAATTTACATTTATCAACTCTGTTGATAATACCAAAATCTTTGTGTACTACTTCCCCACCGACGGAGCACCACAGTTTCTTTAGAAACTATCCCCTTTATTCATAAAACAGTATAGAGTGCTAAAGTGTGACGTCACAAAAACTTAAATTTGTAAAAATATGGGATTTGGTGCCATTTTTGAATAGAGCACGTTCAAAAAGGGTCCTTGCCAAAAGTTAGCTCTTAATTTTAATTCCCAGCCGAAATAGAAAGGATTAAAATTTGATACTGCCCCATATAAATCTCTCTAATTCTGAGTCGGTTCCAAACTGAAGGAACTGACACAAATTTTGAAGGGTTTGTATGGGATGACATCAAACTTTGATCCCTTATATCTCTACTGGGAATTGCAATACAGAGCTAATTTTTGGGATGAGGGCATCTTTTTTAAGATGCTGTATAGGAATATGGCATCATAACCCAAATTTAAAAAATATATATATTTTGTGATGTCATCACTTTAGAACTCTATTCTGGCTAGTGGAAGGAAAATTTGCATATTGTAACTTTCAATTTGCATTTCATAAAATTAACATGCATATTCTGTTGACTTTTTTCCACTCTGAATTTGTTAAGAATGTGCAACACTTACAATGTACCTTTTCACACTTCTGTTAATAAATGTATTTTCTGATGTACAAGTCAGTCAACCTTTCAAGTATTGAAAATCAATCTAAAAAATTAATCTTGACCCAAAGTATCTCTGAGTATACGTTGAGCAATACTCAATGGTCACTCACCGAGCAAAGAAAATAACACTAATTAGAATGACAATAGACTCCAAAATGAAGCACAAAAACAGAAAATTATCCAAACTGAATTGTCTATCACAACACTCAGGTAGTGAAATTTAAACTGAACAAGATGTCATGGTAGAGAGCTATGGAAGATTGTCTGCTCTTAAACACACAATTATTAAAATTTGCAAATACGATGTAACAGAAGATATGAAACAGCATGATTTTTTTCACTGAGTAGTTACCAGTATGCCATTTTTAAACATTGTACCATTATTTTTTAATGACATTTACAAACAAACTTAGGGCGCTTACCATTAGTCAGAACTGGCCGACCAGACCAGTCCATTTTTAAAGTGGATAATTCCACTATTAATCAGAACTGTCGGTCCAGATCAGTTTATTTTTAAAAAAGTTTGCATAGCAGTGATGATTTTTTTCGCGAAAACTATCAAAAGAAGGTTTTTTCCTTTTCAAAATGACTGGTTCTGACTTTTGGTAAGCGCCCTTAGAAACGTTTTTAGTAAATTTAGTAGACACCCAGACTGAAGACTTGAATGCTGTTTGTAAAATCAGTTCCAGAAATTACCACTTCTAAAACACGAGGCCTTAACAACTGGAGATTACCTTTTGTCTGCCAAAGCAATTTCGAGTTCCTTAGTGAAGACACTTTTTTCACCAATCTGAAGCATTTAAACAAAAGTAAGTAATCTGAAGCAAAGGCAAGTGAGTGCAAATATGAAAAACCTGAGCTAAACTACAGAATACAGTGCCACTTTTGAAGAGAGTTGGCTGTAGTGGTTCCATGGCTCTGCAGTTGCAGTGAAGAAGTATCTTAAAATGCTATCCCAACTGTAAAGCCCTGACTCATTCTTTAACTTGTTCTTTAAAGCCTTGACTGTGGAGCTGTGAAGCCAGTTTAGCAACACTGCTTCCAGACTGACCCTGTATTCTGTAGCTGCTCCAAAACCAGAACCTTTTTACATCTCTTTTAGCCACTTGCAACAAATTTCATTCATGTCATTTGCAGCTTTAACAGTAAAAACAGAGAAGTACTTACTTTAGGTAAAGGTTTGTTCAAAATATCATCACCAACAGTTGACATGGAAACTGACAACCAAAGAAAACAAATTACCATTTCAAAAATAACATAACACAAGATGATGTCAAACATTGCCCTCGTGTTTCATGAAAATAAAAACAAACCTAAAATTAGGGGATAGTTAGATGAGACGGGCTAGCTCAGTTTGCCAAGATCTTGTAACTGCCATATATATATGACAACTGATAACATGACAACTGGGATCTGGGCCAATCAGGCTGGAGGTTTTCCATGCAATCATGTTCACTTCAACTGGCTTATTAAACCAGCAAGAGGACAGCGGTTGCCACACTGCACAATGATGTGCAGCTCATGTAATACTGAACTGGGCCAGCTGGTTCAAGGCTACCCTGGGTTCCAGAGGATATTTTTTTCTTATCGATACTGATGGTTGGCGGCGAAGCCACGTTAACGAGGCGCAAAGCGCCGAGGAGAAAAAAATAACCTCTGGTCACACGAATAATGAACCTCATTTCCTTGCTGTGTTGTCGCCTGGGAAACCACGCTTTTACTAAGCCAATCGCAGCTCTTGTTTCATGTCGGCTGGGAAACCACGCTTTTTGTAAACCAATCACAATTGTTGTTTCCTTTGAAGAACCAATCAACAAACTAGTTCAAATTCTGAACTGATTTCTTGCATGGAAATGAGGTTGCGTACTCCTGTGACCAGAGGTTATTTTTTTCTCCTTGGCGCTTTGCGCCTCGTTAACGCGGCTTTGCCGCCAACCATCAGCATCAATAAGAAAATATATCCTCTGGAACCCAGGGTAGTTCAAAGCTGGCTAGTTCATGTAATACCAAGAAAAAAAATCCTGACAAACTGGACTAGCCCAGCTCATGTAGTCAGCCCCATACTCACTAATTTCAAAGGTCAAGTCAGGATACAGCTTCTTTAGTCCATCAATAATGACATTAGTTTGAATGAGTGCCAGCTATGTGAAATAAAAAATTACTGATCAGTAAGCTCTCAGAAACAATTCATTCCCATTGATTTCCCTCTCCCTCAATTCAACTTGTTGTTCCCAAATGATCACACAGATGCAGCCTTAGCTTCACCTCTCCCTCCCCACCCCAACATGTACCACATCCACCCCCCCTACCCCTCCCACAATCTTTACTCCTCTTGTCCTTCTTCACTGTTTAACCTTTGGAGCAACTTCAGAATATTTAAAAATACCCCCAAACTTTTGAAAGTTATAAATTTACCACTCTCGTGCTCCCAAAGTCAAAGAAGAATATGATATTTGAAAATTTATCTGAAGTGGCCATGTGGCTGCGTAGCTGTGTACCCACCCCAAACCTAACCTTAGCATGGCAGAGTATTCCGCTGTTAAGCCCAATTATCCCCCCCTGTTTATTCTCATTTAGGTTACATCCTCTCCCCACCCCCTTTCCTTCCCCACCTCGTATCCCCTTCCCCCCTCCCCCCCCCCCACCCCGATCCTTAGGTAAATTTAATGTGAGTCCGATCCAACCTTGAATGTAAAGTTTAAGGAAATTTGCAAATCCAAGAGGCAAACTGACATCACCACTAACATCACAGACCTTAGCTACAAAGTCACGAGAACTAAGAGATATTTATGATTGGATATTCGAATCTAAAAACAACATAAATTTCGATAGCAATAAGACTTATCAACGTGCTCAATATAAAAACCGATAGCACCAGAAAACAGAAAATTTCGAGGTGAAAAGTTACTGAATCTTGGTTTGTTCACAAAAAAATTCTCATTTTCGTCGATCGGCCTTGTTTAAATCAGCTTTTCACATACCTGGCTTTTTCGTGAGCCGACTTTGACAATCTTTCCAGAATCCGCCATGTTGACCGAGAAGTATTTCACGTGCTAAAGGATTGGACACCAGTAACCTCTACTTTAAAACGAGACTACAGAAAGAGTGCAAGGTCCGCCATCTTGAATATTGAGACTATAAACTACACTTGTGGCACGATGGCAGCAGTTTTCCGTTTCTCTCAGCTCCTTTCTAGGTCCTTGGGCTCATTTCAAGCCGTCTACAGAAGAAACATCGGAATGTCAGCTGTTGTTTTGGCGAAGGCAGAGAAGAGCACCGATCCCATACAGAAACTGTTCGTGGAGAAGTTACAGGAATACAAGAAGAAAAGCGTCACAGCCGGTGGAGGTTTAGTCGATGCTACGCCAGAGATGAAGGCTAAAATAGACGTGGAAAAGCAGCAGATATGTAAACGGTTCGGTGAGGGCAATCTGGAAGAGTTTCCCAAATTTGACTTTGATAGCAAATGAAGAATTGTCACGTGATCAAGTGCCCACCATTTAACAGCAGCACTGAGTCTTTTAATGAAGTTGACAGTTTGGGATTTGCCTATGAACCTGTGATGCATGAGGCAATACAATGGGCTATGTACATTTTGGATAAAAACTTGAAAAGGATTGTCTGTTTTGGTGTGATGCATAAGAAAGAAGATAATCAACATCTTGTATTCTGAAGCTTCTTTTGTAGTCTGTTATTTCTTGGAATAAACTGTCTTAACATTTGTGGGGTATATGAGCTCTCTTGATTGCCATGTTATTTCCCTAGTTAAGCGTGGGAGAAGGGGGAAGCAGGCAGCATCCAGTTCTTGCACTGCTCTTTTGTTCGTGCTCTCAGATTGGCATGTCACCCAGTAAGGGAATTTTAAGACTTCATTACTGCCAGAGATTCCTGTGACTGTTCAGTCTGGTTTGGGAAAAGGGACGTGGCACCTTCAACCAACTGACGTATCTCTCGAACCAAACTACAGTCAAACCTCTTGTAAGTAGATGCTCTTGTGACTGAACAAGTGTAAGTGGGGGTCAGCCTCGGTGTAAAAACCTGACGATTGCTTTGCTGTACGCTATTGTTTATAATGTTTTGTTGTCCTTGTTTTATGTCACTCGTGAGCTTCACAGGTTTTTACACCGAGGATGAGCCGTAAATGGACCTTTGCACTTCAAGGAAGTGTCCACTCAGGGCATCTGCCTATAGCAGGGGTTTCATTAATTGAACAAATAGGAGGGTATAGGATTCTAAATAGGTGGGTACCCCTAAGATTTCTTGGGTTTGCCGTTTTCAATACCTAAACAGCAAAGGCCAGTACTGTGTTCATAGTACAGGTGTATACGGGTGTTGCTACCTGGGTCCCGGCCTGCTACAGGTTATAAAAAATTAATAATGTTCATTTTCAAGTGGCTAAATCCTGGGACTGTGGTTTGGTGTTGGTTTACAAGAGGTCTCCGTGAGTGAAGGTACAACTGCACCAGAAAAAAATGGAATGAAAAGAGTTATTCCCTTTTACCTAATTATAAACTGGGTATGTTTTACGAATTTGCATTCTGAGATGAGAACTCAACAAACTTTAAACAAAATGGGGACTACTAGCAGTCTGGTACACACATGCAGCGTATTTATGTCTAAATTTCTGTTTTGCACTTTCTACATAACAAGCTAAGAGACAGTTAAATTAAGTTTCCTGTTGCATTTAATACCCTTTTTTGTCAGAATATCATGAAGAAAATCAAAAAGTGGCTTAAGCAATGTAATTACAGTAAGTATTCCCTCCTCAGCTCTATACCCTAGATTTCTCATGTGCCCCCTGTGCTGAATAAGAAGGGGCAGAATGGACACAGTCAGGGCACTGGACTTAAACCCTTGAGCAAGTGGTTGGAAACCTGACTAGCAATAATCCCTGGTTAACTATGATTGACACCTGCATGTTGCCATGACAGTTAACCTGGATTAGCATTAATCATGCTTCATTCAACACTTCCTGAGGACATTCTTCAACAGGGTTACGTTCAATTTGCACTGTTACCTATCCCCTTTGAAAAAGGAAGCAATCTCCTGTTTGTGTTGTTTAATTTCCAGAAAACCAGAAGGGAAGGTCACTGGCAAGTGGTCTTTCAAACAATAACTGCCTCACAAATTACAGTCAAAGTTAATGTCTCTTGACTTCTCAATTTTTTCACAAGGCTAGCTCCTTCTCTTGATTACTTTTGCACCCTTAAAAAGGCCATGCACTCCCATCAAAAATGGTGGTCTTGCCATATCATGAAGTCTTCAATTTGGCCAGCATCCCTGAATGCCTTTCTTTTTAAAATTGATAATTAATATTAATTTACCTACTTATACTTGTTTGATTTCATATTCTTTTTAGATGATGCCATTTTATACTGTAACTCATGCAATTTGAAAATAGATGACTGTGGACAAGAAGTGGTATGATATTGAGGTAGTCACGGTTTGTCACAGGAGAGTTAAGTTAACCAATGAAAGTTGTTTACTGTTAACTTGAATGAAGCCTATGAAGACTCTCCTCCAAAGAGATGTGTGAAAAACTAATCACGCAAGAAGTTTTGGTTTTTCGTCTCATAACTCGATGCACTCAACTTGATACTCGATGCACTCGACTCAAGCCTTGATGCTTGAAGCGTTTGAGTATCAAGGACTGAGTTGTGAAGTTCGAGTTTCGAGTGACTGTCAACTTACTTTTGAGCAGTACTGTAGTAACAAGAAATCTTGTAATTAATTCCACTGCTGTTTCGGTAGATACACAGAAATGAATCCTGGCACCTGCACACCACAGTGGAATTGTTGATGAGCAAAAACTATGATTGAAGACTGTTTTCAATAAAATTCTTGGGTAAACAAGGTACCGGTAAATAAATAAAGACTAGCAGTAGCAAGGATCATCCTTTGAACATTCAACTTCTGGTTAGTTTGCCTGTGGTCAATGCCAGGTACAACTGAAGAGCAACAATCCCAATGCTACCAGTGAAAGTTGCCTTCAGTAACAGCAAGCTCCAGGAGTGAATTCCAAAAACATAGCTTAAAACCCTGTAATGAGAAACAAACGTTACACTTACTAGGTAAATTGTGAAGTTTCAAATAAACCACAGCATTCACATTCAGGGAAGGCCAGACATTCTGGGACTCCTGTCTTATCATCAGTGAGATGACCATTGAGCAAAACGCATGCTCTGATATTGAAAATTTAAAATCACCCTCAGCGCATGCTGCAGCTGGGTTGCAGAGTTTGGCATGAAAATGTTAGACAGTCTAATAATTAATTGCATGCATGCACTGTGAGTGATTTTACATTTTGAATATCATACCACATGTTTTGCTCAATGGCCATCCCACCGATGAAGCAAAGGGATAGTAGTCCAGCAACATCAGATGTTCCTTGAATATCAGCACCAGTGATTTATTTGACACTTCAAAATTTACTTCTTCAATGGTGCTACACAGTATTTTTATTTCATTAAAATGACTATAATATTATTATCGTTTCAGTTCACACTCCAGTCAAATACATTGCATCCCAGTTCAATTAATGTAAAAAGGAAGAATGTCATGAGTGTCATTTAAGGACGTTTTTGTGAAAATTTTCCAACATTGATTTTTTCTGAGACTTTTACCACTGTAAGATGATGACTTAGTTATGTTAGAAATGTAGAAAAAATGGAGGGTCACCAACTTCGTTTTGGAGAGAACATGCATGGAAGAACACCCTAAATCTGAAAAAATCGGGCTTTGTTAGCGAACAGGGCCACAGTGTCTGTAAGCCCAAAAAGTCTTGAAGTGAAATGCTCTCTGCCAAATATTGTTTAAGTGGACTTATTAAGTGAATTTAGTCAACTGGTGAGGTTCCTTAATTCACATTTAGCGACCATAGTTTCAGGTGCCTTGCATTTGCAAGATGGCAGGATTCGATGTCCTGTGGACAGAAATCTTCACTTCCCACAGTGATTTTTTTCTTCATTTTTAGATGATGTGGAGATAATTGTAAATAAAATCTGGTTCTGGAAAGAAAAGTAGGGGTCACCAACCATTTATGAGTATAAATGAAGGGAATGCAACAGCTACCATCCTTTTACTTGCTTAGCTTTCTTTCTCAGCGTGCGCGTTCGATGGCTGACGTAGCATAACCTTGTGACATGGATGTCATGCACAGTAGGAATGCCTGTGAACAATTAGCGTGAACATCCTTAAGGGTTGTGGGTTGTCTACAAAAGTTTCCACAACTTGTCTCGCAGCGATTTTGGGCCATTGCAAGTTATGTTACACATTGCAATATTTCTGGCAACTTGTCTCTCAATGGCATTGTAAGACAAGCTGCACAAGTGTAACAATGCCTTTACATTCTACTTACTCAATCAGGAGAGGTCTGTAACATGCCACTGCCATGAAGACCATAACTATCGGCAAGAAAGACTTCTGTAGATCAGTCCTGCTCCATAACCAAACTAACGCTGCTGTAGAAATATGCTGCACCTATAGTACAGAGTAATTATCGTGAGTAAAATACAATCTAATGTACGCAGCAAGGTCTCTTGATTCATGAGCTTTCTTTTTGGTGATTAGTGGTAGTGGTAAAGGAGTACATGTATGGTAGAACATGAAACCCAATGTATGAACTTAACCAATTACCCTAAAATCAACACGTATAATTTTATCCTCCATACTGCCCTCAATACATTTTCTATGGTAATGACAAGGAGAATTATTTTTGTCAAACAATCCAGACCTTTGTTACTTCTTGATTACTTTCTTTTTTCTCACAACCTACATGTTTGATTGAGCAATGTTACTATGAGGACAAACAATAAAACATTTGTTACTCTTTATATCTATTTTTATATCCTGTAAATATTGACCTTCTGGCAGTTTTAACTCTAAATAGTTCTCTCTGAAGGTCCGCATCTTTTCTTATTTTATTAGTTTACATAATTTTGTATTACCAATAAGAAAACTCAAGGTACAGTTAAGTCATTGTTGTTGTTGTTGTTACTCTTAAGTATTAAAACAGGGTTACCAGTAAGGCATGGTTCAGATGCCAAGCTTTCATAACTTGAGTAAGTTCATAAAAAGTTTCAGTACACGTTTGAATCAGTCAAAAGAATGGCTACAGCTGTATTTTGAGCTGAAATGGCTCAGCCATTCTTCCCACCTAACACAGCTGGAAATTTTGGTTGTAGCATTGATTCAGACACCTAACCTTTCACAAGCCAAACTGAAAGCACTCACTGACAGAGCATACTGAATTTAGGCATCAGCTGAATTTTCATCATTTGAGCCGACCCAAAATTGAATACAGTGTAGGTTTGGCTCTTGAAAATTTGGCATCAGTCCTAAGATCTACTTAAAGTCCAAAGGCACTTTCCCCAAGACAACAGTGTATAGTTACTAACACACCTGCCTAAAGAGCCTACAAAAAATATTTGATGCAGCCTGGGTTAGATCTTGATGGGAAAGTCAGAAAATAAGAACAACTTATCACTTACAAGGCTAACATTGGCATCAAAGCTCATTTGGATGTATTTCCAATCAAACTCTAGTCCCCTTGCACCAACCCATAGAGGAACAAGCCCGGTCATAATCAGTTCAGCTGTGGCCCAACCTGCACAGGAAAAAGCAAAGATTATCCATTAAAAAGGTGCTAGAGGAAATAAGGTTGGATAATAATTTACAATTTACAAAGTAACATACCTACTCCAGCGACCAGCACTTTCAGCTCACCCTTTCCAGCAATTTTAGTCATCACAAGATGGAGGCCAACAAGATCTGCTATATCTACTGTTGACCTGAGGAATTCCTACAAAGTAAACAAGCAACTCAAGCTAATTTTTCCCTACATGTATGCAACATTTCTTGTGCATGAAGGGCTGTTATAAAGTTTTGGGCCACATGCTGCTTTGCACTTTAGACCAATAATTATTTTATTTATTAATTTTATTTATTTATTTATTTATTTATTTCAGTAAGAATGATATTACAATAAAGTAACATATACCACCAACATGTGGCAAAGGCTAATCAAGGTGGGTTGTATAGAAACTAGCTAGGAAAAAACAAATTAAAGAGAAAGAAAAAATTATTTAATCAAGGTCTGACAATGAATGAAAGATTTAATAATTTATTCTTTATTGTGACCACAGCGGTGACCACCGGCAACCGGTTGGCTCAGTTGGTAGAGGTGCCCCGGCCAGACCAACACTCAGGGTCTTTAAATAACTGAGGAGAAAGTGCTTCCTTTGTAATGGCATCTGTAAATGGTTAGACTTTCTAGTCTTCTCGGATAAGGACGATAAACCTGGAGGTCCCGTCTCACAACTCTTCACAATTAAAAATCTGTGGGACATTAAAGAACCACTAGGGATGTAACGAATCCTGGCTGTGACCACCCCTAGTGCTGACCTGAGGGGAGGCACCTTGCATGGGACCTAGCTGAGTTCGGTTCGTGCTCATCCCCACGGGGCAGGTCTGCTGTCCAGTAAAGTTGTTAAAACAAAATAAAACAAAAAAACAAAATGACCCAAATACTCAGAAAAATGTTTCTGAGTATGTGTGTGACAGTATGGAATGATAGTTTTTAATTCTTTCAATAACAAAGTTGTTGTTTTGAGACTAAAATTAAACAAGAGTGTATAACAGTCAAGATCCTTCTTAACACCAAAGATTGCATGAACTGTATTCATTTGTACCATTTTATACCCTTTACTACATACGGCAGCTTACAAATTTACTGTTGATTGACCAACCTACCCCTACAAAGTCCATGTACCCAGGAGATACATCTGATGTGGGAAAGAATGTTGCTAGTACTAACATCTGAAAATAAATAATACAAAAACTCTTACAAACAAAACAAAACAAAACAAAGTTTTATCCCATGAAGAGAGACCTAGTACAGTGTTCTTCTCAAGCTGAACTGTTTAAAATGAACTATAATAGAAATGGTATAAAAAGAGAAAAACTTAAGGTATCAGCCAACCCAACGGGGTCGTCTGCGCGCGGATCGTTCTAGCGCTCTTTGTTTGAACACAAACCCCCATAAACCGCATATTTTCTGAAAGCTGAGTAGTCATGCCTACAGCTAATTCCCTTTAAAAGGTAAAAAACTTTAATGCGCTTACAAAAGGAGGAGGTTTTCGTAAAACTAAGTGTTTTCATTCATTAAGTTCCACGCTCACCAAAAACAAACGGAAGAAAATGATTAACACGGCTTTCATTTCTTCACACGTTTGCCTAAAAAACCGTGTCTCAGATTTCTCGAAAGCGCGCTCGTTTTATTTTTACAAGCAAATATATTTGGGGATGAGAAATTATTGCCACCGCCAGTGGAAAATAGGCTATAACTTTAAAATGAAAAGACAAATTAAAATTCGCAGACACGGTTTTGTAGGTGAGCTATCTGAGAACAATTTGACCAAATTTCAGCCAAATTGATCCAGGGGCTGCCGACTTGGAGTTCAAAATGCATGCACATCTCCCCTAAATTTTGATTTCGAGAAACAAGGGAAAATAGAATTTCGACCATAATGGGATTAGCGTCAAGCAAATGAAGTGTTAATTGATAAAAGAAAGTATCAGTTTTCGTGAACAATAGCAGTTTGACAGATAAACAAGAAACAGACAAATTTTCGCAGCGGTGGGAAACTATCTCCGGATCTCCTTGAGAGAAAGCCACTTCCAAGACCGGCGCGACAATTTATTCCTCGAGGTTAGTAAACGCCAAATCATTTGACTGACTTCTCAAATAGTTCCGATTACACGCAGCTATGAAAACATCTTCATGACTTTATCTTTAAATATAGCTAGGTTTCTAGCGATGCCAAACCTAAGAAAGCGCTCGCGAACTGCAGATAACAGTCCGGCGCTCGTGGATATTGGCGACAATGCAAATGGCAAGTCTGTGAACTCACAACCGTTGTTTTATGGGCTTATAAGAAACAATTCCAGATTACACAATAAAAGAAACATCTTCCTCTCGAAATTCTGCCCACGATCCAACATCTTCTTGATCGTCTTCGACTTCGTCTAACCGAATTTTAGAACGGCTTGCACTCATTTCAGCCGACGGCTGTCCACTGGTATCCCGTTTGTCGATTTCTTGTAGCCATTCCTCTTGGTTGTAAAAGGAATCCTGGTCGCTCGAAGCGAGGTCTGCTGCCGCTTCAACGCTAAATGCTTTATTCCCTTTATTTTTCTTGGCTTTGACGAAGACAAGGGACACGATCTTTGTTCGTTTTTGGAAGACATTTGTAGATCGCGCGTGTTTTGTGAAACAAACATACGTTTTCCCTGTCACGTAACCTCTCCTTATTTGACAACGCAATGACAGGAAGTTGTCAGCAGCTAATTAGAATAATTAAGACGGCAAAATTGTTTTCGCTCAACAACTTCCCGTACGAAAAACATTTTTTTGTGGAATTTTTTTTACGTGAAAGCTACTCCCAAGATCTATCGAAACATATAGAAATCCAAAATTATGAAAAACGCTCAATTTTGGGTTGGCTGATACCTTAATCCAAGAACCATTACTTACATTCTACGTTATCGTAATATTATGACAAAATGCTTGAATCTGATTGGCTATTATACCAGCTATAATAAATGGGGTGTAACATTCATATTCCTTGTGATTCGATTCAATTTCGATTTGAGAATTTGATTAATAATATTGTTACACCACTAAGAATAAATGCATTGATAGGACAGTTTACAGCTATTATGTCTTGTGCCTGAGTACTGTAATAATATTTGACGGTACCATAATGATTTGATTTTCCACCCAGGGTGCTTATTTACTTTCAGTTGCTCAAAGGAGGCCCCTATAGAGGGGAATGCTTATTCAAGGAGGGCCACTTACATGAATTTCTTTTTGGTGAACACCCAAATGTGAAAAATTGCAATTTTACTGAAAAAATTGAAGAGATGTTTCATTTGAAGCAGTTGTGCTCTAACATGGAATTACAATCAAGAAACTTAGAACAAGACTACTTTTTTATGTACTACAGTATTGTCAAAGAGATTTTACGTAGAAGAAGAATCCAGGAAAGTAGACAGCACTCGGGGTAACAACACCAGTTTTTCCTCTACATTTTGTCTTTATAGGTGAATCGTAGTTGGCAATACTAGGAAAGTAGCTGGCGATATCGCCAGTTGTCTGAGCTATCTGACAATGTTGTAATGTGGGATTGACGTGGGCTATGACAGAAATATGAACCAAGGTTGATCTCAAAGAAGTCTAATGGCACTGTACCATAACTGTAACAGAGTAGGGTGGTGCTTATTGTAGTAGGGGGCAACATTTCTGCACAGTCCCAAATATTAATTATACATGCATTTTGTGACTCACACTCTTTTTGGTTTTGTAACAGGCTTAGTATGACAGTGATGTACATATAATTTATGTATGAAGCTGTGCATAAATCTTTCTGAATAATTAGGCCTGAACTGTAGTTAGTAAGATTCTCTAGTCTCTCTTTACTATTTCACGAAGGGGACTTGATTATAATCAGAGTTTCAACAAGCTTCTAGAATCCAATTGAGTTTCTACACCTGTAATATTGTATGTAAGCTTATTAAGCTTACGGATCTTTAGAATTAGTTACAACAAGTAATTTCATTAATTAAGTTTGTTTGCAATTAATGTTGCACAACAATTTACCTTGCAAAGTTGAGTTACCAAGTATGCAGCTCCTGCTTTCACACATCTCCAAAACGCACTGTACTCAGAGCTACAATACAGAAAAAATAACCTCGAAAGAAGCTTAAAATATGATTCCCTAGCAGTACACTGTACGCACATGTGACTCTCACGCAAATGTTAAACTAAGCTTGGGCCCAAATAATACTCAAAACCATCCATACTTACAGCCCAGAACATTTGTAGACAATAAAATAAGGAAAGTAAGCTAAGGCTACACAGTTTCCAAAATGAAATAATGTCATTTTTGGAGAGAAAATTCGCTAACAAAGACCTGTACTTGCAAGGAACTAAGAGCTGACTGAGTAACCTGGCAAACTCTGTAACCTCGCAAAATGCTCGAGGATCGCAGGCTCGTAAATCTCTTTCGGCGCTGTTTTCAAAATCGATTAATTGGCGGGCCTCGCTGGACGTACGTGTAATTTGTTGTTTTCGTCTTCGAGATCGATCGGTTTTTTTCTTATTTGGCCGTAAAGAAGGAAAATGCCTCGAAGAAAGAAGACTAGAAAGAATCAGACAAGCTGTGTGCGGCCGATGCTTCCCGAAGGTGATTTGGATACGTCAATGAGCATCGATGAACGACGTGCAAAGTTGGACGTTTATATCAAAGATTTCAACATGCAAGGTCGGTTTTAAACTTCTCTTTAGTCTTCCTGGGTTTAAATATAGGTTGAGCATTGCTTAAATGAATACTTTTTGTTCTATGTTGTACGATCTGACACACACCTGAGCGCTTAAATGGGTTTTAAAACAGTCGAGACACACATGTATGGGTTTGAGCTTAAACTTAAATTGAGCAGTGTAAGCTTGAGTTTAACAATTACAAAATCAACCGAAGATGAAAACGTCAAAGCTTGCATGATAGTACCGACATACTAATATTCACTGTAATATTACATTCTCTAATTACTTACTTAGTGGAAGAGCGAGTAGAAAAGATAAAGGCCAGAGGACATGAAATGATTTGTAAAGTCAAGGGAGCGTTTGTGTTGGAAATCCTTAAACTTCCCATGGTAAGTGACTCTCTGAAGTAAGCTATGCATTACTGATCTGTTGACGTGAGCCATGTAGAGATCATGGTTAATGGGCGTGTCTTTGCATGCCTCAAAGGCCAATCCATTTCAAATCCATTATCTACACATGGTTTATTGGAGCCTATTTGCCTCAGAGCAGAGGCCAATCCATTTCTTGGAAGACCTTTGGTGTAAGTAACATGGAAAATAAGCTGAATTCATGGAGCTCAGATTGTGTTGGCTTGTCAATGTTTTGTACTTCAGTAGTTACATACACTGTAGACTCAGAACCCTTGCAGTGTCCAATCAGGTCATCTTTAAAGGTTTCGGGGTGCATTTCTTTGGGATGATCCAGATCAGGATCAAATTGATCCAAGATCACTCGGGTCATGGTGCATCAAAGTTACTGAGGAACCCTTGCCCAGAGTGGATTCCTCGGTTGCTTTGATACACCATGGTGTAAGTGATCTTTGATCATTGATCCTGATCTGGATGATCCCAAAGGAATGCACTCTCAGTCATTCAGGATTTAAACAAATGTGTGCACTTTGTCACTAGTATGAACAAACATGATTATTGTTCTTCATCTAATCTCAACAGCACATACGAAAGATGAAACTGACTGATTATTTTGGTATGTAAGTCTAGCAAATTTAAATGGTATGTTTAGTGGGTTGTTGTTAATGTTCAAGTTTTTGAGAGGGAGCAGAGCTCTCGTCACACAACCCATGCAAAAGATTCTGAAGCCTCAAAAGTGAAGGTCCAGGTTTCTAAAGAATTGTGAATTTCTTTTAAGAGCAAAGTATCAGCCATTTGTTATAAGGAATTAAAAATAATATTTAATGTTCTTAACATACTGATATGTTACAGCTCAATGGGACTATAATATTGTGGGCATAGAGTGGGCATTTTCCTCAGGTATTTTAAGTTATACCCCCAGCTACTTTAATAGGAAAACAGCATATTGACTTCTGTACCAAATTACCTGGAATCCTCAGGTACTTTTAACACATCTTAGGAACCTACTTCAAAAATTGTTTGTAGCCCTGGTTGGATATCCTCATGGCTAGTTAGGTGCCCAGAATCCCCAAACCCTTGAAATCTAGGGCCAAGGGTGCGCTCCAAGAAAAGTAGTTGAAATCCAGTGCACCCAGCATACAGTGTAAGTAGTTCAAATGGTGCAAAAACTAATATTTCCTGGTCACCCAAAGGCAAAAGTAAGTCACCAGGGGTGGCCAGGTGCTGGTAGAGTGCAACCCTGAGGGAGCCCAGCGTATAACTTTGGTGCAAAAACTGGTATTTCCTGGTTACCCCAAAGGCAAAAGTAAGTTGCCAGGGGTGACCGGCGCTGCTAGAGTACAGCCTTGTTGATAAAACCTCAGGTGTTATGGGTGATCACTGACTGTTGGAGGTTTGTTTTATTGGCAAAGGAGCCAGACTGTTATATGTCAGAAAAAACTTAATGACATCTCTTCTGTGTACATGTGCTCTTTTGCATGAACATACCGACTGATTAGCTCAGTTGGGAGAGTTCCGGACTAACATGCGGGAGGTCGTGGGTTCAAACCCCAGCCGGACCAACACTCGTGGTCTTTAAATAACTGAGGAGAAAGTGCTTCCTTTGCAAAATGGTTAGACTTTCTAGTCTTCTTGGATAAGGACGATAAACCGGAGGTCCTGTCTCACAACTCTCCACAATTAATTATGTGGGATGTTAAAGAACCACTCGGGACGTAACGATCCCTGGCTGTGACCACCCCTGGTGCTGACCTGTGTCTAGGGCCTGCAGTAATTGGCGCTTGCTGTTGTGGTGTCCCTGCCAGCTTGGCGAAGTTAAATAAGTAAATAAATAAAACCACTTTTTTTTCTGTCTCAGCTCAAGGTGGTGAAGTAAATGACAATGCTTTTACTGAGGTGAGTTGGTCAAATACAGGATTGTACATGAACATGTAGGAGACAAAGAAGATTGAGGATTGCAAGACAGCACAGTCATCTCATCTCTGTAAATCTGATTGAATCACTGAAGAAAGAGCCTGCTACACTATCTTTTCTTTTAGGATACAATGTAATTTACTGTCAATGTATAAGAATACAAAATAATACAATACAATCATATGAACATAACAACATACTGGTAATACTGTATGATGTACTATTGTTTTGATTTTGATTTTTATTTCTCCAGGCATCTGATTTTGTCAGTGAAGTTACAAGATCTATTTTGAATCCTTCATCTGATTTAGCCACCAGGTATTTACATGTGTATCAGTATGCAGAAAGATTATCACAGTACTTACAAAAAATTTTTTTACACTGCACTTTGCTATCTGTTTTGTCTCTCTTCTCTCCAATCCTCATACAATACAATGTATTCCATTACAGGATGTGCCCAGATTAAGAGAACATTAAATTTTCTCTTCGAGGAAAGCATTTAATATTAATAAGTGCACTGTATACACCACTCAAATGAATAGTGCTTTTTGTGCATTCTGATAGCTTAACTCAGAGGTGATTAGCAAAAAGTACTCTTCATCTCTGAGCAACTGAAGAGAAACAAAAGGGCTTCCTGTTTCGCTTTGGTTTCCAAAGAGGAAATTATTTCATTAAACAAGGAGACTGTACTAAGAACACAAAAATGACAACAAAGTTTGGTTTAATGGTAAGTTATTTAATTTTTCCAACTTCATATTTTAATGGTGGGAGCTGGTCACATTGCCTGCACCCTCTCCCCTCCAAAATTGAAAATAAATCTTCACTGGCTGAGCACACAACTTGAATAAAGAGATTTCTACACTGCATATTGATAATTATTACTGTTTTCCTAGAGCTCCACTTACTGAAGTTGGAAACCTGCCATTGAAAACGCCTGTGGCTGGTAAGATTTCTGATCCCTTTCATTCTTTTTAAAGGCAACAGAATCCTGGCCTCTGGCCAGGTGCATTGTTGACACTGCATGGCAGGATTGCGATTTGTTTCATCACGAGTATGATTACTGACTAAATTGGACGTCACAAAGTCCTGTTACCAATTAATCGTATCCTTCTATAACTTGTATCTATATCTTGTCACTGGACTTATTATAAGTAGTTACATGAGTCTGTAGGATTTGAATCAAAGAAATTAGAAGCAATTTAGATTGATTTCCAGCAAAAGGAAATACCTGTAATTCTGTCATGAAAACCATTTTACTGGTAATCTACAGAGTCAAATTGTTAATTAGAAGATATGTCAGAGTTAATCATCCAATTTTCTTTGAAGGGACTGGCCTTCCACTGAATACTTATACACTGTAGCATACATGTAGCCCTGAACTTGCAGTCTACTTCCTTTTTCCCAATAAAAAACGAATGACTGACTGGCAAATATTTTGCGTTTCATTTGTCTCGCTGCAGTGTCTAAAGGAAAAAAGAATGATCCGTGTACAGCTGTCAAATTTACAGTACCGGTATGTTTTTACACTAAGTCCATGTGCACTTTTAGTAAGATTTTTTTATGATAATGTCTATGGTTGATTTGTTGTTGCATCAACCACTACTTTTGTTTCATTATATCTGCTTAAATAATTTATTATCATGATTTTGCAATTCAAATGAGGCCATCCTTAGACCTATGGCTCCCTACTTTGGTACATATACTGACCATTTTTAAAGGAACATAGTTCTTTTGCAATGCTACTATATAGTTAATCTCATGGAAAGAATCCTTTGAAAATGTTTTTCTTGTTAGGTGAGTAAATTTGAATTGGAGTGGATGTTGAAAATAATAACCCTGGTAGATTATCCTTCTTAATAAACAACTGGTCCCAGATATTTTTGCTAACCAGCTTATGAAGAAATTAGCATGGTGGAATAAACTACATGTATGTATATGTGCTGATAATCCTTTTTGTTTTGTCTTACAGGAACCGGACACTGCCGAACAAGCCACAGTTTCCAGATCTTTGCGTTCAAGAAAGGTATAACTCCATATGCACCAAAGTAAACCAAAGCTTTTACTGCAAACATTTCACACAGTGCACTGAAGAATTTGAACCACAGTGAGAAGTTTGAACCACCTTATACAACATAGTAAACAGTTGGCATACAAGAACTCTCATCTCCCTGTTTTTGTTCAGAGGAAAGATGCCTCTCCTGGTGCAAGTGATAAAGCGACAAGATCAACTAAAGCGCGTAAGACAAAGGACAGTGATGCCCCCATGCTCCCTCCTTCAACTGGCAAAAGAACGAGGTACATGTTCAATTGTACAAATGCATGTGTACATATCATTCAAATTTTCATTGTGTTATGAGAGTGTTGAGCCCTTCATGAGATCTTTGCATGGTGAAGAATGAATCTCTGCTCTTGTACAGTGTAATTGAATCCATTTGATCCAACATCTAATTGCTTACAAAAAATTTAGTTTCATTATGCAAATCTTAAAAATCTTAAGTTGGTTTTTACCAGTAATCCTTGTCTAGACAGAGAAAAACCGGATTTCTCTGGTCAGTCGAAAGTCATCACTGAAGTTTTTGCAATGATTGGATTATTGCAAATGGAGCATTCCCCAGACGACCATACTTTGAAACGCAGGTTTTCTGATTATTTTTCACAAATTTCTATCGGTTACTTAGCTTTTTAGTTCATTTTAACGTTCTTTCATTGGTTTTGATTGCTTCTTGTTCAATTTTACTGCGTTTAATTTTGCTGTCAAGGTGACAGATTCAAGATGGCGGCCATTTGGGAATCATGACGTAATTCTCGTGTTATGTGACATTATTTTATTATTCTTTTACATATCCTGGTCGTAGCTTTGATGTTTTCGGGGAATTTCTCATTTTGAATTTTCTGGCCCCTTAAGATTTGTCGAGTCGATACGAGTGGTATCTAATAAAACATCTTTTGCCATGAACGGTATTGGATCTCATTACTGAAAATTTTTTTGAACTTTCTTTTATAACTCCCTCATTTTTGGTATTTTCTCTTCAGCAAAAGAGTCCAATCCAAAGCGCAGATTGTTACTCCAGCAGCTCGTGCGTTGCGTAATAGTCACACACCATTGGTGACACCAAAGTTTGATCCTCGGTAAGTTAAAATTTATTTGCTGACTTCTACATATTAATGGCCCCGTTAGCAAGTCCTTTCAATTTGAAAACGGAGTGTTTTTATAACCGGTTAAGCCTTCCATCTACTCGTACACGAGCAAACGCAATGTTTAACCCTAGAATTTACTTAAAAAGGGCGTTTTCGATCGTTGTCGGTCGACAGCGTTCGGACAGCGAAGCAAATGAAAATGAAGAAGTGTGGAGGAGAAGCCTGTGTTTTTAATCAGCTGTGAAAGCATCTGACAAAGCTCCGTTGAAACAGCAACTTGAAAGCAGTTACAGCTAACGCTGAAAGTGTTAAAGCCGGATTTAACAAACTTATTTTCCAACGTTCATGCAGGTTGCCGTTGACGCCTGCTCTGCTTCGAGAGCCTAGAGCTGGAGAAAGGTGAGTAAGCAGTTAACAATCTCTGAGGGGTTGTGTTCTGAATGCCATTCATTCAAAGCTGGTTGCAGTCTTCGTCTTGGTTTCTCTCTTATTGTGCAGTATTGCACGGTCAATCTCTGTACCCTTCCCTCGGAAATTTATCGGTCATTTGTCACTTTGCCGTTTTTCTTATAACTTAACTTGAATACTTTTTCCAACGCGACTTAAGTGCGAGTAACAAATTAGACCTTGCTGAAGAGCCATCCAGAAGATGATCAAACCAAGAAGCTGGGAGAATTGTTTTGCGCCTATTGTTTCTTTTGTTTATCACGTTTTTCTTATATTTTCCAGAATCATGTCTTTAAGTGGATCGCCAATTGTCAACCATGGCCCTGTATCTTCAGACGCAGAGGTTTTGATTCCCCTTGGAAACGGACAGGTGAAGTGCATATCATCTATACAGATTTCTTCATAGACTTAAAAACTCTCTTTACTTAGAACTTTTATACCGATCACTGTCTCCCAAACCCAATCAATCTGAGGTTTCAGTTGCTTTGTTCCTGAGCCTTTCGAGAAGAAGCGTCTTTTTCTGTCTTCGCAAATACTAAGGCCTTAGTCTGGCCAACAAAAAAATCCTCCTTAGTCATCTGTTTGTGAACTATGTTTCTCGATAATATTGTATCATTTTTACCTTCACAGACTTTCCACCTGAACGCGGCATCTCATTTGAGCCCATCACAGCCGGCCGTTCTGGATGATGCTGCGCGAAGAAACGTTGAAATGCTTCAGGTTAGTTTTTTAGTATTCTGTTGTTATTTGAACCGACATAGAGTACGATAAAGCGGACTTGGAAAAGACTGACAGCCAAGTATCGAGTGACGAAGCAAGCGATTCTGGCATTGTTTGAAGGGGAAGCGAACTCAAGGGGAAGGAAACTTTAAGCTGCCGTGTGTCTGCTCGAGTAATTTCAGAAACGCTTTGAGTAACACTGCTTCAACCCTTTAAGCTCTAACAGCGATCAGAGCCTACCTTCTCCTTACAGTATTCACCATTTCAGCTAACACACAGGTTATGAGAATAATAGAAATGATCATCAAACATAAAATATCTTGATATTTACCAAATTCTCTGAACTTGTAGTGTAAGAGATATGAGAGGACCAGTTAAGAGAATATTCATGTTGATATCACAGTTAAAGTGAGCACGCCTTCAAGGTAGAACAAAGTTGCACAAACATTCAAACCTGGTGTGCGTTTCTCGAAACTCCCGAAACTTTTTGGGCGCATTTCGGGTGCCATAATTTCCTTCGTATCTTTAAAACGAAGACGTTTCCAGGCATGTAAATTTGCACCAAATTTGCCCTTTTGTAGTTGAAATCATAGTAAAAGATCAGCTTTTTAGAATAAGCGGAGGGCAGTTTTTGAATGGCTTTTCGGGCTCGAAAAGTTACGGGACTTTTGAGAAACGGGCCCCTTTTCGCTGACACACACAAACGAGGGAATATGAGAAAAATCCTTCAAATGTTGTTTCTACTTTCTGAAAAGCGTCTGGAGCTGCGGAACAATATTCAATTGCGTGTCGTATTCGAAGCAATCAAATCAAACCGGCGTCAAGGGCGGAAAAATGCGTGCGATTGAGTCACGATCGGTTTGGTGGCAGGATTTGGCTAACCAATCAGCGAAGTAAGGCAGAACGAAAAAAAAAACTAAACCTACATGTGACTCTGTCTGTCTGTCTGTCTGTCTGTCTGTCTGAAAGATGGTGTTCAAGCACCTTAGCATAGTTTCGTCTGTTCGGTTTCTTTAGCTGAATTTTAAGCGGGCAGGAAATTTCTGTGAACAGATTCTCATCCATCGAATTCAAGTGATACTGTTTTCCTTTAGAAAATCCTAGCTTATTGCGCGCTCTGAACGACAACTTTTGTCCCTTCGAAAACAAAACGAATCAAATTCCCTTACAACAAAAGTCTGAGGTAGCTTTTCAGAAAAGAAATTCAAAGGGGATATCACCAGGCCGAAAATGTTGAAGGTAACGCATTTTTTGCTGTGAAAGCCGTTCAAACGATTTCAACGTTCGTTCATAATTTTCGGCAAAAAAATTCTTGGCGACAGAGCTGAGAAGAAACTCTTGCCTTGCGTTCGTTCAGCAAATGTTGTAACATTAACATTTTCGACAGCAAAAGTTTTGAAGCTATGTTCAATGGAAGTTTAAACCAACCAACCTGAATTTGTTTCGGCACAAGGCGCTTTCTACATATTCTACGTCACTCACTCACTCACTCACACTCTCTTACTCACTCACTCACTCACTCACACTCTCTCACTCACTCACTCACTCACTCACTCACTCACTCACTCACTCACTCACTCACTCACTCACTCACTCACTCACTCACTCACTCACTCACTCACTCACTCACTCACTCACTCACTCACTCACTCACTCACTCACTCACTCACTCACACTCTCTCACTCACTCACTCACTCACTCACTCACTCACTCACTCACTCACTCACTCACTCACTCACTCACTCACTCACTCACTCACTCACTCACTCACTCACTCACTCACTCACTCACACTCTCTTACTCACTCACTCACTCACTGACACTCTCTCACTTACTCACTCACTCACTCACGAATCTCACACTCTCTCACGAATCTCAAACATGACAATTTTTGTTTTGTTTTTTTGCAGCAAAAACTGGCACAGCTTCTGGTTCTTCCAACTCCAGGACAGAAGAAATAGAAAATTCGTTTTCTATGGATGCTGCTGTTAAACGATCCTGTTTTGTTTTTTTTTTTTGGATAAAAATGTGCTCAACCACCTTTAGCATACGAATTTTTAAACATAAGGTTTTTAGCGAAAAGCATAATTCAAAATTGAGAGCGCCCTTGTACAGCATTGGATTTCAATCGTGACGCCAAAAGTTAGAACCATCTTGTATAACATAATAAACAGCACCACAGGAAAGTACTGCTCAGTAGCTTTCATTTGAATGGAAACACCTAAGAATTCCATCCAGAGTCAGAAAGAACCACTTTCTTCAACATACAACTTACCTCCGCAAGGGTTGACAATGAAGGAAAAGTAAACCGCCGGCATGGGAGACGAAAAAACAATGGATGCAATTTGTTTGTTAATGACTGTAAAGAGAAAATGACTTTTCCTGGCGGTTTTCAAGTTCTATCTATCCAAGTGGTTTCGCTGGGTGAAATTTAGCCGGTGATTTGTCAGTCTTGACGACTAACCGCGAAATCGACTCTTGTCCTGGAGCTAGGATTTACTAAGCCATATATTGTCTGTCCTTGTGTTCGCCTTGGAAAGAAGTAAGGAAATCCAAGTAATGTTCATTTCTTAGACTAAAACAGCCGATTTCTTCAACAGCTTTTAGTTTTATTGACAACTTTGTTGTAACTGAATTTGTTCAATCCAAGTAAAAGACTCAAAAAGTGCAAGTTTTGTAGTGAATTATTTTTACTCCTGAGTGGTAATTTAACCAAGATTTGGTTGTTGAACCTGTAATAGGTGCGGCCCCCGGGCGGGTCACTTTGACCGTGGTAAATGACCCTTTCACCATGGGAAACCGTATTTAGTGAGTGTGACCGACATTCCCCAGGTAAATTTCCCATGGTAAATATCCATGGATATGTCAAAGAGACCACACGAAGCGCCCATGACATTTACCGTGATAAGTTGCGATGGTGTTTTGATGCCCAAGGTATAAGAGCGAATCACGGTGCTCCGTTTCACAACAACGCGTAACCAAAGTGGTAAACTTCTCTTCGCGGGTTTATTGCGAAACTTAATTTTACTTTGGCAAATTACAAATCGCGTGTAACTGAAGGTTAGGTGTGATGTACCGCGATATGATCTACCATAGGAAATGTCATTTACCCGGCATGGTGTGTGTAACCGCACCTAAAGGCCCTGGCAAATCAGGATACATTGTTGCAGACACATTGTTGCTCATGATGTTTTTTGGGCGAAATGAATGTTGTGTTTCCATTTGTTGCGGACACAAAATTTGTGTCTGCAACAAATGTTGCGCGCGCGGGCAAACGGGGAAGCATTTGTGTCGGCAACAATGAGTCCTCGTTCGCCAGGGCCTTAATGTTGGCGATGGCTGACGCGGTAACGCGTTGATTTAGTGAAAATGACGTTAATAATTATAGATGAAAACGACGGCATAACAAGGCAACATGGAAAAACGTCATTTCAAAATCTAACTTCCCGTTATTGGCGATTATTTTAATTCGTTGAATTTGTAAACGAGGGTGACCAATACAGAAACTAAATTACCATGAGTAGAAGTATGCCTTTTTGCATTCACTCGCGCAAAAACGTCAGTCAATAAAGCGAAGAATGTATTGCTCTCAAATGAATGCAGTTTGGTGCAAATGAACGTACATGTATCTTCGCTTTATTGAACTGACGTTTGTCGCAAATAAATGTGCATTTTCTCGAAATGAAAAGTGAAAGGTGTAAAGAAAAAAGAAAAAAACCTCACCGTTCCACGCACACGTTTTTCACAAAATCTTGAATTAAGTCATTTCACGTTTTTATTTTTGTTTTTCGTTTTTGGTTTTTCTTTGCAGATGACGGTAATCAAATGTAGCAAAAACTAAACCACACTTACGGAGTTGATAATTTTATCTCTTTAACCGTGTTGTTTTATGGATTTCTCGTTGCCTTTGCCATTGTCGTTACGTAGGCTAGTTAATAAAGGTGACAATGATAAGTGCCTATGAAGTCAAAAGTTATTTTGGCTTGCATTTGTTTGAATTTTTTTTTTAAAATAAAAGTGGCGTCTAACTTTTTGTAAGATCTTCAAACACAGTGGGAGTGATTTTTGCGTCACACCTGACGTACATTACTAGTGCCAAGTTTGAATCGCGTCACTCAAATATTCCCAGATATATCCTTGATTTTGTGATTTATCCTCATACTTAAACCGTTTGTGACGTCATCATTAAAAAAATTGAATATCTCGGGAATGAAAGAAAATCTTTCAAAACAGGAAATGTCATTCTCACTCACTTTGAAAGGCGTTTGAAATAAGCAAACTTCTTCTTTTTTTTTTACTTCATAGACACTTTATTAATTAAGATCACCACGATGATAACGTTGACCATTACGACATAAATGATGTCACGATGATGGCAATGATGGTTGAGCTAACAGTGATAGAGGCGGCGGAGAATGGCCACCTGAATGTCGACGGAGGAAAGGAGATGAAAACGTGAGGTAAATGCCTTCTTTTGTTCCCCTGGCAAGCAGACAGCATCCACCAATATAGCTGCACTCCGTGAAACGTGGTTCATTCCTACGTTTCTAACTTTTCTGAACTCATCTTTAATATATTCACACCGCGATCACTCCAAGGGGTTCATAGTTAATACGTTCGCAAGTCTGGTGCTGATATAAGGTTTGCTTCATCGTGTTAGTAAATTTAACGTCACTCCCGCGAGGCTCATAAATTAACGTTTTTCTCAGGACCTCACGGCGGCCATGTTGGCGTTCTAATTTAAACCTCTGGGAATTGCATTCAATTTTTATGCAAATAGCTTCTTTTGCTTCAGGAAACCAAATATGGCTGACAGTCGCATGAGTGAAAACACTTTTTATGCGCTTTGCAAGTATGATAGTTTGGTAGTAGCAAATGAACAGAATTTGAATTTTGAATTTTTCTTTCAAGTACAAATGAGGAGTAGTAATACTCTCTTAGCTTTGGTTAATAGACTTTCAGGGGATATTTTATTCCTAAAATTGATTTTTTATTGTTATTATTATTATTATCATTATTATTATTATTATTATTATTATTATTATTATTATCTTCTGAGATATTCACACTGACCGATTAAGGCCACAATGGAGGGTATTGAAATAATAATGATAATGATAATGACATTTTAAATTTTTTTAATAAAAAAACTCATCTACTCATATTCACAAACAATATTTACAAAATTTTGCTATAAGCAAACTCAATGTAATATTTACATTTTTTTTAGAATTTTTTGATAAAAAATAATATTTTTAATATTAATAGTAACTATATTACTATATTATTAAATTACCAGGAAGTTAGTTCGTTTTTTATCTTGCTTTCATTATTTATTTCTATTTTCTGTGATCTGGAAGAGATAGACTTTTTAATCTGCAACCAGATTTCTTTTTGCTTTAATTTCGTGGTCACACCATATATAGTCGATTGGGGCGGAAAAAGGACGCCTGACCGCCGTTAAACAGCCATCGCTTTTTTTTAAATCTATAACGCGCGTCAGAAATTAAAGTCTTTTTCTAAATTGGCGTTTCGAGCTGCAAAGGAGCGAAAAACTGAAGTACAATAGAAGATTTTTTTTTTATTGAAACCGTTGATTACTGTCTCCCAAAGTAACTCGAAACATTTTCAAATGCAAAGCGAATTTTCTAGCGCTTTTTCCGCCCATCGCAGCGGGCATTACAAACCGCAAGTAGAAACTGTTTTTGTTATGACGCAAATCTCTTAATTGCTCAACGGAAAAACGTACAGTACTGGCACACATGTTAGTTAACACCGTTTTTCATGTTAAAAAAAAAAAAATATATATATATCTATATTGTCACGAATACAAACTATTAAACGCTGGTTTTTCGGTGCAGAACTGTAACTTTTTTAGACACTCACAAGACACCACATCTAATTTTACTCAATTTGCATGAACTGAATTTGCTAGTTTTAATTTGATTTTTTTTTTTTCAAGTGCAAATGAATTTGACAGGACAGGTGACATTACCGTCGCACGAAAGAACAGCGAAACGAGTCTCTAATTTTCTTCGTTTAGTTTTCTTCTAAAATGGTCGCAGTTGTTGTCATCTGTTGAAACAGACGACAGGTTAAGGTATCATTCAAAAGCGCTAGCCAACGCTTTTCCTATTGCGGCGACTGGAGGAGCCACCGGCCAAGCTCCGAGAACTAACTCAACTACATTTTGGAAAACAACTTAGTGACAAGACGTCATCTGCTCGGGTAAGATTGAAAAAATTGGGTTGTTGTAGCTATATCTTGATTGGAAAGCTCTTTTCATCTCGCTTGCTTTTACCGACAGCAATCAGAAAAAGGGCGATAATTCTCGCCTACAGGGTTTTTTTTACTCATACCCTTCCAGTGAGACTTTTTCCACTGATATCTCATAATTTTACATTCAGTCTAGATCTTCTGCCTTCTTATCTAGGCCGTATTTTGTCCACTTCAACTGAAGCTGATACCAGCTCTGATATGTATCATATCATGTTAGTTTTTTCAACGGATTACCTTTTGAATTTTCCAGTATTTTGGCATTTTTAATGCGTTTGTCGGTCTATCAGCTATATGTTGTGATTTGGGCGTCATAAAACCTGTCGTTTTCGAAAAGAATGTATTCACCATTATACGTGCATGAACTAAAGTAAGAGTATCCTTGCCTGGGGCGCCAGAATGAGAGCAATTCAAATGGTATCTTTAGTACAAGAAACTGAGAAGTAGTATTCACAGACATTGTCTGTAGACAGTCCTTTTAAACCGGGGCATGTCTCTTCATTTGAGTATAAGAGAGCATTTTACTGAAGGACGTTAAGTATCTATGGCGACAAAAGCAACAATAATACCACAAAACAATAGATCCTTCCACGGTTTTTTGTTTCCAACTTTTGATTTTGACCAGGTAGAGAAAATCTACACTGCAAAAAAGAGGAAGAATAAAGGTGTTCGCGTGCAGGGGGCAAGTCAGGTGTTCCCAGCATACAAATAAACGTCTGTAAAATTTCCCAGCTTTGCGATTACAACTTTGTGATGACATAAAATCGCCAGACTAAGACTGCGAGTCTCACAGATATTACAGGAAAAGAGAAACTTCGTCAGACTTAAGTATTTACTAATTTTAGAGTTTTTTTCCCCAGCAGATTGACATTATTTCGTTACATAATCAATACAAACGAAGTACGTAAAACTGTGGCAGGGTCTATTGGTTTGATAACCAAAAACCGTAATCGCTCTGCACCTTCGTCATACACTTAGTTCTATCCGAGTTTTTTTCCCGTCCTCTGCAATTGAAACTAAAATCCTGAAACGACCGCAAATTCAAGGTTTGGGAGGACAATCTGACTTCACTGAAGCCTTTTAGTTCTGATAGCTTCCCCACATTAAATTTGTCAGGTCGTTGGAATAATCGTCAAAGAGTTGCAATAAAAGGAGAGTGTGTTTTGAAATGCGACGGTCTTGCTTCCGTTGCCATGGTTTTGGGAGCTTTAGCAATCAGAACAGCAAAGGTAACGAGAGCGCCACAAAATCGAACAAAACAAAAACAATGGGCTTCACGAGCAACTGACAATCGTTCTACACGTGTGTTTTACAGTTTACTACTTCTCTGCCTTCCTCTGCAAAACAACAAAGTCAAATGACCAAATTTTAGGTTTTCTCGAGAACGTGAGCGCATGACGATAAATTTATTTCTTTTTTCTCACTTTAACGCCGGTCATAGAAATTTAGACCCTTGACAGATCCTAAGCATTTTCCATGTTAAACAAATTAGAATAATCGCCAAAGAAATAGAAAACGAGAAAAAATATTTTGAAATGACGTTTTCGTTGCCCACGTCGTCACGGCTGCTAAGCTCAATATTGCTTAAGCTGGGTAAACACGACAGGTCAAAAGCAAACAATAGCCGCGCAGGTGCAAAAAAAAAGCTCTTCGAAGGGAGCCTGAAGCTAACGCTAACAATCAAATTCAAAGCTTGAAGAAAAACATGGGATAATACAGTGAATTCTTTGCTATTTTTCTTAGTGAAATTGAGGGCCCCTGGTGCTAATTAATTCCTGTGTTATTCTGCCTGCATTGTTTAATTTGATCCATCACAAAGTTGGTCTTTTGGCCGAGGGCAATATATAAAGCAAATTTAACAAAAACGGAGTCGTTTGAAGTTACGACGTCCTTGTCACATGTGCTGACAGTCAAGTACCCACCGTCAAGTGCTCGAGGTTTCCACAAAATCATTCAGAATTTGGCCATCTCATGTTAATGGTTGGCCAATGAGTGTTTACGTTCGAGCGATGCTTTAAGCGTCACCTCGCCTATTGTCATCGGTCCTCCCCTTGACCTTTGTCGTTGTTTACAAATAAGTTCCCGTATTTGTTGGGCTCTGTATATAAATTATTGCAGGTGAGAAGTGAATGTTTGAAGGCGTAGTTGACAGTTTAAAAGCCTATTTTTAACTTTGGAGCGGTTTTATTGCTTTTTGATGGAATTTTATCAAGGTCAAACACGCAAAAACCCTTCCACCAGTAGAGTAGTAATGGCTCGCTGATGAATTTCATCGCTTACTTGCTGTTTTTTCCATTTATTCACCCAGAAATCCCCCCTAGAAAAAAAAACGTTAAGCGGTTCTCCATTTGTCTTAACCCAGCCGGCTCACAAGCAGTTGGAAATTTGAAACAAGCAGCATCTCTCACAGAAAACGCCTATCAAGCCTTCAAACCGTAAGATAAAAATTGATATTCTCATTTCCTACAGAAGTAGTAGAAAGAAGTCGATAAAATATCAAGCAAATTAATGCTGTAGATGTGATCCTGTCCTTAATTCTCATGACCACTGTCAGTTATAAAGCGTTGATATCACAAGGAGAAAATTGATGCTTATCACTCTTGAGGTGTATTTACAATGCAAGGGATAACATGGGAACGAGGTAATGTTGCCTTTCTCCTTCGATGTCAGGGTCTTTGGCAAATTGAGTAGAAAATTCGAGGTTTTTCATGTTTAGGCTATTGTCAATAATGTCAAACAGTTTAGTTATTTTTAAAAGAGAATTACTGAGGAAGCATATTGCAAACTTAAGATGATAGACAAATAATTTTTAAATACAAAGTGTAGATACAGAATAGGCAATGCGCTGAAAAACTTTTGACTGGGTTTTCTAACAGGCTTGTTCTGAGGCCGGCGTAATGACATTTGGTCTCGTTCAAGCTAATTCATATTCATTCCTCAAAATTGTATTTAGAAGGTTTTGAAAAAACATTTCAACGTTATCTCTTTTTTATTCATGTTTTCTTTTATAATCATACCTTGGAAATTATTTTAAATGGCACAGATGCCATGGAAAACGTGACAAATTATTTATTCCCATTTTGGAGGGGGAATTCTATGGTAAATAGTTCTTTTTACCTAAGCTATCCGACAGATGGCTTAATAAAGCGTTTTATTAGACTTTATTAACGTTATTTTAGGTGCAATATCTATTTAAACGCTGCATCTCTTACTGACACCATAAACGTTGGGATCCGAGTGGATTGTCACGTCTGAATGCAATTGCACTGCCGAGAAATTGGTGGGAAGTTGTTCAATCTGCCTGCCCCCTAGCCATGGAAATAAGATTATTTTTAGTTATCTGTTAGGCATTAGCAAACAACAGAAAATAGTGAACTTAAGTTCAGAATTGTTTTCAATTTCTTCCTTAATTTTCGTAAGATTCGATAACAGCCTTTGAAAGAACGTCGCCTAGGTACTCGAAAAAATTATTTTGAGACTAGAAAAGTTAATAAACTTCAATGAAAACAGCCACTCGTTTCCCTGCGTAAAATGTTTTGTTATTCATTATCTTTTGTCGTCAAAGTGTACGCTTCTAGAAATGTTTTCTTTGCGTGCACCCTGGAAGGTTTTCACATAACGTGCGTCTAATGAATGCTTTCTGCCTCTCTTCGATTGCCGTCACTTCGAATTTAGAGAACTGACACGAAATTATTGTACTGAAAGAAATCCTTAAAATGCGAAGTAGAACTCGAATTTCATAAGCCGACAAGACTAGTTGTCACACATATCTAAACAATTGACTTCTTAGCTCACTCACTTCATTTATTATGAATTCAAGATAACCATACTATGAGAAAACAATTAATATATTTTAATGGATTACCCCAATTGCCTACCTTTCGAGTGGGAACAGAGCAGAAAACACGAACGGTCAAGATAAAAACAGGATGTGACTCAAATCCTTCATTTCGCAGAGAAAATAAACGCGAGATGGTCACTAAACTCCCGTCTAAACTACAGTTACAAGAAGCGAAACTAAACTAAACCCAGCTAGCGTGGCCACTGTTGTCAATTCCCGTCGATCAAGAGATAATATTTATATGCATGTGAGGTTAATATTCGAATAGCTGCAATTTGCGTCTCATGTGTTTTCTTTTGTTTGTGTCTTATCGATTTTCTCCCCCGCTCTAATCATTTTTTAGACTTTATAGGGCAGTCCGCTAGCAGAGCCATTACGATGTCACGGTTCTTCGAAGGAGCTTTACTTTACTGAGTGGATAGCTACAGTCTTCAATCCGGAGCGTTGAAAAGCACCTTTCAAGGTAACATCTCTCCTGACACAACAAAATCACTCAGTTGAAATATGGATAAACTTATGAATACACTGGTTCACTTGATACCGGAATTTGTTTGATATCGTTTCCTGTCATTGCGTGTTTGAACGCAAAACTAGCTCAGAATCAAACTCAGCTTCTTTTAATATCGTTGGTGCATGCCTTTGAATTATCGTCTTAGCATCAATATTTTAAACTAATGTTGAGTTCTTCAGTGCTTTTTATTCTTCGAGTCTTAAAAAAGTGGGCAATAGCGTTAACATTTCACTTCAAAAAAGGCCGAATGCTGTAATGTGACCTGTCAATTGAAAAGCAAGGAACAGTACTTTCCAGTGGTGTTGTTAATTATGTTTTATAAAGTGGTTCTAAGTTTTAAGTCTGTGGATGAAATCCTAAAGTGTGACCATTCAAATGAAAGCTATTGAGCGGTACTTTCCTGTGGTGCTGTTTAGTGTGCTGTACAAGGTGGTTGTAACTTAATTTATGTCTGTGGATGAAATCCTAAAGTGTGACCATTCGAATGAAAGCTACTGAGCGGTACTTTCCTGTGGTGCTGTTTATTGTGTTGTACGAAGTCGGTTGTAGATTTTGTGTCTGTGAATGAAATCCTAAAAAAGTGGGCAATAGCGTTAACATTTCACTTCAAAAAAGGCCGAATGCTGTAATGTGACCTGTCAATTGAAAAGCAAGGAACAGTACTTTCCAGTGGTGTTGTTAATTATGTTTTATAAAGTGGTTCTAAGTTTTAAGTCTGTGGATGAAATCCTAAAGTGTGACCATTCAAATGAAAGCTATTGAGCGGTACTTTCCTGTGGTGCTGTTTAGTGTGCTGTACAAGGTGGTTGTAACTTAATTTATGTCTGTGGATGAAATCCTAAAGTGTGACCATTCGAATGAAAGCTACTGAGCGGTACTTTCCTGTGGTGCTGTTTATTGTGTTGTACGAAGTCGGTTGTAGATTTTGTGTCTGTGAATGAAATCCTAAATTGTGACCATTCAGAGCAAAGCAGATCCGTACTTCATTTATGCTATACAAGGTAGTTGTAGCTTTTGAGTCAGTGTCTAAACATCTGTGCGCAAATAACGTAATTTTGACCAAACAAGGAATACTTCTCAGCAGGACCGTCTTGTGGTGCTGTTTCTTATGTTGAACAATATTGTTCCAAATTTGGAACCGATACATGACCCAGAAACATTTGCTGAGCACTTGACGAAGAGCGATCGACGGCAATACTCTCCTGTTGGAATGCTTATTCTGCTAAACAAGCTAGTTTTCGCTCTGGGAACTAACCAAGGAAGTTTGAGATATCTATAGATCGCGTTTTACGTTTTCATGGGCAGCAAGGTTGAAGCTCTAGACAGGAAGTAGATTTTATTTTCTAAGTAGGCGGTGTGTCGCTTACAGATCATCCACATTGATCTTTCTCTTTGTTGTTGTCATGTGCCATAAAAACAAAACAAAGAACAGAGGGGTGACTCTCTCTTTGGCCATTTGAATCAAAAATACAAAGTCCCTTGGAGATAATAAAAATAAATGAGGTAAAAGTTATAGAAAGTCTCATTTTATTACCTGGCTATTATTTAAAAACTTAAAACCAAAATATATGCTAAATGTTTGTGCAGCGCCGGAATGAATTTCCGTTTCGGCCTTTTAGAGGCCATTTTCAAGCAGAGAACGCCTTTAAAAAAATCAATCAAATACGAATGCATATGTACACTTTAAAAGAGGAGAATTTTAAAAAACGATAAAAAGTCATAAAATGAGGTTGAAATGATAGATGTCAAGACAGTAAAACGACACCAAATAAACAGAGACCAATAAAAAATATATGAACATAGCCAATACCAAATTTCAACGCTCTGCTTTGATCAGTCAGTCTGTTTGTTCAACATTGTCTTTTATGTCTTTTATTAACACGTACATCTTCAAATTCATGTGAGTTTTTCTTATGTTTTTCTATATTCTGGTGATCTCCGATGTCGTGGAACCCTTGTGTTCCTCAACAAATTATCTGTTGCAATATGTCGTGTAAACTTAACCGAATTTTAGTTTCTGTAAGTGATGATGCCTTTTATTGCTAATGGCTTCCACAAACTTTCCTGGGTCCGCAAAACATAAATCCTGCTGTATGTGCTGGCGTTAATTACGTTCAGGAGTTTTTAGTATTTTCTTGCTGGTATTTAATCATTTAGGACAACAAGAGGTAGGGCAGATATAAAGCGCACGTATTATAACAAAGCTGTCCCAGAAATTCGCGGTTTGCTATAACAAAATTCTAGAGAGAGCCATTTCTTTTATACCGTTTACTTCACCAAATGGTAGCATTGTTACGACTGACTGCGTGTTGAATCAAAGCAGTATCCAACAGGCTTATCTAGGACCTACAGTTTACAAACAAGAATTACAACTCAAGCTTGCGATGACGGAAATTACATAATCTGTTATCTGGACTTTAAAGATATATAATTAAAAATAGCCTGGATGAGAGCAGAAGCTGTTGCATAAAAATACATAAACAAAGGGCAAAACACGGTCACTCTGCTTGATTGGAAGTTTGCAGTTTATACGTCGATTTACACTCAAGTTCAGTGTGTTTTAGATCACAAGGTAAAGTATTATACACATGTTCTCATGGCACGACCTACTCTAAATTTTCTACTGAACATTTTGTTTTGATGCGAAGCCGCAGTTTTGTTCACGGTTTATTGCAAACTTTATGATTAAAAATTTCTTCATAAGTTTCGAAAAGGCTCTGCAAAGAAATTGGTAGATCTCGACAGTAGCAACAAACGGTTATCCGATGTAATAATGTTCAACATTCACTCTAAACTCAACCGACAATAGAAAGCGCTCGTAGTATTCACTCCGCCTAGTTACATTGCAGATTTAAGCCCTTGTAATTAAAGTATGACAAAAATGTTCATTTATTTATTTCTTGCAACTTCCTGTACACGTCTAAAACTACTTTCAGTATCTCTCTCGCATTTTTAGTGCTGTAAATGAAACTTACATCGGTAAGAAAATGCGTACGAACCTAAGGCTAATTGCGTGTTACAGTAAAAGCCCACCATTAGCATATAGATCAATATTGTACTGAGGCATAAATCATTCGTCTTCCAATAACATTAACATTCTATAGCAAGCTGATAAAAATTCGATATACGAACTGTAGTCAAAGCGTCCAGACTTGGCTATTAAAAAGAGTAATAACTTTTCCAGTTATATACGTACCGTAAGCCCCTGGAAAATCATTCAGACGTTAAAATTCTTTGTATAGTACGCCAGTGAGCGCAGTGTTAGGTTAAGCTGTTTTAAAGTGCTGTTTTGACGTCAATTCCATTCAGAACTTCCTCTAATAACAAACTCTTCCAACCGTTACGAAGACTCCCAGCAAATTTCTCTAAACAAATTCAACCTCGAGGTTATATTTACAGCCGGGATCATCCAATGAGCCAAATCGACCAAAAGCTGTAAAAAAATAAGGGATTTTTTAAGTCACGTACGGTGTTTGAAGCCTATTTAAAGTGATATTGTCATTAGCTAGAAGAATTCGATCTGTTCGGATCCCTTAGCTGAAACTTAAATTGGCCGAAAATTTTAAGGAACAAAATCTTCCTTCGATAATTTGCTAACTAAAGTGAACTTTCCGCGAACTTTCTAGGGGACTATTTGCTCTCCGAAAATGCCAGCTGACGTATTTGACTACCTAAAACAGCAAATTTGACCCAGTTTCGAATACGTCAGGGGCTATTATTTCCCCATAGTGAATCTTTTAGGCACATTTTCGCAGTGACGAAAATCAGGGAGCACTCTTTGATTGACGTCGAAAACCTAAGGCGAACTACCCTCCACCGAACAGATATCTACCGAAATTTGTCGTTGGGTGCCCCTGTATTAGCTTTTTTTTTTACTACAACAATATTTATTGCAACATTTGCTCTAGGAGCAATGAAGAGAGTTCATCTAGAGAGCTTTAGCTTTCCTGCACGTACTGAAAAGGAAGTTTAAAAAATTAATGGTTATTTTACGTGTATGACAAACATTTTCAGGCTTCAGACCGAGGATCAATTAGATTGAGTTTTTTCTCTTTTTTTTGGCAATTTTCAACTGACTATCGAAAGTAATGCGCGTTTACTCCGGCTTCGTCAGTTTTGCCTGTTCTGATTGGCTCTGAAAAGTGGTGCCAGTTTCTTGAAACCAAACGAATTGTTCTCTCACGCTTGGCTACAGGTGAGATAGTTACGAATTTTGATTGGTTCGTAGCGCTGTCTGTTGCTCCCGTTGTGATTGGTCAGAGTAGTTACGAATGACACACGACTGAAAATCGCATCATTGCAACGAAATAGCCTTTATATTTACATTTTTTAAAGCTAGACAGTCGAAATTACTCATAACAACATAAAAAAGATAGTTTTGATTTTGTTTGAAAATGATGTTCTCCGTGTACGATGGAGATCATGAACGATTTTACAACAACTTGATTCTATGAGAGAAAACTTGATTCTTTGCAACGCAAACTTGATTCTTTGAAATAAACTTGATACTATGAAAGGAAACTTGATTCTTTCAAACGCAAAATTGATTCTTTCAAACGTAAACTTGATTCTTTGTAACGTAAACCTGATTCTTTGAAACATAAACTTGATTCTTTGTAACGTAAACTTGATTCTTTGTAGCGTAAACTTGATTCTTTGAAACATAAACTTGATTCTTTGGGACAAACTTGATTCTTTGTAGCGTAAACTTGATTCTTTGAAACATAAACTTGATTCTTTGGGACAAACTTGATTCTTTGTAACGTAAACTTGATTTCTGCAAAACGTAAACTTGAATTCCGCAAAAGTGCAACCACAGGTAGCCCAAGGTCTACGGGGTATGCTGACCTTTGTAATGTAAACACCAGCGTAATGGTGAAATTATAAGGCTTTGTATGGAGGGGGGGGGGGGGGAACGAATTGGATTTGAAAGGAAAACTGTAGCAACGATTTTCAATAAAAACTTCCCACCTTACCTCCTTTGTGGTACTTTTTGTGTCCTGTGTGGTTCTTAGGCCGATTTGAAGAGAATTTGGTGGAGTTTCTTTCCAAGGATCCGGTCGCTTCTCCGTTAGACTACCCAACGTACCTTGGAAAGATATAAAAAGAGAGCGGGAAAACCGTTGGAACTGAAACTCCACCAAATCTCTTCAAATCGGCCTAAGAACCACTCAGGACACAAAAAGTGCCGGAAATACTTGGCGAAATAGGTTGAAGAGCTGCCCACGCTGACATGTTTAATGCCACCGTGGATGCATGCTCTTTTGATCTTATGCGCGATTCCCAGCTAAGGAAAATAGTATAATTAATGTTTTTTTTTGTCACGTTTTAGTCAATGTGTGCTTTACTGATGATTAATTGGACTGTACCACTTCATTGTACAAAACAACAATGTGATTTACGGGTATTTTCGGTGAAAGATGTTTGACCATTGTGATACCACTTTTATGATTGCGCTACATTAAATATTAGGCCAACCTTTAAATGCAAACACCCGTGGCACTACTGTATTCATTCACTTTATCTCGAGAGTGGATCATAATATATGAGTGAATGATGCATATGAAAGAAATCATATGTGAACTGCGGATATGAAATCAAATGAAGAATCATCGTAGCAGTGATCGCAATTTTTACAATTGCGTAAAGAAGCCTGAAAAATTTCAGGACTTCAACTGACCTTAAGTAGACTTAAGTAGACTACAAAATTGAGGCTTGTAAGAGCCCGAATAGTGGAAGGAAATTAAAAAACGATTTACAGCCTACGAATAGATGGATTTTGACACAACGCATACAATAAATTGTCGGAAACTCTAAAACCAAAAGTGGTTTGCTTGTGTTGAAAAAATAGTGTTGGTATTCTATTACAGAGTGTTGGGCTAATATGTGGTTTTAAGTGTTACCTCACTTTTCGTTTGACAAATTTCAGTTATTGCATCACTGTACCTCACTGATTTTAGTTATCAGACTTCAATATAGCATGTCGCCAGTCTTGCTCATGTCGTGCTGTCTGCATGGTTTAAACCTTGAATTATTAAACGTATTTCCTTCGTGACGTTAGGCTTAAAACCTATTTTCCATTCGAAAAACTATATCTTACTTGTTTTAAGTCTAGTCTGTGTGGAGACAGTTTCATAAAATAATTGAACTTAAAAAACAATTTGGATTTAAACTCAATAATATGTTTACTTTTTTCTGTCACGAAAAGAGGACAGTTTCTAAAAATGCCATACATTCGTTCAAGTTTTTTGTGCACCTGGCCTGTGAAAAAAAAAGAGGAAGTGTCATCTTATTTTGACTGTGTTACTGTGGTACAATATCAAATTTGGATTCAAGAGGGGTGTTTAAGAGTTTCAAAACATCTACTGAATTGAGATCTACACATTTTGGGTTAATTGTCTACCCACACAAAAATTGTTTAGAAGTTTTTTTTAGGTCAAATTATTTTGTAGAAACGTGTTTAGCTGAAACAGAAAACACCAAATCCTAAATAAGGAATTAATAATAATAATAATAATAATAATAATAATAATAAACGAATTAATGTAAGAGGCGCGCGAAGCAAAGCTTGTTAACTGTCAATCAGAAATCGTGGTCTTCTGTTTTAGAATTGGGAGAAGCGAAACGGAACGTTTGCAGGCAGGGAAAAAAACATCAGGGAAGCACTGGAGAGCTCTAATCCTTATCCAGGTGAAGACTTTCACAATCTTTTATCAGTTTGTTTGTCTTTATCACCGCGGCTTGATCGTAATTTTAATTCATGTATTTACTTTGCTGATACTGTGGAAGAGATATATGTCTTCCGACTTAAGACCAATGCTTTGTCAAGATTAATTACTTTTAAGCGTCAAGATCAAGAAATACCGAGTTTGGAAAGTGAAATGTGAAAATCTGTGAGGATTTTTTTGTTATTAATTCAAAATTCGAAATTAATATCATCTTAGAATTGATTTAAACGTAAACTGACAAAGATCAGCCATCTCGCCTGAACAGAAACCCAGCGAAAAGATACGAAAATTTCACTGCACTATTGCAGGAATATGGAAAACAAAGATATTTTCAGTTTCTTTCTCTTTTTTGAGTTGGAAAATTGATGATATTGCTATAGCACTTGGCGGCGCAACAAAGAACAAAAACGACACATCAATTGAGCAATTTCGCTGGCAGAATGTTTCTCCGCGGTGTATAACTCAGTCCTATGATAGGCTTATCTTACGTAAAAGTTTCGATACAGTGGAAATCTACCTTAAAAGGAAAATAAAACTCAACCCGATTATTTCTCTTGCTTTGCATTTGTAAGTGATTTACTCTAAGGCAAAATATAAAGCATTAAATTTGATAACTAGGTCGATCTGTAGACTTTACCCCAACATTTATTTGGCAGTGTAGAAATGAAAAAAAAAAAATAAAATAATATATATATGTGTATTCGCTTGGTTTGCGTGCAGCTGAAAAAAAAAACTCCAAACTCTGGGAGGAACAACCGAACAAAGGTTATTTAGCAGCATTTCTTATTGCAAAAACTGAATTGTAATCAGCCTAAGGACCTTTTTGAAAGCTTTTGTGTGATAAGAATCCCACAGCTTTGGTGATTGCTTTTGAAAACGACCGCTAACATATCCTTTTCGCGAAAAGAAACAAATTTTGTGTCGACAAAACAAGACCACAAAAAATGCGTCAACTGTTTACTCTCGTAAAACATAGCAAACAAGTAAATTAACCTTGAAAGTGACAGGCGATGAAAAACTTAAATAAATTATTCTGTAACTGAGACAAAGTTGTTTTCCTTCGATATCAAGAGAAAATGTCCACATTCAAAAGTTAAAAAAAGATTCATCCGCGGGGATATAAAAAAATGTAAAACATTTTGCGGCTGTTCAATGAAAATAATCGCAACGTATTGTTGCAAAGAATGAAAATTAAACTATAACCGACTAAGCTAATTATTCGTTTAGACAAGACACAGTTGTTAAACAATTGATTCTTTGAGAAAGCCGCCCCCCCCCAATTTTTTGGTCGCGTTTAATGTTTCTTTCCGCAAACATCGCTCACAAATTCTTTACTTTTATTTTGTTTTTTGTCCAAATGATAGCAATCTTTAAATCTCGGTGGACTAAGTATTATAATTAAATTCAATTCTAGTATCTATGAATTACGATCTGAGTGCCATTGAAAGATTTATCTGTATTGTACCTAGGGTTTTTCTGTTTGACAGCATTGGGAATTTCGTAAATAATGCCTTTCATACCAAAGTTAATTGAAAACAGTCTTTTCACTGGATATACCTGAGACATCACTTAAGAAACAAGACGTTCACTGATGAAGAGTCCAAAGTAAATTTAAAATACGATCTTTGAGCGAAATTGAAAATCTTCACGAAAAATGATCGGAAATGTACTTTTTTTTGAACACCCTAATGAATGTGAGGTAAACATGAAGAATAGATTTTAAATGAGTTTTTTCTGAAATCCTCACCTGCTTCGATTAACAATGTGCTATTATTGTTTCAGAGCGGAAAACCGTGCCAATGATTTATGTAAGCGCGGAGATCGAAGGTACAGCAGTTTAATAAGTTGAGCTGGAGGGTGCCTTCAAAACTTTCGTTATTTGGCCGTTTTTTAGGGTCAGCAAAGTTTCTTGAATTGGATGCTGGTTTAAAGTCCTCTGTGAAAAATCGATAAATCTGTCATTGAAAAATTGATGTGAAAGGTTGGAGGTAGAGTTCAAAAGGACAAATTTTGTTGCGGTAATATATTTATTGCTCTCTCACTTAGTTCCACATAAATACCGTGACTGAAGCAAGCGATCATTTTCCATTGCTCAACAAGGACAGGAGCAAAGCAAGGTACCATATACTTCGTGTTTTTCTTTAATCCAATAAGCCTTTTCACATTTTGCGATAGATTTTTGCGTCTTAATTCAGTGGCCGTGATGTGGTTGGCTTGGAGCAATGGAAAGCCTTCGAGTGGGCTGAGACCACATTATCTACCTCACCAAGCCAGGAGGCCGCTATTTGGTTGTGTAGGGCGTTTAAGTTAAGGCATAAGACGGTGAATTAGAGCTTCTCGTTGAATTACGCACGTATCTTACTAAACTGAAGAAAAACACCTTGCACAATGAAGAACTAATCATCGGGTGAAGTAAAAACCTTATATGAAATTAACTGTAGAGAACACTTCAATTAGACAAATGTCGAAGGCAGTATTACTTCGACGTCAATACTTTAAGTTTGTGTGCAGCCATAAGTTTAAAATGATCAGAAAAAATTTAACTTTGATGTTCCCTTATCGAAATTGCAGATTTTAACGATTTGCTGGAGGCTTATATGGTTTAAAATGTCCAAGAATACCACATATTCAGAGCTCACCAACGTAAACTCCTCCTCCTTGAGCAACAACCGGACTTTACCACAGAGTAAACATTACATCACCGCACTGACGATTTACTACACTGCCGTCATAATAACAGCGCTAATCGCATATGCCTTCATATTCATCAGCGTTTACTTTAACCGAAGACTCCGCACAATCTGCAACTTCTTTATCATAAGTCTTGGAGTCGCAGATGCTATAATCGTCACCATGGTAATTCCGATACACATAAGCCTCATGCGAGGGACGTTTCGCTTTTATTCGGTGGCGCATTGCCGATTTCTTACAGTGGTTTATCTCATCAGCGCTTCTGCGGTATCATTAAACCTCTGCGTGGTAAGTATGGAGAGGTATTTTGCCATCGCCCATCCGTTCAAATACGAAGCGTTTACCACGACAAAAACAACTGGGGCGATTATTGGAGGTGTTTGGTTGTACGCTCTGTTAGTTGCGCTTCTACCTACGATGGGTTGGCGTTCCCAGCCAATTAAAATCCGGAGGAATATTTGTGAGGCTGACAATTTGGAAAGCTACACTTTGTTCATCACAATTGGGAGTTTTTTCATCCCCGCAGTGCTTATGTGCTCCTCTAACTTTCTTGTTTACCGCATCGCTACCAACCAAACCAAGCGGGTCCTTCGTATCGTCCCCGAGGTTGGCCCACGCGCCGATTTGCTCCGAAAAAACTTTCGCGCGGCAAAGCGTATTTCCTTCATTGTTGGTGCTTATTTGATTTGCTGGATGCCTCAAATGGTAGTGCTGGTTATTGGAT
Source organism: Galaxea fascicularis (assembly GCA_948470475.1). Classification (NCBI taxonomy): domain Eukaryota; kingdom Metazoa; phylum Cnidaria; class Anthozoa; order Scleractinia; family Euphylliidae; genus Galaxea; species Galaxea fascicularis. The sequence continues at coordinate 19,220,432 of OX419344.1, forward strand.
TGAAAATTGGAGCCCGAAATGTTCCCGGGGAAATACACTCCGTCACGTTGTCTATGCAATATAGTTGCTCAGCGGTGAATCCGTGCATGTTTTGTTTAACAAACCGAGAACTTAGGAAAACTCTTAAAAAGCTCTTCAAAGCTGCTCTGGGAAGGTGGACAGAAAGGAGATATTTAGCGAGGAATGATGATGGCATGGCAATGGAAAGACGCCGATCAACATTGGGAGGAATTAGCCAAACTACAGACATATCAAGTGCTTGTAAGGGAGATAGGATGCTCGCTCCGGAAAAAAGCGGGCAGGAATAACGCCCTTGTTCACACCAATTGCTGGTTTGCGTGTGCCGTCACGGCGTCCATGTTGGTGCACAAAAACAAAGGAATGGCGGCCATGTTGGTGCACAAGGCTAACCCTCTGGGAATTGAACTCTATTTTTATGCAAATACTTTCTTTCGTTTCACTGAACCAATATGGCCGCTGATCACGTGTCTGAAAACCAATCCTTTATTCGAAAGCGGAGATCAAAAACCTCGTTTAGCCTTCCGTTCACGCATACACACAGACAAGAAAAAAAAATGGTACGCAATGCGTACAAAGTGACAGGAGCTCGACTCTCGTGCATGAATAAATCCGATCGTGCCATAATGTCGCTACACACCTAGTGTCATCAACACGAAAACAGTTCCAACACGGTACTGTTTTCATGTGGTGTCATCAGTTGAAAATTCTAAAACATAAACCAACTGAGGGCACCACAAGGCTCCGCTGTAAATATTTTACACACGATAAAACTGATATTTTTACTTCACTCCTGTAACAATTTTGAATACGAATTAATCAGTTGTGCGGACACCAACATGGCGGACCCATACATAATGAAAGAAGAGGGGTAGTTTCTAAAGAAACTACAATGTGATTCTGCGTCGGTGGGGGTAGTGGTAAACGAAAATTTGGTGTACCAGTAGCGTAGCTCCATCTTCGGTTTATAAACCTCACACAACCCATAATTCCTCGTTTCGCTCGGACGAAGGGCTTACGCTCGAAACGTCAGCTTTTAGAATTCCTGTACGGTGGCCAATTTGCATTATCAACGCCGTTGATAAAACCAAATTTTCGTCGACCCATACCAAGTCTTGCGGTTTAAGAGAATTATTTTCTCACAACGTTTTTCTGAAGATTACTTTAATTTTTTTCTTACCTCCTGTTTAAATATTTTGTTTCTTATGTTAAAGTCAATTTTTAATTATCTTACTGATGAAACCACGCAGGTTAATTTTTAAAACTCTGGACAAAGCGGAGATATTTGAAGACGTAAATTTATTGTTCTCATTAATTTTGATGGCAAACATGAAATGAAAACGAAGTTTAAAGAGAACTATGTTCCAACATGTTCCATCAGCTATCTCGCTCGTACAATACCCAGCGAAAACATATGAAAATTCACACTATTGCAGAAATATGTAAAACTATGATATTTTTAGTTTTTCTCTCTATTTTAAGTTGTAAAATCGATGGTGGGTGTTCCTATAGCGGTTCAATGTCATCGATACCATACTGAGTTAATAAAAAATTAACTAGCATATTGAATCTTCCAGTGCGAAAATCTTAAAAACTGAAACAGATATGTGTGGCTAATACTGTAACTTTTTCAAATATCTCCGTTGAATTAATACTATCGAAAACACTTGTCGAAATACTTAAGTCTTTGTATATAAACCAGTGTAAATATTTATGATCACTTTTGGTCGCTTTTAGGGCCAACTAAAGTCATCATCTTTAATGTAATTAAGGCTAAGAAAATCTGACAAAAAAATTGTAGTAGTTTTCAGTTGATAAAAGCAAGCAGATTTATTAGATAAGGTACGTTGATAATGATGGCCGCAACGATCACCGAGGCCAATGCATGCCAATCAGAATTCGGGGCAATTACACGTAACAGCTGTAAAAGGGCGGGAAATTGCGACGTGCAAGTCGTGATTGGTCTTGCTTTTAATTGGTTGAAAAAGTGGCACGAGTTTTTCGGGCCAATCACAGAGCCGAGGCAACGCAACTAAAACCGATGCAAACGCAATTTCCTTTCGATTCTTAATTGAAAATGGCTCTAACCAAGGCTGATCGACTTAACCCGATGCCTTGATATTGATGTCTCGCTATTATGTAAAACCCGAACACAATCAAATGATAAGTTAAAAATAATATTCAGTAAATCCAGAAGTTTTGAAACGTGTCCCGCTCAGATTGAGGGTTAAAGAAACCTTTTCCTCGCTGTCGCTAGTTAGGCGGTCAGCGCGTGGCACGCTTGGGTGACGTCATTTCTGCATGTCTGTCGATGTGACGCTACCCTGGACACTGTTTATGCTTGACAAATCTAGACATCTACAAATATTTCGCTTAAATTAATTACGAGCTCTCACTTACGAATAAAGTGGACAGAGCGTATGTTATTAATAAGCTTTGCTTTTAGTCACCGCATAATATGAAAGCCGACTAGACTTGCATCTACTTTTGTGCATAGTTAAACTTGGTTACCAACTTCAGAATACCCGGCCACTTCTGACCACTATTGTCTTCTTGCAACGGCATTGTTTGAAGAACGAGACAGATAACAATACACACTGACTATTCACATAAGTCGTCGGGTATTCTGAAGTTTAGCTCCAGTTTCTACTTTGATGAACTTAATCACAATTCGAATTTGACCAAAGTTTGTGTCTTTTCGCACATTCGCCAAATTCGCGAAAATAATGTCAAGAGATAGGCCACTTTGGTTACTCCGGCAGAAAAGAAATAAACAATTTTCTGTCTTTGCTTTGCAATAATAGTGGCTTTAGAAGTCCTTATTAAATACAGTACCATCATACACAGCGTGGTGTCTCTTCACTTCTACCTATGGAAAGCTAAACCTATTTATTATTTTATTTATTTTTCAAAATACAATACAAGCACAAATACACTATAAATAAACACTTGGGAGAATTACAGCAGGAGGAAATATTGTGTATTCCCATATGACTAGAAGGCCATTACCAAACTATGATCAAAACGTAAGGTTGGTTATTTCTGAAAATTAAGGAAAATTTTGACAAATATACAGAATGTTCTTTAAGTCTTCATAAGGCGTTTTTGTATCAGCGCATAAGTATTGTCCATTGTCTTGATAATTCTATAATTATGTTACCTGTCTAGCTAAAAGTGACAGACTCCACAGTTTAACTGGTGTCACGAGATATTTCTCTCCAGATTTTGATAATCGATTAACCGATTATCGTTCGGTCAATATATCAGGCAACCTCGTCCCCATCTGCCATTTTTCTTTCTAGGGTAACGCCCTGGTAACGAGGTTGTACATCAAGGCCTTATTCTGAGATTTCCCTGTAAAGTGATTCGTGCTATAATTCTTACTGATATTTTAAGGGTATCTCAGCTGTCAATCCTTGTTAAGAGTTGTCTTAATTGCTTGTCAGTGGAACCTCGCCGTACGATCACCCCATTAATTCAACCACTGTTTTTGCGGCCCTAACTGCGTATTTTCTTATTTTGAAAGCCCAGTTCATACGACCAAAGTTTCATGGGCCGACGGTGGTCGTATTAACGGGCTTTCACGGTAATTAAGACCTCGAAACTTAACTGAGTTGTTGTTCAAGCAAGCGAAAGACTTTGTGAACAACTTGTATGTGAAATATATGTTGTTGTTCAGTTTTATCCTTGGTTTCAATTTTAATTTCCTTTTTTTCAAAATCATTATCTTACATTTCCATACCCTAAAACAAAGGGAAGCAAAGGTAAAGATTACCGTGTACCTTCAGATCAGCATTTTGCTACAATTTGGGTTTTTGGTCTAAAGTAATAGTCAAAGTGTGATCTCAAATTCAAAATATATATATATATCGAAAAAGACTAAATGTTGGCGGAGAAATGGCGGTTTTGGCCGGAAGTAAAAGTTCCCTTTTTGATTAAATTAAAAACCCTATGACGTGATGCAATCAACCGAGACGGCTTGAACCACAACATCAGGAGATACACCCTTATTTGTTTATAACAATCTTTTTTATAAGAACTTTGAGGCTGAGATTAACCCAAATGCAAATTTTAAGAACATGGTAATAACATACCCAGCCTGAGAGTCAGTTAAGAACGTCTTTATTTTGCTCATTTATATAGTATTCTATGTACAAATGAACGTTTTCTGCGTATTCTCCGCATACATTGGTGACTATGTCGCGTTGTAAGCCTCTATGTTCAATGCTTTTTGTAAAGTTTAATTTACCACCAGTTGGTTGGCGCGATATCGTACGTATACCATGTAAAATAAGAACAGCCTCAGCTCCAAAATTAGACGTTCTTATCAACAAAAAAAAAAAAGAAACGAGTGTATTGATGAGTGCTACTGTGTTGTGTGTTGTAATTGGCTCCTAGAATGGTCCCTTTCGGCTGGTGGGTCAGGCTTTCAACTAGCCAGCCTTTTATACTGGAAACAACATTTTAATGATCAAGAAAACCAAAATCATACGTCACACAACCGCGTTAATTTTCCCGCGCTTGGCGCCGGTTCCATGTTCCTGCTAGGTTGCACATGAAGAAGCTAAGGGTCCTTTTACCTCGAGAAGTAAAGATCGTCTACCTGCCGAAATGGGACTTATTCCACTAGAACCCCTGCATTCCTCTCGTGACGCAAAACTCGAGACACGTACGCGTGGCAGTCGAAAAGGGATCGGACAAACCCTTAAATCTTAGATTATCCACTAACACGATGCAAAAAAACGGCTTTTTTCACTTTATTCTTCTCCTTACATATATTTTAGCCGCAAGAATCTAGACCAAAAATTCATCTTTCAAATAAGCATTCTTAATCCCCACGGTATAAACGAACGCTTTTCATTCAATTCATTTATTCTTGTTTTTCACGTTACTTCGTTCCAATCAATAGCTTAGCTCCTTCTTCTGTATAAAAACCATACACACCCATAATTCCTAGCGATTCACTTTGACGAAGGACTACGTCAGCTTTTTGAATCCCTGTTAAGGTGGCCAATTTACGTTATCAACTCAGTTGTCAAAACCAAATGTTTGTGTTCTTGTATGTCCTCCTGTTGACAAGCTTCAGATCGTTAGAGAGCGCGAGAACGAGCGAAGAAAACACCCCCTCCCCAAGTCCCCTCTGTAATCTTCGCTCATCCCAATTTGTCTCACAAGTCCCAACTTCCCAGAATAATCGAGAGCCTGGAACCTAGTTTTGAAGGCCTCAGCTTCCGTGAGTCTTCTTTGTTAGACGAACCGAACGAATAATCGGATGATCAAAGTTTCGACTCCTGTTGGGAAAACTCGGAATTCATTTTCCCGAGTTTGCTTACATGTGACAGTATTGAATAAATCACATCTTTTATTCATTTACCACGCTAGAAAGTTCCCTACTGTCATTCTCACTGGCCTGGAGCAGGCTATTAATTCTTCTGTGTCATGTTCCGTTTGAATTGCATTCTTTTGTTTCTTGACGTGTCTTTTTGAAGAAAGTACAGTTACCCTTGCAGTAAAATCAGCCGCGCCTTTTTTTGTTCAAGTTACGTTACGCATGCGTCCCACTCTACCTGTCTGATCACCTGCTGTGGTATGTCAACTTTTCGTGTTTCACAATCTGCCCACAAGGAAAACATAACAAAAGTGTCATTTTTACCAAAGAGGAGTATAAAAGCTGAGGATCTCCTTTTACTAAGGCGACTTTGCTCAGTTTTAGAACCTCCGTCTAGATCACAATTTTTGGGGTGCTTTCTGGGAGATACGGTGAGTTAAATACTTTGCGTGCGTGATATTGGTTTGGCAAGTATATAACGGTAATATTTATCATGTTTTGTCAGTTTAACGGAAAGTGGATGAATAACTCAGATATTGACTGATCGGCTCATTGCAGTTACCGACATAAATAAACACGGATATGCTTTCTATTAACAATTTTGCTGCTCGAGGAAATATATAATTTCTATGGTTTTTTATTTTACTTACCCAAGAAAGTGGGACTCCTACTTTTAGGCAAAGGAGAGGCGTCACTCGATAGCGTCTCATTTACTGGAGCGCATGGGATCCCATATATAGCCCCTACCCTGAGTATCCGGCTTTTCTTTGACGGGGAAGATAAAGGGGTCTTTCCCTTCCTCTCCCCTAGCCCCCTTGCTTCCCCTCGGGATGGACTGCAAAGCTCTGAGGAAAAATGAGGGACAACTCCTGTAAACCTTAGACTAAGTAAGGAAGCTTATCCTCCTCAAATATTCCCCTCCGGAGGGAACAGCAATCAGAGGGACCCTGAAAGTTTATGCTACATCCCAAAATCGACGGTCTGGGACGCGTCATAAGTTGTTTTTTTTTATCATTATGCCAAAAAATATCTTATGAAAAAGTAAAACTGCTTTCTCAATAGCTTTCCTATCACGGTGGGTCGCACGTTATGATTTCATCTAAAGATTTTATTCAAGCAAGTTATGCTAGCACCCAGCTTTTTTTTGTATACAACTTTATTTCACATACACACAAAAAGATACGTACAGAGGCAGGAAAAAACTAAAACGTTTAGTAGTACAAAAATTCTGATCAAAAATATAAATAAATAAATAAATTGACGGGAAAGGCGACAAGATACGCCTGTTCACAGGGGATTGCAAAAACGAGAAAGACGTTTGTAAAGATCGTCTTTCTCTTCTTGTGCGTATCTTTTTAAGTGTGTATGTGAAATAAAATTGTATGTGATAAAAGGAGCTTCTTTATGGGTGCCCACCAAAAATTTATCAAGGTGGTTATTCTTCAGACGTGAAAGAAACCTAGCTTTTGGCACAAGTAGATCTTACCTCCCTTTTCCTTTTCAAGCCTCCTTTGTCAGCTTACAGTATTTTATTAGGTTACTCACCGTAACTTGATTATGTTGGGCCTTCGGCAGGGGAGGAGGGGGGCCTTAGGTGGGGAGGGGGGAGGGAGTTTCTGAATACCGCAACAGCGCAGAAAAAAATAACAAACACAGTGTCACCAGGTGAAAAGTAGGTTAGAGAATATAAACATCGCATACCGTAAGGTTGAGATCACCGCAATAAGATGGGATTTCTGCCACCGAGTACCGCACAAAAAAAAAAGAGCGACACCTCAACTGTGCCCCTCAGGGGAGAAACCTCAACTGTTTGTCCAATTTACCTCTGCTCCACTAAGAACGTAGCATAGTAAGCAATCAAGAAACCTTTACTCGCCGGGCAGTAGTAACAACAAGCTTTATTGACATAATTAACTAGTCCAACGCACGCTGACAAATTTCAATGTCCTGTCCCCCACTGACATCGTCTTTGTTCGGTATATTTGCAGATCAATCAGCACTGATGCCTGGAAGTGGTGTAATAATAATTACATTAGTCTGCCTTGTGTGTTGCACGTGGTTCCTGTGTGTTTGGTCCAATGAACTTCGCAAGAAATATCACGTGGATTAAAAACAGTGCTCTACAAGACCTATGCGGTTTACGTTAAAGACAGCTGTTCTCACGAAAAGCCTATAAATGAAACATTATATGAAAATACGAATGACATTTAGCAGAGAATCCCTTGTCTAGCGTAACGTTTTCATTTGTCAATCAATTTGACTGAAAAAGTCTTTCCTGGGGACTTCTGTTAGAGTTCCGCAACTACAACTGTTTTGTCTTTGGGGTTCCAACCTTAAAGAGGTGAAACGTGTAATAAAAGTAATTTCTTTGTAGCGTGGACTCTATGTTTCTAAAGTAAGTACCCCGGCCCGGTTCTCTAGTGCCCCTTGCTTGATGAAGACATCATTTACCAATGCAAAATAGACTGCAAAACAGTGTTTTCTTTTTTATTTTCCAAACTCTCGAAGCCCCGGAGTGATTATCAAAATCGGTGTTGGTGTTAATTCCCACGCGCGAACCGCACGAGCCCTTATATGGAGGTCGTAGGTTCGACTCTTGCCTGGGACTCTGATTTCCTTTCCTTTACGCCCCGTTGCCAAGCAACTGGCACATCGACAAATAACACTGTCCGTAATAGACCCTTCCACATTATTTTTAACTTTTCAATTTGACGGCCAGGTGGCGAAAATCTATATCGACACTGCTACGGAGAACACATTCTGTTAAACAGCGAAAATATGGATCCAAAAAGTCAGGAAATTTTACAGACGTTTCATTCTAGGGGAAAAATTTGTGTCACCCGTCATAAAAACATAGCCTTAAATTTCTCTGACTTTGCGAAGCTATAACTCTGCGATTTTAAAAGATGCGACTCCCAAACTTGGCTATTTTACTCACTGAAGGTGCTATTTCAGCTCTTTGACAGATTTTCCTCGCAAACGAGGAAACGTTGTTACGGAAACATTGTTTCTTGGGTGCGCAAACCAGCAGGAAGCAAAAAAAAAAACGCTTTACTTCCTTGCTGCGCAAACGAGGAAACATTTGCCGAGGAAGCAAAATGTTTCTAAAAATATTCAGAAACATTTTTGCTTCTCGAGAAGCAAATTTTGCCTCCGCAACAAATGTTGCGTGTGCGCGCAAACGGGGAAAACAATGTTTCCATGACAATAGGGAACTTTAGGCCGGAGCGACGACGCGACGGCAACGACTGAACGAAAACACCATACCTTCTCGATTTTCTAACTCTTTCGCGGTTATCTCAATTTTTTTAAAGACGAAAAATGCTGAGGAACTGTCTAGGGTCTAAATTTCTATAAACGGCGCTAAAGTTAGAAAAAAGAAACAGAAATTTACCGTCGTGCGCTCACGGTTCTCGAGAAAACCTACAATTTGGTCATTTGACGTTGTTGTTTTGCAGAGGACGGCAAAGAAATGTACAAAACTGCAAAACGCACTTGCAGAGCGATTATTTTTGCTCATTAAGTCCATTGTTTTGTGGCGTTCCCGTCGCCGTTGCCGTCCTATTTGCTAAAGCTCCCTAATGTTTCCTCGTTTGCGGAGGCCCGGTACACAGCAACGCTTCGTCCCCAGATTCTCACGGTTGTATGTATAGAAATAAATAGATCGGCCAATCGAGCCGATCGTTTCATACCAAACCTGCTGCTCTGTCTGCTCTGAGAAAGGGTAACAAGCTGTCCCTTGGAAAATGGAGTTCGCGATCTTCTCTGTTCTGTTGCTGTGTGGAACAACCCTTGCAGATCTGTCATCGGAATACGAGATGATGAAATCTGTAGACGGTGACAAGTTCAAGGTTTACTGGACTTACAACTCCACTACTGAAATAATGCACATTGCCACCGAAGTTAAAACAACCGGCTGGGTTGGTTTCGCCTTCACTGAGGAGAAAAGCAATAACATGAAAGACTACGATGCTTGTATTTACGCTTCAAACCAACTTCAGGTAAGCCGTTCTTGAAAATCATGGTTTATTTTTAAACGGCTGAGCACAGTTAAAGCAGGTGACATAAAATCTCGCCCTCAGTACAGAGCCAAGCCAAAGTTTCTTAAAGCGAAGTTGAGTGTTATTCTGTATATTGCGATGGTTTCTCCCAGTGTGGGTCAGAAGGAATCCACAGAGGTTTAAATAGCGTTCAATAGCAGAGGAATTAGCGTCGTAACCGTTGTTTTGATAAAAAATAACAGCGAAAACTTGTAATCAGTACATCTTTTTGATGTTTTGTCAAAATTTCTGTAAGCTTTTTTGTTTATCGCGAGAGCTACTGCATACCAGATTCGGTCGAATGCTTTTTAAATATTTCCAAGCTTATTAAATAAATACAGACCTCTCCGATTTGACTGAAATCTTGCATTATTTTTCTTATTAGAGCTTGCGCGGTTGATCCATAAATCAGTGTTTTCATGACAAACTTCAACGACTTTACCGGCTAACTTGGGAGTAAACCAGCCCTCTTATGAATCATTTTCAAACTCTATTGTAACCAGTAAATGAAGCGAAAATATCTTTTATGCCGAAGGAAAATAACACAGCTGGGAATTTTATTTTCAGTGGAAGTCTAACTGACATCCAGGGGTCAAAAAAGAATGGCCGTTATCCCAAAGGTCTTTAAAATTGCTGAATCATTTTGCGTGAGGTTTACTGTTCGTTCTGCTGCCGATATTAGGCCTAGTGGTCAACAAATTTTGCAATTAAAATACATTTACATACGGGTGGGATTAGTTTCCAAAACATCGGATGCATGCAATTGACAATAATACTATACTTCGACGGAAACGAACAGAACACCCATACCGAAATACGACGTGAGTCGAAATCCCGCCAAAGCAATCTCATGACACTCTTGAGCCATCAAACTAGTTGCCTTGTCAATGTTCTTCTTTCCCATCAGTTTTACAGTTTTTTCTCGGGCCCGTTTACATAAAACAACGCGAATTTTTCTCGCCATCCATACAGTTTTACCTAGCATGAATCGATTTCGGCATGTTTTATCCCTGCGCAAAAAGTTGGAGTTTCTCTGGAGGTCGTGGGTTCAAACCCCGGCCGGACCAACACTCAGGGTCTTTAATTAACTGAGGAGAAAGTGCTTCCTTTGAAATGACATCTGCAAATGGTTAGACTTTCTAGTCTTCTCGGATAAGGACGATAAACCGGAGGTCCCGTCTCACAACTCTCCACAATTCATTCTGTGGGACGTTAAAGAACCACTAGGGACGTAACGAACCCTGGCTGTGACCACCCCTAGTGCTGACCTATTCTATTTCAGTGTTTCATGGGTTGGTGCTTCATTAAGGGCTGTATAGCCTGTTTCGCACCTTTCCCCAGGACTGATTTGTCCTAAAAATACGTAAAGTAAAGTAACTACACTATACGAAAGTCCTGCGAGTTAATGAGCCCGCATGATTATAACCTTAAAGTTAGTCTGTCAGGCCCGAAGATTTAACCTTCACTGCTCTTTGCTCAGTTATAAGGCAGCGGCAAGCAAGTTATATTTATGATTTATCGGTCATGTAGAATGAAATAACAGAATAAAAATAAAATATATTCTAAGCACTCTGCCTCGCATTTTTTCTTGGTGACTATGACTGTGCATAAACACTGATTAATGACACAGGCATAATCATTGGGTTTCAATTACGTATTCCTTCAATCCAGCGCAATAGTCCCAATCCTGGAGGTTTCCTGACGTCCCCTCACCACTAACTTAAAAGGTGAATCATGTATTTTACTTTCTTATTCTTGATTGGACAACTTTTTTCGACCCTTATTCAAATACATACCTGAAACTATAGCCTTAGTCCATTGTTCCGTGACACACTAAAGTTTGTTGTTCTATTATTATACTGCGAAAAACCTCGATCTTTTTATTCAGGTCAGTCATCCCCCAAGTATGGTCCTTTTTAATCAAAAAAAAATTGGGGGAATTAACCCACGCCCGTCTTTTAGTGACGATTATTCAGCAATAGTAAATAATGGTAATACGACTGATTGGAGTCCAATTGAGTCTGTGATCATACGAGTGATTAGGGAGTTTAAGATTCTACGACGCGACGGCAACGAAAACGTCATTTCAAAATACAACTTCTCGTTTGTGTAACTCTTTCGAGATTATTCCAATTTGTTTAACATGAAAAATGCTGGCGAGCTGGCCAGGGCCTAAATTACTATGAACGGTGTTAAAACAAAGAAAGAGAAAGAAAAAACATTTTGGTACATTTCTTTGCCGTCCTCTGCGAAACAACAACGTGAAATGACCAAATTTGGGGTTTTCTCGAGAACGTGAGTGTATGGTGACAAGTTTTTCTTTCTCTTTCTTTGCTTTAACATCATTCACAGTAATTTAGACCCTAGCCAGCTCGCCAGCATTTTTCATGTTAAACAAATTGGAATAATCTCGAAAGAGTTACACAAACGAGAAGTTGTATTTTGAAATGACGTTTTCGTTGCCGTCGCGACCGCGTAGCAGGAGTTCGATTTGTTTCATCACGAGTGTGATTACAGACCGAATTGAACGATACGTCCTGTTACCAATTAATTGTATCTATAACAAAATTCGAGAAAAGAAATAAAAGAAAAACTTTTCAGTAAAAAAAACAGTTTTCACCCTGAGATGCGTAGTAAAGAAAATATGAAAGTGCAACTGTGCTCGTCCAGAGCTCGCGTAATGGCGCGTACTGTTCCATAGGCTGATTTAGCAGATTTAGCAACAGGACGCGAGGGCAGTCGCGTCCTGTTGCTAAAACAGCCTTATAATTTAGACATGACGCGTACTGTTCAATAACACTGTCCAGTTTGAGCAGAAATCATAGTTGGTCATGGCCAATCAGATGACAGAATTTTGTTATAATTACGATTGCTCGTATTAAGCTTTTAACGCCGTTGGCAGTTTTTCGAAAGCCATTAATTATCCCCGAAAAAATTCCGTGGTTATTCCCTCTTTCAATTTTTAATTTCCAGTGGCCCAGACTAATTAAGATAGTCTTTCCCGGAATACAATAATCATAAAAAGCGCAAAACATTAAACATCTTGACGTTTGCATGGTCTGAGTCTCTCGCGACTGTCTTGTGTTGCTGTCAATTTTACTTACGCTACGATTTTCGCTTGCATGATTTTTAACAGCTTTAAGTCCTCTATAAAAATGGACGATTTGTCTCCCAAGCCTGACTATTTACTCACCTGCAAACTTTTCGCGCGGGAAAGGCGAAACGAAAAAAAGCGAGCGCCGATCTAGCTTAACAGGTCATAATTGGGGATGAAGATAGTGAAAATATAAAGAAGAATAAGGAAAAATTTTGTGCTGGAATGATGAGCTTAGTTTTTTTGGGAAGAACGGAGATAACGAAATTTGTACCGGAATAATCGGCTGTTTCTTACACGTAATAATGATCTTTTTTCTTGACTGGAATAATGGAATAATGAACATTCCCTTATTCGCAGTTGTAAACCCAGTTAATGCAATTGCGTAAAAAAGCCTGAAAGAAATTGAAGACTTCAACGGTGTTCCAGTGAGCTCGTGACCTCGCAAGCGGCCTGTGCGATGCTCTAACCAACTGAGCTATGAAACCACTGGGCGCATATATATCATTCAAAACCTGGGAGAAATTTGAGGCTCCTGGTGAGGAGGGGAGTTGGTGCCGATGGGTAATTTGGTAACCAAGCCATCAAGATGGCGAGGATCGGAGAAATTGACCGTTAATGGAGAGATCATCTTTGGCGCAACAGTCTAAAGCTCTCTTAAAATATGCAAAGTTTGTCAAAATGGAAATATTTCGAGAGTTTCTGAGGATCTATATGATTTTGAAGACGTCGAATGAATTGTTGAATGACAAATTCCCTGAGATTTTGAAGTCTTGAAATCAAACAACACATGAGATAAATTTCCTATTTTTTTCTTATTTTTTGGTGGTTTTAAAAAAGCAGTATTGAAGCATATGAAACCTTTGAAACCGGTTAAATACGCTAGATGGTATCCGCATGTAATGAGCATAAGAGGACGTTATTAATGGCTTATCACCCTGTAACTTCAGTTTCAGCCTTGCCTTTCTTTTAGCCCCCCCCCCTCCCCCTCCTGAACCTCATGCATAAACAGCGTTGGAGAATCCTCCTGGACAAGGGACAAGTGTCGCTAATGACTTAGTCATACCATTTAGCTACCCAGCCTAATAACAACAGAAAGTTGTATGTTAAATTGAACATATTTAAGGAAATGTGCTAAACAGTTTGTAGGAGCTTTGTAATGTCCAATAAATGAAAAAAAAAAAATATATATATGTATAATATCAAATGAGCTTTTCAGACCTTATTTCAATTATTCAGATCTCGGGAAAACTGAAGATTACTTTAACAAACTTTTAACTGAAAGTTGCTTTGGTTTGATGCTAGTTTTGGACTCAGTCTTGAGTATGTTTGAAAAAGCTAGATTTCTTTCTCACCAGGAAAGAAGCCAGCAAACCTGATGAATACTTTCCATGGGGAATTGGATATGACATGGGGAATATCACTGTTATTTTCTTTTCTTGCCAATATTTTTAGGACTATTTGACAAGTGGTCACACAACTCCAATACCAGAATCTCAGAATGACTGTATTCTCGAGGGAGCAACAACAAGTGGAGGAACCACAACCTTGAAGTACCAAAGGAAAATTGACACTGGAGATTCAAATGACGTACCCATCAAGGTTGACTCAAAATTCAATGTCTTAAAGCTTACTGCTACTGATTGGCCTGCATAGCCGGTGGTTTTAAATGTAGAAAGGAAATAAAAGTGGGAAGGATGACTAATTTGCTCCCTATATACTGCTAGCAGACTTAATAATGATTAATATCAAACTTAATATTATAGAAGATGCAGTTATGTGAGTGATGAAATAATCACTTGAAGATGCAATTATAAAGGCTGGTTTTCGCTAGCGCATAAGCAAGAGCATAAGCATAAGAAAAAGTGCAAATGAAAACAGCAGCGACATAAGCATAAGCATAAGCAGAAACATAAGGACAAACCCGGCCACGTATTTGTCAGCAACACGCTCGACATAAGCATAAACATAAGCATAAGCACAAGTCAAACGAACAGTTCCGTTCTTCTTGTGCTTATGCTTATGTTTTTGTCTGAGTATAAAACAAATAAGTGGTTCGTTCTTCTTATGCTTTTATGCAAGCGCTTGTGCTTATGTTTATGCTTTTGCTTATGCGCTAATGAAAACCAGCCGATTTAATGCAAGGGTATCGTTAATGAAAGAAATAGGGGTTATAGGATTCTTAATAGGTGGGTACCCCTGAGATTTCTTTGGCTTGCCCTTTTCAAACCTTGACAGCAAAGGTGGGTACTGTTTTCATAGTATATGGGTGCTGGTACGCGGGTCCTGGCTTTCAATAAGAACCCTGCAAATGGTCAAGAAAACCCTGCAAGTGCATATACTCATTTACCTCAGGAAAAAAAGCCCTGGGTATAACGGCAATAAACAAAATAATAAAAAAAATGAAATGAAATTAGCTGCGGCGTGGTACATCGACAAAGTTGCTTCTCATCAATTTGGAAAAGAGAACGCCAGGAAAATTTATCAGAGCAAGGACTAGAACCAACTGCAGCATATCCCGCGATTTCAGAAACGTTGAATGTCGGTGAAACTTAAATTTGAAGTTTAAACAGAAAGAGTGGGAAGGCTGTATAGGCACACACACACACAAAATAATTCTCTGAGACCATGAAAATGTTTTAAATAATGTAAGGTTAATATTTGTTTCAGTTTTTTCCTGGACTAATTTCTTTTCGGTTTTTCATTCACAGAAAGGTGAAATCATTGTCGTGTGGGTGTATCACCCAACCACAAACTTGCTTCGTTACCACGGGAGGTCAAGCAGGGGCTTTGCTGAAATTACCATGATAAGCTCTGGCGAGGCAACCAAGCTGAAAGCCTTCTACTGGAAATTCTCCGTGGCACTGATGGCTGTAGCTGCTGTGTTGTTTTCGGCTTAAAGGTTGACGCAAGTGGCCAGGCCTATAGTACAAGCTGTTGTAGCTGATAGTTAAGAATAATAAAGGACTGGGGGCATAACCGACCTATGTTGCTTTCTGCTCATTTTTGTGTCGGTTACACGAAGTGCGTAGCCACATTATGGCAAGATCGGATTTATTTATTTGTCCGCCTGTCACGTGCTCTAGTAGGCCACACATGTACGCATTGCGGATCTATGTTTTGCGTATAGCCCTTGATTTAATGCAATAACATTGCCCTGTCTTTTGTTTTGCCAGTTTCCGCTTCTTTTGCAATAAATAATGCATGGAAGAACTCAGTTTTTTGCTTGTTGTGTGTACTTTTAACAGGCAACAAACAAAAGAAGTACCAAGTCAAAAGATGGTGCAAGGTAAAACTAAGTTATAAGTAGTATTTATTGAAAAAGAAACGAAAACTTGTGAAACAAACACAGGGCAATGCTATTCTATTAAATTAAAGGCCACATGCAAAAATTAATTCGTCTAATTTGTACAGCTTTAAAAAAAAAATCTTAAGCAGAAGTCTTTTTGATATAGATTTTGTAATAAAAACTAACGATAAAAAGTCACGACGTTTCGACCCCTCGGAGGTCATTTTCAAGTGAGAATAAAAGTTTTAACAATTAGCATAAATATGTAAAAACTAGATAAAAATGCGGCGAGCGCCGAAATGTGATAAAATATGTACAAAAGTGTAAAAAGTGCTAAAATATGGAGTAATGAACGGTAGCTAGAGAAAAACAATAGACAAAAAATAATTAATTACAAGAACTGTTCTAAACAAATAATTTGGCGCGGATAGAGTCACACTGTTTGTTTAGAGATGGTTTCAGTTCTTTTATAAAAAACATTTCAAAAATAAGACAATCAAACTTGTTCTGGCACTTTCTCAGGATTATAAAACTCTTTGCGATGTTGTTAGGTTCCAATGCATGTTTCTCTCTCAGATGGTCGCCGATGGTTGCCCCTTTGTGCTCTTCAATGCGCTGGTGAAGGTGTCGGCAGGTATATCCGACATAACCTGCGTCGCACAGGTCACACTTGAATTGGTACACAACGCACTGTTGGCTTACAAGGGGTGGCTTCTCTTCACGGACCCGGATCTCTTCTTTGATCTTTTTGCTCGTGTAGACAGGGGTAATATCCACACTGATCTTACGGCTTAGGTCGGCAAGTTGTCTCCGTACGGCGTTCGCAGATTTTTGGTCCTTGAAGGGCAACACGACTCTGATTGGGTCCCCACGCTTCTCATCAACGTGGGTGCGTGATTCCTCGGAAACTTTTGAATCAATGAAAAGGTGGATGGTGGACTGTGACCTGTGCGACGCAGGTTATGTCGGATATACCTGCCGACACCTTCACCAGCGCATTGAAGAGCACAAAGGGGCAACCATCGGCGACCATCTGAGAGAGAAACATGCATTGGAACCTAACAACATCGCAAAGAGTTTTATAATCCTGAGAAAGTGCCAGAACAAGTTTGATTGTCTTATTTTTGAAATGTTTTTTATAAAAGAACTGAAACCATCGCTAAACAAACAGTGTGACTCTATCCGCGCCAAATTATTTGTTTAGAACAGTTCTTGTAATTAATTATTTTTTGTCTATTGTTTTTCTCTAGCTACCGTTCATTACTCCATATTTTAGCACTTTTTACACTTTTGTACATATTTTATCACATTTCGGCGCTCGCCGCATTTTTATCTAGTTTTTACATATTTATGCTAATTGTTAAAACTTTTATTCTCACTTGAAAATGACCTCCGAGGGGTCGAAACGTCGTGACTTTTTATCGTTAGTTTTTATTACAAAATTAAAAAAAAAAAAACAACCAAAAAAGAAACATAGGTCGGTTATGCCCCTCAGCCCTTCACTTAGAAGTAATGTGCAGTTTATTTGTAGCTTTTGAAAACCAACTACTTTATAAGGTTAATAGATAGAGACATAAGCTTAAAGGAAACCGAATTAAAGCGCTTTTTTTTTGCAAGGGCAAGTTCTCCCTTTTAGTAGTCTTACATTTTGTTGATATAATCTTGACGACATACAAATTTAGGCCCCGTTTATATGGAGAAAAGTTGTCCTGGGTAGAAGGGTCACCCGCCTTGCTGAGCCAACTTCTCACGACTGTTTACATGAGTAAAGTTGTCCCGGTTGACCGGGTCAAAGTTGACCCCACTTAATTATTCATTGGCCCTGCTTAATAATTCATAACTTCAATATCCCTCTTTCCGCTGGATTTCCATTTTTTAAATCACTCACACTGGTCACTGTTGACTTAGATTTAACTTCTTTGATAGCAATTTAAGCCACTATGTTCATTTTAAAGATAAAACACGGACTTCAATTTCCGTGGAGTTGTCCCGGTTGACCAAGCTTAAGTGTTTATATGGAGAAAAGTTGGCCCGGCTAGGAGGGTGACCCTGCCATCAAAAGAGGGTGACCCGGCTAGGAGGGTCACCCTTCTAGCCGAGCCAACTTTTTGTTTAATGCTCACGTAAACGGTTCGCCAAGTTTTGCAAGGAAATGTATGAAAAATTGGCTCGTCCAGGGTAGCTCGGGTAGGCGGGTGACCCTTCTACCGGGGACAACTTTTCTCCATACAAACGGGGCCTTAATTATTTTAAGGGAAAGTTTTCTCTTTTGAGAGCTCCTCATTACTCGAGCCCACGTTCCTCGCGACTCGCGGCTACACATCTAGCGCGATGTCTCGCGTTACGAAAATTAGACTGCTTGCAGTCTATTGTATTTAAGCAATAGAAAACGTTTTCCGCGTTTGCATAGCCTGATATAAACACGAGAGCGGGTTGGGAGAATTCGAGACAGTTATGCAAACCCGAGACGAAGTCGAGGGTTTGCATAACTGTCTCGAATTCTCCCATCCCGCTCTCGTGTTTATATCAGGCTATGCAAACACGGAAAACGTTTTCTATTGCTTTTATAAAACAACTTTCCCGAGCAAAAAAACCAAAACGCTCTTGTTTAGAACATTGATTAAAAGAGAAATTCTTACCAGTCGCGAAGTCTTGTACACGAAGCTTGTACGCGTAATCAGTCTTTGTTTTGCAAAAAAGATGCTTTCCAAAATACGGGTTTTTCTCGCTTAAAATGTCAGCTCAAGCGAAAAAAAATTGACACAGCATGTTTCTAAAGATTTTCCAAGTTTCAACCGACGAGGAAATGGGTAAATAAAGTAAACTTGTCGAGTTTTTCAACTCAAAACCTTTTTCAAATTCGCGCTGGCGTGATTAGCGCGCGGAAAGCCAAACAAGTTGAAGTCACAACCATGTTTACATACTCTCATACAAACACGCCTCTCGACCAATCCGAGCCGCGTACTATCTTAGTTATTTTATAAAAATGCTTGTTAGACACATACTTAACTTCAACAACAACAGTCTGGATTGTTTCAGCGTCAGCCGCCATGTTTAACACTGTGTGATAGTCTAAGCATACTTGGTTCAAAACTGTAAATCAACGTTTTGCCAGTAAATTTCTGACTCGCAACAGAAAAAAAGTGACGTGGATCGGGCCGGAAATGGACTGAGTACAGTTCCCTGGTCTGTGTTTTTAGATCTCTTCTTCATCAAAACTCCTTGAACACAGAAAATGTCCAACAATTACTGTCTTTGTAATAACAGACGTGTTTCCCATTCCCATTTTTGTGACTTTTACAGCCAGTCCCAGTGACCCAAATCCCGTTTTCCCAGGCCAAAAACAGGGATATCCCAGTTCTAGTTTTACCCCTTTAGGACCCGGCCTTTTCAAAATCAACCACAAGCACCGTGGAAACACTTTAGTGGGCTCTTCCAGGCGTACGCCCCCTTTTTCGATCATTTAATTTTTCAGTATGATTTATGGATATAAACAGATTTTTTCCATTTGTTTTTGCTCCGGAACACACCCGAACTGCTTTCCCGCCAAAATGTCGCGGATGGCGCAGATAGTGTGGTAGCTTTGTTCAATCATCAGTGACAGAAAAAAAATTGTCAGTCTTTTTTCCCCGAATAAATCGCTTTTTCACCCTTTCTAGCTTTTCATAGAACTAAGGATGACTTACAGACGGAAGAGGAAGAAGCAAAAAATTGCAATAACAGAAAAACTTGAAGAATAAGGTATGCAAGGTAAGTTTTCTTCGTGGCATAACGTTATGTAGCCTTTGGGTGTGTTCCTTTCGGCCAAACCAAAAGGGATTTTTTATCCAAGATTTGCCATAATTGGTGGTCGAAAGGAACGAGAAATCCGAAATTGGACATGTAACCTTGGTGACTTTCGCAAATGCGTTCAATATCAGATGGCGGCCTCTAAAGAGATGATGTGATTTCTGTTGTTTGATGAGGTGGTTATGTGGTGATGACGCGGTAGAGAATTGCTCTAGGACGTCGAGGGATAAAAAAGAAATCACAACTTTACCATTTCAGGCGAAGAGAATGAAAAAGTGTTTCTTTTTGCACAAAATGAATTGCAAAAAAGTGCCAGTTTATAAGATTTAACACCAGTAAATAAACCAATTTAATTTGACAGACAGAGCCGAAAAATTCTGTCACTAAATGCAAACTCGAATGAAACAAGCTACTCAGTAATTTCAGTATTTTACTTTCAAGGTTGTTATTAGAATTTGTAAGCAATGTTTAACGACAAATGGTTAAGAAACGTTCCTCTACATCGGTTTTCTGACAAATGGAGATACTGGAAAGGGACCCACCTGAGGATACATTGCGGCGGGTCTATTTTACAGGTCACATTGCACAGGTCAAAGTACAATCGATAAAACAGTCACCTGTTCCTCTGACCTGTGGAATGTGACCTGTAAAATGGACCCGGCCGATGCATTGTGAATGGAACAGCGTAGATCACAGATCCGATTTTAGATTTGCACAAAGGAACGCTTTTGGACTCTCCGAAATCTTTGGCTTTGATTTTACAATTGCCTTTGTCTGTGGATTACATTTTTTCACACAAACGGTTTGAACTTTCCGCCTTTAGAGTAGTTTATGTTTGAGGGTTTTGTTATGGCATTAGCAAGCTTAACCCAAGCTTAAATCTCGACTCCTGATTTTGTTGACATAATCTTCTGATTTCTGTTAAGCTTTATCAGCTTAGTAGACAGAGACATAAAGAAAACTCCATTAAAACGTAAGGGCAAGTTTCCCTTTCATTAGTCTTACTTTTGTTGATATAATCTTGACGACATGCAAACCTAATTATTTTAAGGACAAGTTTTCTCTTTTGAGAGTTAATTATTCAGTTGTTACTTTGAAGAAGTCAAGCAATGGCGTTAGCATATTGGCCAAGTTTTGAGTTCGTTTACACTTGGACTTATTTATTAAGCCCGGTCCCCACCTGCGACGGAAGCATAAGAACAATCACAAGCATACGACGCTTATGCTTACGCTTATGTCAATCATGTCCCCACTGGAAATAACAGCGACATAAGCGTAAGCATAATCATAACAAGAACACAAAGATTTGACATTCTTATGCTTACGCTTATGCTTATGTCACGGCCATCCTCGCTAGCGCATAAGCTTATGCTTGCGTCGCAAGGGAGGACCGGGCTTTAACCTCGATCTCTTTTCATAATTCATTCACGTAAGTTTTTGGCTAGACAATCAGGTTATAATAATAATTGCTTAAGTTCACTTACAATAAGCTGTGTTAAAACCTCTACAACTTCATTCTGATCTTACCACAACATCACAATCTTCTCTCTGGCTTTAACGCGTTAATCAACATCCTAAAGATCCGATTTAAGCTATAGTTACCCTGGAGTATTGGTACGTAGCCTACGCTATTGGAATCCATTTTGGAACATCACTTAATACTTTTTTACCTCAATGTTAACTCGGTTAGACCACTTAAGCGATTTGCTTTACTGCCAGATCGATAAACATTATTTAAGAGTTAGATATATAGTTTGCCGAATTAAGCACTGAAGACCTCAAACAGCGATGACTGCACAGTAAAAGGGTACAAACAACAACAATAACAACAACAACAAACAAAAACAAAGCCCCTTCTGGAGACGTACAAACAAATGATTTCGATCTCAAGGTCACAGATTGTATTGCTTTTTCTTTAAACGCATTGTAATATTTGGTTCTCCATGGAAAATGTTACAAGAATGTGTAATATATTGGCTTTCATCTCATACAACCTTAATTTTTTTTTTGTCATGATGGTCCGATTTCACACCGTCTTTAAAATTGAGAAGCTCCATCGTTGCTGAACCATTGAAGAAGAGGAAACATATATAATTTGCTAGGTTCAGGTTTTTATTTACACTACTTTTTATCTTGGAAGAACTGGCGTTTGTGAATATATCACAGACGGGAACTGATACATGTAAAAACATAAAGTAAACTTGACGTATATTTCTACTCAGCCCATATCTTCATCAATATTCTAGCGGCTCTGTCCTGTATTTGCTGGTGTTTTTATGCTAATCCCTTTTCTATATAACCCACACACAGCTGGAGTAGTCAAAATACGGCAAAATAAGAGCTTTATACATGGTTTGTCTAGTTTCAAACGGTATAGCTGGACTTCATTTCAGGACCCACAAACCTGTTGATAACATCCTTGAAATCTCCTCAATCAGAAACGATTGCCATGTCAGATTTTCATCAACCAAGACTCCAAGGGATTTATACACAGTTAGTCTATCGATGGATACGCTATTAACCCGGGTAAAAGTGTCAGATAATGACCAGGGGGCCGTTTCTCGAAGCTCCCGGTAATTACCGGGCTGTTAAGCAGTTTTGTTTTCCATTTCAGATGGGAGTTTCAAAAGTTCTGAAAATGATACAGTAAAGATATCAGCTAAGGAATCAAAATGGACTTCATTAGAGGTCAGTAGACACCGTACTTTAATTTATTGAGATTTTGAGTCTGTGGGCCCGTTACGTTACCGGGACTTTAATTCGAGAAACGGGTCCCAGATCGAATTTGGGGCGACTCGGCTATCAGAATGTATTTGAGTTAGTTTGTTCACCTTTAGCCATGCCTGAATTTTGTCTAAATCAGAATTCATTTTAGCTAGAAGGGTATCAGGATCTTTGGTAAGCCGGCATATTCGAAAACCTCCGTTTTCGGTGACCGAAAACGCCGGACGGACTTGTGGACGCCTGATAAAAGGGCTAAACCTAAAGCAGTGGGTCAGTGGTACCTATTTATGCGGATGAGCTGGTCCAGGGAAATAAAAATCAGAAAGGGCGTAACTCCGATTAATTAATAATAACTGGCTTACAGCCAGATAGCTATAGTTGGGCTCACTATATTTAGCTCGCGACTGTATATATTTTCAGAAAAATTTGGAATTTCCTTCTCGTTGCTCTCGTATAATATAAGACCAAGACACGAAGGCTTTCCTTGTACCTAAATGAACAAGTGTGGCAAGTAGACTTCGAGGGGCCCATATTTTAAAAAGTGGCATTGGTTCTCAAAGTAGCAATTCTCTTGCTTCATCTATTTTAACGGTGATTAATACTGCAAACAGGTCAAAATGTTGGTAGAGCGTCGGAGTTTTCAATAACTTAGTTCACCTCAAATATGGGAAACACTTTCTTGGCAAGGTGTACCACTTCCTTCCAAATTTTACACGCCAATATTTTTAAATGCGGTCAGCGCGCTTCATCACCTCTTTGTTACTCTGCAACGGAAATTAAAATATGTAAGAATAGAGCACCGTTAGTTCAATCTAGCCTTTCCTGGTCCAAATTTGTCTTTTCGGTCTTATGCCTGGTTTCGATACTGTAGCTACGATCGCCACAACCATTGCAGTCACAATCGCGCGCACAAAAGAAAGCTGAAAAAGGCATACGAGAAATCGCTGCGAAAATTAAAATTCAGCGATCGATGTAGCATGTCCGTTGAAGCAAAGGCCATTAGAGAAATTGTGATCGCTGCGGTCACCACGATCGCTGAGATGAAATTTTTCTATCCCATCGATTCACGCAGCGATCACAGTCGCTACGAACGCAGCTATAGCAGACCAAGGCATTTCCATATGGTCGCTGAGCATGTTTACGGCTAACGCAGCGATCGTAGCGATCATATGGAAACCAGACATCAGCACGTCATGGATTTTCATGCACATTGCCTTAATTCGCTGATTCCAATTTCGGCAGGGGTATTCACTAACAGCAACACATGCAGTAAACGTGATCTTAGAACGGATCCAAAAGAGGCGATAACTTCCGCTGAAAAGATATTTCCTCACTGCACCGTCTTAGGTCAATCTCTTGAGGAAACATATTTGTCGACTTTTATAGTGACAAGTTTTAGTTGTGGTACCGTTTACTTACAAAAATAGACCACCCTAAAAGTAGGACCTCTCATAACCTTTTTTTTTTTCGCCTCTCTCTCCGAATAACACAGTGATTTGCGATTATGACGCGTAAAATCGAAGATTAGACACAGGATGTGCGTTGGAATAATAAAAACAGTTTTCAAGCATGAAAATATCTTTTGTGTAATATTGTAATAGTCTCAGTGGGGGTTAGCTTTCACGGCTAACAGTTAAAACAATTGCCTTTTCACGGCTAACTGTTATTGTTTTTTCGTCACGGTTAACTTACATGAACAAATGAACGTCCCTTGCTGAAAACAAAGACTTCGTTTTCGGGATCTGTGTGTCAGTTTGGTGTTGTCAGACAAGCCTAGCTAGCCTGTCAGAATGTCAGAGAGTATAGTGAGCAAAGGCCGTAATGAACGGTGTTGAGTCGGTATCCAGCGCTCTGAAGTCTCTAAATTTCTCGAAATACTCCTTATTCCACTAATAAAAATAAATAAAATTCACACGTGATGTCTTTAATTTTTCTCTCATTTTCACGCCTAATGGTTAACGTTTGTTGACGTTTCACGGTAAACGGTTAACCGCATTGAGACCCTCCTAGATCCTACACACCTTTACCACAACAAATCATACAGCTGGTCAAGGTGTATATCCATGCACATTCCACATCAAACGATGCCACACGCTTCGTGAAAATTTGAATCAAGTTGATATCAATTCTTACAACCCTGTTTCGTTGGGCGCGACTGTCCCTGCCTCGATCTCTTCAGTTTCCAAGGTATCAAGACCCCCTTAAGCAAAACTAACATTGTCATCTCGCAATCTCTCTGATATCTTATTATCCTTGCCAGCCCATACTGGCAACGCTCTACGTTCTTATTTTTAGGCAAGGCCTCAATCTTAACTCTTACCTTTGTCTTTGTTCTATAACAGAGAACTATTCAATGAATAACGCAAAAATCTTGGATTTTTTTTGTATGTTTCCTAGGTTGATGATATACTTCAGCTGAAGTTATGAATAACGGACCTAGCTTGTCGTTTTCGTCTGCTCACAGAATCGAGTAAGTACCTTCTTTTGATTGTTTTGATATATATTTTGTGGGGACTATTCCTCCATTAGGTTAAAGTTTACGCTCATGGGATAAGCTTCAGGGATCATTTTATCAAACAGCGATTGCATTTGGTGGAGTTTCCTCCAGCCTCCTACGCAGACATTATCTTAGTTCGTCACGAAAGCCAAAAGAATGTCTGTAAAGGAGACTAATGTTCCCCTGGACTGGTTCAGCTGGCAACCTGACCTAAGTTGTTCAAAGAGTTGATGGCCTTATCCAGCGTTGTAAGTCGCTCAGGTCCAAACAGATAAATTTGTTTACTTGCAGTGCGTTTTAGCTGATGGTAGCCCGGTATCCCCTTGGCGAACACTGAACTAGGGTCCGATCTTAACCCCTTCACTTCCATGATATCAATATCAATTCTCCTTACTGTCTGCCACACAATGCTTACAATGTTAGTTCTGAGAATTTGGCGTTAAATCACATCATATTCCTAGTTGATCTTTTTCTTTGTTCTCATCACTGAGAGTCTTCTTAACGATGTAATGATATCGCCAGGAAAAATTACTTATTGATCACTCCTGGTAGTGAAGGAGTTAACAACAACAACAACAACAACAATTTGTTAAGGTACCTCCATAAAGTTACATGGTATTACCTAAAATAAAATATGATAACTCAAAATAAAATTTTTAGTCAATCTCCAAAACATTCTTGACGCGGATCGAATTCAATAGTTCCTGTCTGGCGAATGAACAGGGTTGTATAGTACTCATTACACGCTTTTCTTTTGTATGAGAGCGTCTAATTTTGTAGCTGAGGTTAAGCGTTCTCGGCGTTTTGAGCCTGAAAAAGTTCTAAAGATGTTCTTAAGTTGTATGGTACAGTATTTCAATGTAAATCAATGCAGACGTGACCAGGAAACAAGTAAAAGTGCATTCATCGCGTGTCATCAAGTTGCATGTCACATGCTTCTGTGGCTTGCTCTGATGTCGCGAAAAAGATGCCGCGTCAGCCAAGTCTTGGTCATCTTTGCTAACACAGACAACGTGACAAAATCCAACAAATGAGGAAATTAAGACTCTCAGTCTTGGTATGATCTTAGAATGTTCTTACTCATTTTGGTTAATCTCAGCCTCAGCGTAAAAAGGTTCTTAAATAAAACAGTGTAGCTAGTCCACGGCCTTCCATTTATTTTGCTTCCATTTTTGTGCATGGACGTGACGAAATAACAATAAATTCACCAACAACCCCGGGAACAAGTATGACTTCATGTCCAAGAAAAACGCGTGCCGGGATGGCCCAGACACCCGTGACGTGCCAGCTAAAATGTTACGCGTGTAGCAAAGCTAACTTGCCGCGACAACTGTTTTCCAATTTTTCCCTCAAAATATTACTGTATCAAGATTGTGGGTTCGAGCCCTGGCCGGACCAACACTTTAACTGACCACACTTTGAATAACTAAACCACACTTTAAATACCTAACCCACACTTTAAATAACTGAGGAGAAAGTGCTTCCTTTGCAATGACATCTGCAAATGGTTAAGCCTGGTTCACACTTGTGACATAACGACATAACGGGAAGATCACACAACCGAAAAAAAGTACCTCAGTCGTGTTGATGTTTCATGTCTCTAGTGTGAACAACACATCATAACGACACAGCAGGAACATAGTAACATGAACACATCTACATAGGGATAAAACTGATCTTTTCTTTATGTCATTATGACTACTGATGTTGCTATGTCGTTATATCACTAGTGTGAACCAGGCCGTAGACTTTCTAGTCTTCTCGGATAAGGTCGATAAAACCGTAGGTCCCGTCCGTCTCACAGCTCTTCACAAATTGATTTCTGTGGGACGTAAAAGAACCACTTGGTACGAAACGAATTACAAACCGTGGCTGTGACCACCCCTAATGCTAACCTAGAAAACTACATCATTGGGTAAACTTGTAAATACCCTCTTAAAATAAAGTATTACTCCATAAGGAAACGACACCTTTATAGTTGTTAGTGACAACTGTTTAGTGAGGGGGAAGGTTGACGAATATTGCACGGTCTGTCAATTAGAAACCATTCACATTCTGCAACTTCGAAACTAGCGATCATTGACCAAGAAAACATTGGGTACGCAAGCAATCTGGATTTGGGGAGGGGTGGACGGGGGTGGGGAGTGGAGATGGTCAGAGTTGTCTACTCCCCCACCCCCACTGGATTGTGTACTGCTCACTGCTAATTGTACTGGTTCTGCTGTTTAAAACATTTTCTTCAGTCAGGCCAAAATGTTGAGCGAAAAACGGAAGCGTGCTGAAAACTGAAACCTTTCAGAGAACCTGACAAGCAAATGACATCTAGCTCGGCTAGTTCGCAAACATAGCGCCATCACTTTGACGGTTTTGATATTTTGACTCATAATAACCATCA
The DNA here is from genome assembly GCA_948470475.1 of Galaxea fascicularis. Classification (NCBI taxonomy): domain Eukaryota; kingdom Metazoa; phylum Cnidaria; class Anthozoa; order Scleractinia; family Euphylliidae; genus Galaxea; species Galaxea fascicularis. The sequence goes on from OX419344.1 coordinate 19,247,607, forward strand.
GTGATCTGTCAATCAATCCATCTATCAATAGAACAATGATAAGACAAGTGTCTTTATGCAATGTGGGGCTTTTAGGGCTGTTTGCTAGCGCAAGCTTCCTCGATCGAGCCCTAACTTTGTCTTTCCTCGAAAGAATAATAAAATGCTATAAAAAGACAAAATAATCATTAAAAGCGCCGAGATTAGCGAAAACAGCTTGCAAGAAAAATCAGACAGAACGCATTTCCGCTTCCGCCTGTCAAAGTGCTCACGTGATTTGCACACGTTGGCACCACACCCCCAAAACTGGGCTTTTCTGACCGCGTAAGACCTGAGAACTATCTAACCTACTGCGGGCTCAAGAGGCCGCACCTCGATCGATTTTGTCTTCATTGCTGGCTTTGCTGCTTGGCACTTTAACTGCGAAGGAATTTCGACCTTTTCTGCTCATCAGTTGGTAAGTACTACACTCGTTTCGTCATTTGAAAACTTAAAAAGCATTCGCGCTTATTTTTTGCCCGTTTGACGTTGTGATTTGTTGCAATGAGCGCGAGTGCGACCTTACACGCGATGCATGTTACGATTTCGTAATGAGCGTGTCCATCTTTTTGCCGTTTTCCATTCGCCTTGATTGAGGAGTCGTTCCAGTTCTTTTTGTTCATTCAGGTCCCTTTCTGCCGGGCCAATAACGTTAATATGCGAATCGTTTTTTATTGCTGGTAAATTCTGCCACGTTAACTCGTGTTTTGTGTCGCTCGCTCGATATTTCCTTATGCGGCACTATTCCCTTCACAGCTCGGATTCGGCTATATCCTTTCCTGTCTCGCCCCAAATACCTTCGCTTTATGTCGCTGTGATCGTCCACGACACTTGCTGTAGTTTGTGTCCAGTTTTTGCCTTTTCCGACACTCAAAAGGCCCAGATTTCCGCTGGATTATAGTCGTCACTGGTTAGATTTTCCACATGACCGTGAATTTTGAATTCTTTATTATGCGAGTCTGCACTTACGGGTTGCATGGTTGTTGTATTGCTTCGCGAAACCACATCACGTATCTTAGGTTGGTTATCGGCGGATTTGCGGTATCATATGGATTCGATTTTTTCGTGCAAGGGCTGCCTTGACCTTGTGATGGTTCAATAATTAGTCAAGCTTTAAAGTCAATCTTTAGAGTTACTCCTTGTTGTCGGCCAACAGCTGGTCTCCTATCTATGATTTCTTATGTATTTGCTCAATAAAGTTACCACTTTTAATAACACTTCAGCTAGTTTCCTCCTGTTTGAGCCTTGTGTAATTGTTGACAACGAAATACGAGGAAATCTTATTTAAGCAGTCAATTAAACTACAGATGCTGTCCTGAACTACGCATAAATTTGAGACGAGGTTGTTTCCTTGTCGTTTAAAATTTCTTGATTATTTTACGGTGATTGTTTTAAGCCATCCTTGTCATTCAAACGGTAGTAGTAGGTTTTTTTGGGGTTACTGTTACCACTCCTTTGTGCTTCCTGAGAATTGAAGAGCCTCGTGAACAAAACGATTTTATGGAGTGAGTTTGAGCTGGAAATGTTATTTAAGCCGGTACTAAAGTAACACAGCATTAAAGTGAAATTAGGGAGGGATTTTGGAGAAAATATTTGCAGTAACCAGATTTCTTGTAATTTGCAGATGTAAGCAAAAAACTTTTTATTATCACTGTTTTATCCCTGTTTGTCTTTATTCATGTACGCTTGATAGGATTATTAAGGTATTTATTCAGTAATGAGTGTTTTCAGATTTTGGCAAAGTAATTCTTTAGCCTAAAGGTAATGAAGAAGTTTGAGGGCTTCTTTCTTTAATAACTCTTAAAGTAAATTTGATGGTCCGTCAGACAAAAAGTGATGCAGAATTGTATTTAACTGAACCTGGTTTGCATTATTTTCATGACTTGTCATCTAACCAACAATTTGTTTGCTTCTGACCTGTTGAAGGATATAATTGCCTTTGATGTCGATCCCTGTTTTTTACGGATTATTGGTGTACATATATGAAATTACTTGTAGTTTTGGTTCAGTTACTGTATTTTAATTTTAAATAGACTAATGTAATCATCCAATTAAAATGAAGTTTCCCTTCTTGTGTACATGTATGAAATTACTTGTAGT
>OX419344.1:19259724-19364724 GCA_948470475.1 Galaxea fascicularis
GTATCTTTGTTTATGCTTGATGTTGCATAGTCAAATCCATGGCCATAAAGTATACAGTGTAGCTGGTGGAAGAAGATCGTGATACTTCAGTCAAATGCAGAAAACATGTTTAAAAGGCTTCAATTTTTTCAGAACTTTCTTTTTACCCCAAGACCCAACAGAAAGATGGTACCATCAACATCATTCAGCACTAGAAATATCATGGCCAGAAATTCTGGACAATGCAACAGCGCACGCGCGGGTTTACTTGGCAATATGGCCGCCAAACTCTCAAAGGAAATGTATGGCAGAAATAAAACAAAATAAAATAGATCAAGTTCAGGCTTACCGGGAACAAGTGGCGCAATCCGATCGAAATCTTGAAAGTTTCCTCGGCTTTTCTGACGAAGTTGCTTTCACCGACAAATGTTACTCGCCTTGCCTTTTATCCATGTTTATTTTCGAAGCTTGGCTCATACAACGCTCTGTATTTCAGAAGCTTGAAATCCAATTTTTGCAGCCGAACCAGATTTTGATGCGCCGTAGCGGACAACATACAACACTGTAATCGGGATAGACCAAGTGCCACAATCGCTTGAGGAAAAGTACCGTGTGAGGTACTATTTGACCAATTTTCACCTTCGATGCTGATTTCTTCGCGCTGCTAATTGCCTTCAAAAACAGTTCAGAACAGCACAAATACCGAATGTCACGCAAGCGTCTTGTTTGATTATCCGAGAACCATGTGCTGTATTCTTGGGCGACAAAGTTGCATTTTGCAGCGAACTCTGCCATGTTTGGTATCAAAAGTTTCAGTGAAAAACAAGCTTTCTATTGCTGTAGGGAATGGTGGAATACAAGTTGAATGGACGATACCTTTGGCAAGCAAACATTCCTAAGGATGCGTCACACTTTCGCGGGAAATACTAATCGGTTTTTGTTTTGGTTAAAAAATGTCAGCAAACTTGGATTTCATTTAAATTGAGAAGTTTAAGAATGCTGTTTTGTCAACAGTGGTCATATTTGAAATATGTTCGCCAACAAAGTGTTGCTTCAGAAGAAATTTTGACCGTACGCTAAGAGCCTATTACAACAGATAGGCTGCAGCTGTGTCGAATTGCTCAATATCTTATTGGGCACGAAGTATTGTGTAAAACCAAACCACTGAAGGAAAAGAATTTAGCTGTGTGTAATCCACTGGCATGGCCGTACACTCTATAGCCGCCATCCTGTTTACATTTTTCTACTGTTGAGAACGAAACCGCGTGCCACTGCGTGGGCTCAAATGTCCGGAATTCCTGGCCATATAATTGGTTAACAATTGCAATTGCAATTGCAGTTACAATGTGAGGTTCTGTGTTACCCTGAATCCTGAGTATTTGCAGTTTCATTTGGCCCGTTTCAAATGCCGTGCTGCTTCCGTGATTAACTGGCTCGACTGTGGCTCGACTCCAGCACGACTTGGTTTCAGACGTCGAGTTTAATTCAGTTTAATTAAAAGCTGTCACCATAAACCATAAAAAAACCGGTTTTGCTGACTTTAAAATGTATTTATAATTTATGAATTCAGTTCGACATGGCAGGAGCACGACGTTTGAAACCAAGTCGTGCTATTGCAGTGCTACACGGTAGTTGAACGACTTGGTTTCAAATGTGATGCTACTGTCGAATTTAATTTGATCAATTGAGTTCGACATGTCAGTACAGTAGCACGACGTTTGAAACGGGCCTTTAATGCCTTGTTTGTGTTTGAGTGCAACAACAATGCTGCATTTGGGATTTTGACGAAGACACAGTACAACATTGACTAAGGCTGTACTGTGTTAATTTTTGGTGATCCTTTTCTGTTCTTAGTTAGAAGGGGCTGAAGGACAGGAAATAGCCAGATGTTTCAAGAACAAGGACTTTACACCATTCATGAGTGGTGGTGTCAAGGCAGAAGGTATAAAGTATCAGTTTTTGCGAGTGGAAGACGACAAGTTAGTGCTGTCCAAGAAAAAGGATTATGGAGCTCTTTCATTGCAATCCAGTAAAACAGCAATAGTTATTGGTCATTGTCCTGAGGGCAGTCAGCAGGGGAATACAAATAAAGGAGTAGCAGTGATCGCTGAATATCTTGAATCACTGGGTATGTAATGGAAAGGGTGAATTTGCAAACATACTGTTGTAGTCTTGGGAAGTTTTGCATCTCTTCCTTTTGAACAATGTTACTAATTTGTCCGTGCTGTAGGTGACATTTGTAAAGCATATGATAAAATCTGGCTGTCGATAAAGTGTTCCTATTTTCTTGTTTGTCAATGAAATGAAGTAGTTATAGTGTGAAACTAGTTGTAAGCTGACCTTTTTAGGATGATTAATAGAATCATTGCGTTGTGATTACATAGCCTGGTTTTGTCTTATTGTAATCAGACACCTTTTATTTGAAATAAATAAGAGCTGATATTCTGTTTAGTTTGCAGTTTTAATTATTAAGAAATAGAAAACATGTACCGTGTTTCTATCGAGTCATGGAAGTTTGGGAGAACTAGAAATGCTGTGGGAACACGAGCCGCAAGCGAGTGTTTCCACAGCTTTTTCGAGGCCCTGGCAAACGACGACACAATCATTGTTGCGGACACATTGTTGCCGACACAAATGTTTCCCCGTTTGCCCGCGAGCGCAACATTTGTTGCGGACACAAGAAACTAAAAACGACTTTGTTCAGAGACATTTTGTGTCCGCAACAAATGTTTCCCAGTTTGCGCAGCCTGGAAACACAACATTGATTTTGTGTCCCGCGCGTTTGCGCGCCCAAGAAACAATGTGTCGTCGTTTGCCAGGGCCTTTACGCTTATTTCAAAATGGCGCCGAGAAGAAAGTGAGAGTACAGTCGCAATGCAGTGTATTTGTTTTTCGGGAACCCATTTTCAAAACGAACAGGTAAATGCAACTTTCAGTATCGAACCTGCCCTCTGTGCTTGAGAAAATTTCTGGTTAAAGGTCTGCGATCCGGTTTTACCCTGGTTCCAGTTAAGCCCGCAAAAACCCAGAAGCAAGCGACGGAAAGAGATAGTGAAACTATGGTTAGCCTGTAGGTAAGTGTTCGCACTAGGTTTTAGAAAAAAATGCATCCCGGCTTCCTCAATTTCAAACGTTTAGGGGTTTCAGGCTCCGATCTGTGCCCCACCAAACGTTTATGCGTGTATACGCACGATTTGTGCGTTCACGTGAAGACTGCCTGTGGTACTACTTAGTGGTACTTCATGCATTCTACTGATATCTTATGGTAATAGGACTGAGAGGAGTCCAACTCATACGAGTGATTAAAATCGGAAGACCGCGTAGCGGGAGTCTGTTTCATCACGAGTATGGTTACTGACCGAATTGGACAACACGAAGTCCTGTTACCAATGATTTAGGCACTGTTTACACGGACGCGGTTTCACTTGTAACCGCATCAGTTTCGATGCGGTTGCGCCTTTCGTTTACACGGCGCCGGTCGAGTGCGTTATCAGAACCGGGTCGTTTTTGAAAACGCTTTCAAAAGTGGAGCGTTTTCAAAGCGATACGGTTTCATTGGTCGTGTGAACGGCGAAACCGCATCGATTTAAAAACGGTTACATATTTTACATATTAGTTCTTTCCTTTAGTAATCCGTCCCTCTACTCCAATGTTTCTTTTATGTATCACTTAAACGAGATGGAGGCTAACTCGATAACCTCGCGGTTTTATTAGCCTCCATACACAAATCATAGACCTGTGTCACCTTATATTCTTATATATGTACTTTTTTCTTGGTTTTTTTTATGTCAATATTGTAATCTCTGAGTCGGAAGTGTAAAAATGAAGTTGAAGTTGAAGTTATTTTGGTGCGAAATTGGCTGGTCTTAGTGAAGGTTCCAGCACCCTGCAACTAGCCTGACTTCTGGCTGTATGTGTTTTTGTGGTCTCATTCGCGCAGAAGCCCTTCAAGCTAATCCAGCCAGGCCGACCACATGCTGGTAGGTGGTCAGCACTAGCGGTGATCACAGCCAGGGTTCGTTACGTCCCTAGTGGTTCTTTAACGTCCCACAGAATCAATTGTGAAGAGTTGTGAGACCGGACTTCGGATTCATCGTCCTTATCCGAGAAGACTAGAAAGTCCAGGGTTGTCATTTAGAGCCCGGGGCCGGGGATTTTTCCCTGGTATTTTAAGGTATATCCCCGGCTACTTTGATATAAAACCAGCATGTTGACTTCACTACAGCAACTCAAATCCCCGGCTATTTTATGTAAATCCTCACTTACTTAAAAAAAATAGTGACAGCCCCTGAAAGTCTAACCATTTGCAGATGTCATTGCAAAGGAAGCACTTTCTCCTCAGTCATTTAAAGACCCTGAGTGTTGGTCCGGTCGGGACTTGAACCCACGACCTCCCGCACCGTAGTCCGGCAATCTACCAACTGAGCCAACCGGTCGCCGGTAACCCCCCAGCTACCCTTCGCCTGGCTCGCGAAGGGTAAACATGGTGAATTTCGCACGGAGTGCAGCGTTTTGTTGCACAATCACAACTTTGATCTTTGGTTTAACTTCGCTTTTTCAGCTTTCATGTACTCTCTATAAACCGAGAGGCATATCGTAATAACAGGCAGAGATATCTTGAAATGCTGACTTATTTGTCGATGCGCTCCAGAGTATCGAAGAGAAAAGCAAAATGATGATTCTGGATTCGGCCTGGGAGAACTCGTGTTTGGTGGGAAAACTCTTTACTCGTTCCCAGATCCAATTGACGAAGCGCAAGGGCCTGAGAACGAGATCGCCATGAAAGTGTGGTTCCGTGTAAACACTTCGAAACCGTGTTGTTTTCGATGCGGTTTCGAGGTCATGAAACCGTTTCGATTGAAAACCGCGTCCGTGTAAACGATGCCGTAATCGTATCTCTAACAAAACTCGAGAAAGAACTTTTCAGGAAAAAAAAGTTTTCACGTTGAGATGGGAAGGAAAGATCATATCAAAGGGCAACCCTCTTCCAGTGCGCGCGCGATGGTACGTACTGTCCAATCACTTAAGAGGTGCCTAAACGGTCAAACATTTGCGCGTGAAGCAAAATGTTGGATGAAAATGTTTGATCTAGATCAAACATGGGAAGCCATTCAAATGCAAGGTTGCGAGGGGCGACTAAACGGTCATTCATGCTCGCTCAACATGATGTTGGATGAAAATGTTTGATTGTTTAGTCGGAGCATTAGGTCTAATTACACTGTCCGATATTTGCGCTGGAATCATAGCTGGTGATAACCAATCAGATCACGTACGAGAATTAACAATGCAAAAGCCCACGAGTCACTTGAGTCGTTTTGTATGAACACGAGCCTTCAGTGACGATACATTCTTAGTTTAACACTCCGAGTGGCTATAATTTATTTCCTGTGGAATGGTTTTAATATCCGAGTTATGCAGTGCTTTCGAGTGGTATTTTCTTCGTGTACACACAAGCATCCGTGTTATACCTTGTACAAGAAACAAGTTTGATATTCATGGTATACCACGAGAAAGCTTTTATTTCAGCGGCACCGTATTGGGCAGTCATCCTCTATTAGGCGGCCAGTTCAGCGTGAAAGTCCCAAAAATTACTTCCCTAATTTCTGTATTAGGTGGTCCTCTTTGTTAAGTCTTACAAACTGTTTCTATTGTCTTGACCTATAATAAACGGTCGCTTTGACTTGCAGCTTTGAAAAAGTGATTCGGACGCTCGCATTTAGAGGTCATAAAAAATTCAACAATTCATTTTATTTCAAAATTCTTGGTATAGCTTGACAGTCAGCTCTATGAGCTTTAATTTGATATGGTGGTTTAGGTATCTACAGTTTAAACCTGACGCGCAACGTCGCTTGGACGCGAGACACTCCTGACGGTATACGGTAACCTTAAGTATAAGTAATGAATGTTACATAAAGTTTAACGTCCATTCTGTGTAGGCTTTATTGTTGTATAGCTGGCGTTTTTCCCGCTACAGCGCGCCTATTCATTGGCTATTTCATGGTCACATGACATCTAACAAGCGGGCAACATTGCGAAAACTATGACGTCAAACGGGAAACAGTTCACTGTAACCCCTCGAAATGTTGACCGCTGTTGTACGTGATCGGAGCGTGCAGGTTGAAGGTGGCCTGAAAATTGGCTTTTGTTCTTGTTGGACCCTCCGGACCAGTCATTAAGTGTTAACTATTCACTCTGTATTAAGCGGCTACTTAGCCATTCCCCGAGGGTGACCGGTTACTACAGGTTCGACTGTAAGTCTACTGTATATTTTACCATGTCATAGCAAATCATACATAGCTCAACATACGGTACACGATGAAAAGGTTTGGAGGAATACCGACGAACATACCACGGTTTTCCCGCATTCTGATTGGATGTAATTTCTAGGGCATGGTATAAAAGCGGATGTAGACGGAAAGACGTTGTGTACCGGATTTCGTATGCAATTAAGTTCACGATTGTAGCAAATAGTCTCGCTGACAGGAAACAACAGCTCAGAACGGAAGTTGCCAATCCCACAAGAAGCCGTGAATGGCGTCTACAGACTACGACAAAAATTACTAAAGACTGCTCGGTTTTTTCCTGTTTTCAAATATAGTTCAACCAAGGGTTTCTAGCTCGCAGTTCTAATCAAAACATGCATCACGTAAGAAGTCTTCCAACTCTTTCACAATGGTTTCAAACGGAGGGCGCATCTTGGGATCCTGAGCCCAGCATTTTTCCATGAGTTCCCAGCAGCTCTTTGGAAACACATCCAGCCGTTCTGGAGTTTTGTTGTCAAGAGCGTTCAACATCAGCATAACCATAGGCAGAACATGCTTGTTTATATTCTGAGGCTGGTTGCCTTTGCCTTCGCACACTCGCCACAACAGCATACCAAACGCGTACACGTCCACGGTATTATCATATTGCTCTTTGATCATCTCCGGTGCCATGTTTACCGGGGTCCCCACCAGAGAGTTACTGACGAGCCCCTCAGGTTTGCATAGACCCAGATCAGTCAGCTTAGCCCTGTTGTCCTCGTCAAGCTGGAAGAACAAAGTCGATGACTCAGGCTTGAATATGGCTAAGGTGGTGTATATGCTGGTACGACATATTTCGTGAGAGGTTCATCTTAAGGCGAGACCATTTCTGTGCGAAAGGGTTAGAGTTGTTGTTGAAAAAAACAATTTGCTTTTCCATTTCCATTGAGGTCACAACTATGTGTATATATACGCTTGCAACTTAGGAAGTTTGTTATCAAGTCTGAAGGTGTATATGTAATGTCTAGATATAAGGAATAAGTGATGAAAGTGAAAAATTTTTGTACTGTCAATGAGACCAAAACAGAGAGACAAGGAACGACAGACATTTTCTAAACCTGTAACGTTTTGGGAAATCCACTCGAAAAAGTTCTTCCAGAAGTTGTGTGTGCGTTTACAAGTCCAAAATAGATGAACAAGGGTTTCTTTTTCTTCCTCGCAAAAGGAGTAGGAATCGCTTTGTTTAATACCTATCTTGTGCAGAAAGTCATTTGTGGCGATTTGTCTGTGAAGAGATTTAAAATGGAAGACTCTTAGCTTTGACTCCCTTGTACACAGAAATGGTAGACAGTACGTACTTTTCCAATTTACTGTTGTATTAGGATTACACAGAAGGTCTCTCTGTTCCAACCACTTACCCTTAGTCCTAGATGGCCTAGAAGTTTTTTATTTATTAGACATTCGTATAATTTTTTTTGAAACTTTGGCATGATGAAGAAGGCGGACAACTAGATCCTCTGGAGTTACAGGTTGTAGAGTATACTTTCTTGTAATGTGCTACAGCAGATATCAATTTGTGATATTCAAGATAATAGGCCATTTCCGAGTTCATGTCTGCCTCCTCTTCAAAGCGAGTCTAAGTGCGAAGTTTTTGTGATGGTAATTAGTTCTACTTTACATATGAATGAAAACTAATTTTCATAACAAAAACTTCGCACTTAGACTCGCTTTGAAGAAGAGGCAGACATGAACTCGGAAATGGCCTATTGCTTTTGATTCTATAGTTGTCAATAAAGGCGTTGTAGGTTAGAAACTTCTTGTTGCTATCTAACACTCCACTGAGATCTCTGACCTCCTTTATCCCTACGCTCAGCCGTGATTTGTAAAAGAATGGGCGATTCTCGATTCTAATGAGAGAGTTATACAAATTATATGTGGATGCAAAATCTAGATTCTCGTCTTTGTAGTTAAATTCGGTCCAGTACAGTATGATTTCCTTCAAGAAATGTTCCTTGAGGTTGATCTGTGTTGAATCGTGTTGCTTTAAACTGCTTCTGAACAATGATTTGCCTCCATACTTCTCCAAGTAATGATCAAAAAAGAGTTTCCACTTCCCTTTATTTTCTTCATTTAGATACCCTTGGATCCATTTTATTTTCAAGGATTCGATAAAGCTTTGAATATTTAACATCTTAAGTCCTCCCTTCTCGTAATTATTTATCATTGTCGTCCTTTTGATTTTATCAGCCTTACCGTCCCAAAGGAAATCATACAATATGGAGTCGATTTTCTTGAATATGTCAGGAGATGTTGGAAGAGATGACAACATGCAAACGATTTGGGATACGGCTAGGGTTTTTATGATTGTAATTTTTCCCAGAAGGGTTAGTCCTCTAGCCGACCAGTTGTCTGAGATACCCTTTATTTCCTCGATTTTCTTAGTCAAGTTTAAATCTAGGGACCTATCTTCCGACGTCTAGAACCAAACTCCCAAAGCTCTCGTCAGCCCAAGTTATAGGTTTGCTTGAAGGGAAGATGAGATTCGAACTTTTAGAGGCGCCAATCCGGAGGGCTTCAGTTGTCTCATAATTAACTTTCAAATCAGATATGGAAGCAAAAGCATTGAGTAAGTACAGAGATCTCAAAAAAGAGGATTTGGAGCCATCCAAATCCCACTGAAAACTTAGCCAAGCCAAGAACATTTAAGGGAATCAAACAACAACAACAACAAAACTGACGCAACTCACCAAAACGTTTTGTACTTTGACATCTCGGTGGATCAACTCTTCCCCGTGTAGGTACTGCAAGGCTTTAGCGACGTCAAGGGCTATCTCGAGTCTTTTCCTTAAAGACGGAATGCCTGGGAGACCTTGATGAAGATCACATCTCATTCGCTCTAACACAAGTGATACAGAGAGGCCACGAGCTGGGTTGGCTTCAACTACACTGCATAGTATGGGCAGAATGTTCGGGTGCCTCAGTGCTCTAAGGAAAACGTCAAGGGATTGTGTTACATTTTCCTCCAACTGGAAACAAATCTCTCGTTAGTCTGGCACAGTGCAGAAGAGTGTTCAATTTCCTGGTGCAATAGGCCATTTCCGAGTTCATGTCTGCCTCCTCTTCAAAGCGAGTCTAAGTGCGAAGTTTTTGTTATGAAAATTAGTTTTCATTCATATGTAAAGTAGAACTAATTACCATCACAAAAACTTCGCACTTAGACTCGCTTTGAAGAGGAGGCAGACATGAACTCGGAAATGGCCAATTTCGTTTCGCTTAACCTTTCAAGCCCCGTGATCAATTTGAATATTCTCCTAACTGAACTCCGGATGCGTCTTTTGGTATAAGTTTAGAGAATCTGTTCAATAATCAGTGTATTCAATCTCTGATGATCATTTAGTATATTCTCAAGAATTACACGCTTAATCTAGTAGTAACAATGTAAGGAGAAATTACATGCTGGCCTCTGTTGGAAGTTGCACAAACATGGTTGGACGCTCTACCTCTTAGTTACGATTAACGTTTTGTTGGTGAGGTTTAAAGTTTGGTTTTGCAGTTGCAACAAGTTTTGCTTGTAGCAACGATGGCTCAGCTTGAATCCAAGATTACCAATCAACAAATCATGTTGGTGTGCTGCGAACCAACCGAATTCAAACGCTAACCGCGGGGAAATAAGACGACGCCCAATGCTTGAAGAGCAACCACTTTGCCGCCAAAGTGTCCAAAGCAATAAGGGTCCTAACTAAACCCCCCTTGGTAAAGGAGCCGATGACAACGCCACATGCACAAGGATGACGTCATAACGTGCTAAGAACAAAGTACGCTTCGAGCCGCAGGCAAGTAACGTGGCATGTTCTTACCACGTTTTCCAGGCCCTCCGTGCGTTATCGGAGTACAAACGTACTGAGAAATAGAATCTATTTGTTTTATACGTTGTTTTTTTTATACTTTTATCCCTCAACCGCAAACTCGTCCAAACCCATCAAAACGTGAGGTCTACACCGTGCATTCTATAAATTTCAATATTACCTGGTGTTGTGCAATTCCAGTGTCAAATCCTTTAGCACTTCCTCTCTCGCAACACTGACCACCTTCACAACACAAGGCTTGCCTTCTGGCGTCGTGATGTTCTCGCAGGCAAAGACACTACCCTGGGCTCCACTACCAATGACTTCTCCCTTCTTGGGCAGACCATACTTGAACTTGTCCATGACACCATACGCTAGCATCTCCAGGAGGGCCAGATTGGGCGCAAACGCAAGAATCTTATGCCTTTGCTCTTCCTTTATGGTCTCCCCGCGATGGAACAGGGTTTGCACTTTCTTGATCTCTCCAACGAATTGATCGTGGTTGGTAGTGAAGTGCTTCTTCAGGCTGACAAGGATTTCCTCAGTTACTTTAGATGGTTCCACTTTATTGAGAACTGCTTCGGCGACTTCTATCTTCCATTTTGAGGATCCCACCTGGACCTTGCCCAGGAGGCTAGAGAGAAAGTGTTCCTTTGGATCACGCAGAAAGTCTTGAAACCACTTCACAAACGACTGGATGAAGCGAGAGATAACCCCGTCGCGTCTGTCGACGGAAATCTCAGCATCATAAGACGACAGAAGACTTCTCCTGAGGGCAAGAGCTGCTGATGGTATGTCTCCACCTGAGGCTACCTCTTGCTCAATTTGCTCAATGCGCGCTTTAATCTTAGTTAGAAAGACATCTCGTGAACGAAACATCATGTTTAACTTGTCTTTGACCTCTCCTTGCAACTTGTTAACCACCATGCGCTGCAACTGGTCTTTGCAATGGAGCACTGCTGCTCTCTCAGAGACTTTGCCATCCCGAGGAATTACGTATTCCGCCAGATCGTATTCGAATGCTTCGGCCTCCTGTCGGATATCTCCGCGAGCTCCATCAAAGGCCTCGGTCAGCAGATCCACGATTTCCTTGGATTTCTCTTCCAGACTGCGAATGATGTTTGTATGGACTTCCCGTTCTTCTTGAAGGAGAACGTCTAAGGTCTTCATCATCATCAGTTGCCCCTTCTTCAACACATTAGCCTTTCGAATAAAGAAGTCGAGGCAACGCGACAGAACTCGGATGAGGATCTGGCACACCTTCTCAACTCTTGCTCGCAACGATTCCTCGGCAAACTTCTTCAAGCAGTCTTGAAACCTGTCGAAGGCTTGAAGGTACGAACTAAACTCCCCAAGTTCGGCCTTTGGGCTATCCTTCTTCAGCGTATTGTATTTCTGTATTCGCCAGGCGGAGAGGCCGTGGAATCGTTCATTTTGATCCATTGTTGGAGCACTCTCTGATGGAGCACTCTCTGATGAGAGGTAACCGTGCTTAATAAGTCGGTCATAGACACGTTTCTTCTTTCTTGTGTGCACTTTAGCTTCGGCTGCTAGCCGCGCAGAGGTGTTTTGCCCGGACTCGTCCTCCTCGTCTGACGACTCGGTACGATCTTCAGGTTCCAGCTTGCTTACCACAAAGAAGATCTCTAAGTCAGGTCTTCGAGAAATCATATCACTCAGGACTTCTCTATCCTGCCAAACAAATTCAAGCAAGTTTCTAATAATACCGAGTTAGTTAATCCATCGCCCACAGGTTTTGTATACAGCGGGCAGTATCGCAGCTCTTTTAGTAACAAGCAACCAAAGATCTTTACAAAGAATTTTAAAAAGGGAAGATCAGCGGTTGTTTTTCGTTCATTTATGCTAGACGAAGATTCGAATTCAGTATTAAGAACTTCACAGTCAACGATTAAGGACGATCCAAACGTTGTCTTTTATTTAGCGTTCATCTACGGTGTGTTAGAAAACCGCTGTTAATTAGAATGATATCATGACATGCCAATGCCGACCACGGAATTTGGTACCTCAACGTAGAAGTCAATCTAGAGATGACGTCGAGAATTTGTTTGTCATTGTTGGGTTTTGACGGCCCAATTAAATGCCGTTTTTGACTTCTTAATAAGAAACAAATCGATTTTCTTTTAGCATGTGACTGCTGACTTTTTAGATTTCCTCCGAGGTAGGGAATTTGACAAAAAAACTTTTAAGAAAGTGAAATCTCCGTGTTTTTAGTCCCCTCACCCCTGGGGTCCCCGCCCCTATGGAGTGAAACCCGCAATCTCTCCTGTTCTCACCTGCTTTGTAAACAAGTTGTGACCATCAACCACATAAATAACAAACGCTAACGGATTTCCCAGCTTTTCTTTCACGAGGTTGTCCAATGCCTCGTTCTCATTCCTTCCAGGCGAGTCTATGACGCTCACACCAGACTTCAAGAACTCGATGTCAAGCCCAGTCTCCACAGTGGCTTCCACCTTCGTCACATCCTGCCGATCCTTCTGTTTGAGTTCGATCTTCTTCCGTGGAATTCTGTTCTTGCCCTTTAATGCTATTTCCTGTAATAAAAAAGAAAGCACATTTAAGCGTTGTGGCTCCCAAACCTGGAGTGATAAGCCTATTTTGGACAAAGATGTTTAGATAACCAATACGTATATAAGAAAAATCTGACATCGTTTTGTTGAATGATGCTAGTGAATAACGCTGTGCAGCACTTATATCACCCATGCTGTGGCTTTTGATACGCAGGAAAGTCAATGAAACAGCCGGTAGTGTCGTTTGGAAGCCCAGTGACTCTTGGCATCTAAGATTCGCCATGGCTGCCAAGTGCCAACGTCTAGGTCAGAATGCTTCCATGCACCCCACCCCCACCCAATAGCCCCGCCTGTGCCCTTCCTTTGATTATATTGGTTGTGTAGTATATCAGGGTTTGCCTTATAATTAACGAGGCTATGGGCTAGCCATGGTGATTCGTATGTTTTAAAGGTCAAAGTGAAAACCAAAATTCCTCAAGAACGCTAAAAGAAAGATATCAAGCTATTCTCTCAAAGCGGTAGCAAACCGTAATCTTTAGTTGGCTATTTTTTCGCAGCTCGAGAAGAGAACTTGAAAAAAGTGGGTTCAGTTTCTCAAGTTGCAATATATTTCAATCCTTATCACCCTAAGTCAAAGAGGCACATTTATGGTTCTGATAAAATAACTTGAAACAAAGCTAAACCACTATGTTTGGGTTTTATTTACTTCCAGTATCTTCTTCAGCATTTTGAACTACGCTCGTGACATAGCTTTGAAGATAGTACATTAGTAAAGGGTGCAAGAAAAATTAAATGGCTTAAGCTTTAGCCCCACTAGATATTTTTTTAGACAAAAATATATTGCGTCCCAACTTACTCTCCCAGGGTCAAAGCTGTGACATATATATACGCAATAATGGTGATGAAAAGCTGCGATCCCAATTATTTTTAACCCTATTAAGCAGTCTTTAACTTCCAAAATTACGGTGTTTTTATTTTTGTTTGGAATTGAATCTCCTCGAATTAATTATATATACATTGTGTTAGTAAGTCTTGTTATGGTGTTAAGTCACAGAGGAAGAGCTGTCAAGTTGATTTGTTGCCAAATTGACGTAGTTAAGACATGTCTTCTTTTATTCTTAGTGGAATTTCCACTGTTGAAAAGCTTGCGAAGCCGGCACAAAGGAAACATGGAGTGAACCATTTCCAGAATTAGCTAGTTACTGATCTTAAGCAGCACTTTTGTACCTCAAAATGAAACCGTAATCAATGCATGAGATGTGAGAGCGCAAGACTGCATTCGTTTGCGTGAGTCGCACGCTCAATGCGTGAAACAGAAGGGTGTAAGACACCGCTGAAGAGATAAAATGGTAATGGAATCGCTCACCTGTAGAATAGTTCCATTCTTGGCTACCAAGCGGCAGAAAGGTTCCTCAGCGTAGGACACTCGCACAATCCTGGCAGTACTAGGTTGATCGGAAGTAGGAAGTGCTTTGCAACCCAACAGCTCGTTTATAATGGAGCTTTTGCCACAGTTGGTCTGCCCTACAAAAATGAGCGCCGGCTCTTCGGAGAACAGCGAATTAACCTCGTTTCTTTCTTCTGCGCTGTACAACAAATTAGTGAGAGATGCCCGTTCGAAATCAAAGTGGATATCGCTGATAGCGAGTGTCTTTTCCGGGTCGTGAGCAAAAGCTGTCGGTGAACTTGCCAGCGTCAGTTCTTTGGCAATCTCTGCATCGCGAGGACCGGACAGTTCAAGATCGATTTCTTCGAAGTACTTAATCGTATCTTTGTGTATGTTCTCAAGAGCGGCTTTGCTTTTTCGAAACTGCTCGAATACGGCCTTGAGCGGCATGTCTGGAATCGAAATCGAAAGAGCTTCGGAGAGACGGAAGGGATTGGGTTTCTGAGAAACAAAGGATGTTTGTTGCGGCTGCAGGTATGCATACCCGGATGAACACAATGGCAGGCAATTTTCCTCCTTATTGATAGCGTTCCTTTTTGCTTGAGCTTGCTCCAAGATTCCACAATGTTAATTGTTGTTGTATCTCTTCATTTTTGCCCAAAATAATGGAGTCGCAATGAAAATGGCAGCGAGATTCCAATGTTTTCTCTCAAGTTTGTTAGTCCATTCCGGTATAATTTTTTTCTTTTTCTGTCACGCGACCTCGTTTTCGGTTTTTATTGTTGGTTTTCTGAGAATCAATCCGACAAGGAACCAGGAAGAACACGAAGCTAGATGGCTTGCATTTATTGATTCGAGAACGTGATTAATGCTGGGTTCTTCCTTTTCGAGCTTGACCTGAAGGTGCCTTCCTTCCATTAACATGGCTTCCTCAGAAGTCGAAGGTTAGTTGTGATTTGATTCTGTGTTTCAGTTTCTGGAATTTCCAGTCCACAGTCAACATTATGCAGACTGCTTTGACGCAGTCGGTCCAAGGTTTGCTTTAAATTAAATGGCTTTATAATCAAAATAGGAAAGTTTAGATCGGGAGAACGTATTCTTTCACAAAACTCAACTTGAAACTGCGCAAGATTATTAACTGTCATATGCACAATTTTGCGGTAAAACTCAGCTTAAATGCTGTTAAATATGTAAATTATCCCCAAAAATTCAACATCATCTCAGTCTATGATGTAGCTTGGGAGATTTGTATTCCTCTGATGAGTCGTCCCTGAATTTTATTGGTAGTGGGTTGAAATTTTTAACAATTCCTTGAAGAACTTAAACTAGTTTTTGCTTATCTTAATATGCATAACAGTCAAAACTTAGCCCTCAAGCAAGCTTTCCAGGGGAAGGGTAGGGAGGAAGGAGAGTTTGCACTTGCCTCTCATAAATTTTCATATCAAAATGCTGATTGGCCGATTTGATCTTGTGAGGCCATATTCTTTCATCATGCACATTGTAATAAAGACAAAAACAGAAATAGCAGACAGCTTAGGAAAAGTTTACTTTCCATCTGATTTTTCTGTTAAATTTAAGACCCAAGCAACGTCAGGCCATCAAAGTTTCACTTTAGGGTAGAGATCGATCTCCAAGATATATTTTCCCTCCGTTGACACAGAAGTCTGTAAGGTTTGTTTTGTCCCTATTTATCATGCTCATGATTGAGTTTAGCAAGTGATTTACTTCAGGAAAAAGTCCTCCTTGATTTTTGTCATTTTTGAAGCACAAGGTTATTTTTTGCACACTTGATCAGACAGAAAAGCATACCTGTCAACCCCCGGAGTTCCAAAATCTGGAGACGTCTCGAAATCCTCGCATTGTAAGAATGCGTTTTACGACAATGCCCGAATGTTCCTGATGTGACATCTTGAAAACAACGAAATTAATGAAAAAAAAAGAATTTGAAAGAAGCCGCGGATTTTCCCGGGAGATTTGGTTCTCTAACCTGGAGACCGGGAGATTTGATGAAAACTTGGAGACTCCCGGTAAAACCGGGAGAGTTGACATGTATGGAAAAGAGTTTCTGTCAACATTATAAAGTTGTTGTATGTGGCTCATGTCATGAAACAGTTGCTTCGAGACCTTTCTTGTATATTCGACGGAACAAGCAGATTTTCTGACGAAATACATGTAGACCTCCAGCAAGTTCCAATGAAATTGCATAGCACTGCAGTTATCCCTTGGATTTGCAGTGTAGTTTCCTTCCTAAATTAAACAGATCTAATTTTTCGGTTATGTTTGCAATTCATTTATTTGCATTGTCATATATCCAATACGTTTGTGACAGCTTAAAACCCAAGGAACTACAGGAGGTAAAGGGGGTGGAATTCAAATTTATGAGGTGTGCATGCAAGCTCTCTTTCTACCTCTTTCACTCTCTCTTCCCCACCTCTTGAGAGAGCTTGCTGGCAGGCTAGTCAAACATTTGTGGTCTGACAAAAGCATCATAATTTTGATGTAAATCAGGTGCTTCAAGGTCTTCTTGATAGTACTGGCCAGCATAGCAGGATTATAAGTTTCAGCCATAAAGAGATACCAACCTCTGGAGATTTTCAAATGTGGAGAGTTTTTTTCTTCTGTGCCCCCCACCCAACCAGCCTAATCTGACTGACCCACTCCCCCCGCCCCAATTGCTCACATAGTCTTGTACAGAAGGCTTGAGTATCTCTAATTGGCAAAAAAAATCTGAACTACACATAATTTTCTCCCAGTTTTGGGGTTTTTTCTATCTAAAGCGCGGTTGACGCCTGGGGCAAGTTGCGCATGTGCAATAACAAGAATTAAATTTCACATGGTCACCT
The DNA here is from genome assembly GCA_948470475.1 of Galaxea fascicularis. Classification (NCBI taxonomy): domain Eukaryota; kingdom Metazoa; phylum Cnidaria; class Anthozoa; order Scleractinia; family Euphylliidae; genus Galaxea; species Galaxea fascicularis. Next base: position 19,276,552 of record OX419344.1, read on the forward strand.
TCGCATGTTTCACCAATATAGTGGCAAAAAATACCAAAAAAACAGTGTTTTTTTACAAAATTAATACAATCTGAAAATCCCTTGGCAACAGTGCTAAGTCTGTAGTTCAACTATATATATGTAAGCAAATAAGAGGCCAGAAGATTTGGAGTTTTGGAAAATATATAGTTTGAAACTTAGATTTTTGTTGTGGACTGATCCAATTTACTTTTGTCCGGGAGATTTGGTAACCTGTACAGGAGACTTGGAGATTCACTCTGTATCTAGGAAAGTCATGGATAATCTGGGAGACTTGGCATATTGTATGGCCATATTGTTTTTGCTGGACTTGTAAATTGGCACTACGTTTGCTGTTTTCCAGTCTTTGGGAAGTTTCCCCTCGGACAAAGAGTAGTAATTGAAAACAAGCCTGCTTATCATGCAGCTAGTACTGTTGGACATTCTTCATGAAGTATCAGGGGAATACTACAGACTGGTCTGCATGTTTTGTTTAGTATCATGCAAACAATGTAACTTAGTAGCACTCCTGGTGTTGCAAAAAAAAATCACCAAGCTAATGACATTGATTATTGCTTACATAACCCCAATATATACTCTTTGAAAATTCGATTGAGGCCTTACACTACTGTAAAGTTGATGTTAAAATTGATACAACGTCCAAGCTTTCGCCAATCTGATGATGCCGTAGATCGGCGAAAGCTTGGACGTTTTTAACAATTTTAACATCAACTTTACAGTAGTGTAAGGCCTCAATCAAATCTTCAACTATTTAAAATGCTACTGAAGGACAACATTTAACGATTACCAATACTCTTTGTTTAGCTATCTTTCATGAAACAACTGAAGCCTTATTCCTTAATAACTTAGCTAGAAGCTAGCAAGCTACTTACCTTTCCCTGCACTGGATGAAATATGGTCCTATTTAGGGTTACCCTTTCAATATATGAGATAGCCAGTCGTTATCTTCCAGAAGTGCACTGTTATGCGGACAATACATGGCTTTATATATCGTTCAAGCCTGGCTTGCATGAGAGTCAAGTGTAAGAGGCATTTTTGCAAATGCAGCGGTGCATAGTGGATCATTGCCAATGGATGTTAATGGATTGGCTCAAGCTTAATGATGAGAAGACCGAGTTTCTACTGGTTGGTTTGAGACAGTTAGCTAAGCTAATTGTGTTGAGCCCCTTGCTGTCGGTGATCATCTCATTGCCCCTTGCCAAGAAGCCAAGAACTTGGGCTGTTAGTTTGACCAGAAGCTCAGTATGGACACTAATATTAATAAAATTTGTAGTGCATTATACTTTTATTCGTATAATATTAGGCAAATAAGGAAATTTCTGTGGATTGAGTCTACTAAATTGCTTGTGCATGCGTTGGTGATGAGTCGAATTGACTGTTGTAATAGTCTGTCGTATGGTTTGCCTCAAACTCAACTGTCTAAGTTACAACATGTTCAGAATACTGCCGTGCGCCTTATTTGTAATATTTCGTGCTTTGATCATATTTGACCAGTGCTTTTTGAACTTCATTGGCTACCTGTGCATTATAGAATTATATTCAAAGTTTTAGTGATTACATATAAGGCAATTAATGGTATTGCACCAAAATATATCAGCGACCTCATAACTATCAAAGCAGAATCGAGCTATTCTCTAAGGTCCAGTAATGAGCTACTGTTAGCCCATCCTGGAGTGCGCACAAAGACACCACTAGGGGATCGAGCCTTCTGTGCGGCTGCCCTGAAATTATGGAACTTGCTTCCTCAGCCACTAAGGAAAATAACATCAGTGGACTCCTTTAAGGTGCAGTTAAAGACTTTATTATATAGATAAGCCTGTAAAGATTTTACATAGTTTTATCATCAATTGTAGATTATTTTTATCAAGAATTGATATATTCTGTTAGTTTTTTTCTTTTTAATATATCAATATTGTAATTTAATCCAAACTTTTTAATATTTGTATATATGTAGAGAGTCATTATTTTTCAACCGATTGTAACGCACCAGTGATCATATTTCAATGTAGCTGGCGCTATAGAAATGATTATATTATTATTATCTTTTTCATGGGGTGGAGGAAGGGTGATTCCCCTTTAGAGGATGAAATTTTATGGCCTGGTTGTACATTTGTACCTCTTACTAATCTTACAACAAGTCTGACAGTAGTAGTCATGTGCTCCAGTTGTTCATGAATGAATTACACCACATCATGTTGTACTTGTCACATCACATCTTATCATGTCACATCAAAATACTAAAACGCACAGTCTGATACATATTTGTTTATTTGTTTACATCTGACCCCAGTCAAAAATCCTCAGAGTTGGAGAGTGGGCTTACTTGGCCAATAAAAGAATACTCGATCCTTTCTGGTGGGCCTTTGTGAATACACACTGTTCTAGCTTCCACGGTCTACACCATGATCACATTTCATGACAGCAGGTGCCCATATGGTCCTGCTCAAGGCCAAGGGTTCAGCCTCAACTTTAGGCTTTTTAAATATTCGTGATTATTTGTTCAGTCGTGGGAGCTGTCTCTTTTCTGCCTTGTTTGTCAGGAAATTCTCATTGTCATCCAGGGTATTTGTCTATTGAGCTGTATAGGAATAACCACAAGTTATCCCGGCCTTGAAGAACGTCCAGCAAATCGGATTGCTTAGGAAATATCCTAAGTATCTTTTCTTGAATGGTAAAGTAGTGATATTCTGCAGCAAACAGGTCCATGGAAGAAATGATCTGACAGGACCTTCTTCCTTGGGTTTGGTGCACCGTGGGCTCAAAAAATACCTAGCAGTCATCCCTTTCAGGAAACAAGGGTTGTCCAATACACACCGACATAATGAGATTCATGGTACTTTGTGGTAGATGTCACAAAGTGTCCCCTAAACCTAATCCTTAACTGAACAGTAACCGTTTTGTGACACATAAAGAACGGGACACTTTGAGACAGTGACGTCTGTTGTGAGGTACTATGATTCTCATCATGTCGGTCTCTTGGACATGTATGATGGAAACGCTCGCAGCAACAACATCCAGTATTGTTGGGTCCAACTTGTTGGAGACCTTGTTGGGTGTGGTTATTAGTCTTTGAATGTTGTCCTTTCTACCAGCACAGTGTTCAAATTACACAATCCAACTTGTTAGACCCAACAATGCTGGGAGCGTTCACACAGGCCGTAAAGCTTTACTTTACTTATTGCAGTGAACGGTTCAACGAGGTCATTTGAAGAGCAGTTCAAGGAACTGACCTCACTCATCACCTTCTTCGAACGTTGCTCTCAGGACACACAAGAGTTTATCGACAATATGAGGGAGACGCTCAGTGACAGCATAACAACAGACCTGATTACAGCCACGGAAAGACAACGTTTGCAGTCCTTCATGGCCAAGAAAGCCACTCTTTTAGTCGTGGGTCAAACCAACAGTGGAAAGAGCTCATTTGTGAACGAGCTCCTCGGTGGATCATTCATGCCAACATCCGAAGTTCCCTGCACTTCCCGCATAGTGCGTCTCAAGTACAGCGAAGAGAATTATTATCAGGTAATTAGATGGTCCACTGGTGAGACAGAGGTGTAGGTGTCGGTGGTGTCTTCCGGTAAAGGGAAAGTAAGGGAATATGTGTAGAAATCCTAGCCCAGCGATCATGAAATCATATCAAGACCATGACAAACGAATGCCACACGTACAACCATCTGCCGACATCTGTCATCGCATCGCATCTGTCATCACAATTTCCAACATACCTAGACTAACGTAAAGTTCTGGGTGCCACTCAGCAGGAGTGACAAAACTTAGGGAACTGTGACGGGGACGGCTAAAACATGGTCATTGCCGGTTAAAAAGGGAAGTTAAGGCCCATGCACCAACATCTGCCAACAACACCCAACGCGTGTTCAAACGCAACCAACAAGCTGCCCGCAGTAACGTTGGATGTCGGTGGTCAGCAATGCTGGGGACGTTTGTGCAGGCTTTAAGTCTCATCGTTTCAAATGAAAGCCTTTTATTAGTGCTTGCCACTGGTGTTGTTGATTTTCAGTATTTATAAAATAACATGGTGTCCGTACTGTACAGTTCTAATTTTTGGACGTGCAAAGGCTATGTCAAATGTATCAGTATTGTTATTTCCTAGGTTGTAGGCGGGCATGAAAACGACAGTAAGACCTTCTTCAGTAAAAAGAAGCTTCCCAAAGAGGCCATAGAGTTGGATGAAAGCCAAAGGAACGATGCAACGTGGGTCAACGCTGTTGTAGAAGTGGGCCTTAACAATCCTCTCTTGCAGAGCGGCCATCTGGAAGTCATTGACGCACCTGGCATGAGTGAGAATGAGACTCTAGACGAGATGGTACACGAATGCATCCATGGTGTTCTTCAGGTCATCGTTTATGTGATAGATGGCAATTCGTCCTTGAGATTGCAGGTCAGTTGACAGTTGTAGTTCAGTCATAGACTGATGGCGGAGCTCCTCCTACAGGCTTTACAGTGCAGGCCGATCCGGCTAATGGTCGTAAATTTAGCACGCTGACCTTTGCTCGGGTGTATGGGATAACACAGATTATCTGTTTGTTGAGTCCAGTTCAAATCATCTTGCATCTAACATGCGCGTTTGAAGCCGTCATAATTTCTATTCCTTCCAATAAAGTGGTACCTTTATCTATCAGTTGACCTGTTCTCATGGGTCCAGAATATTGGGGCAGGATCTGCAGCCCTACCTTTTTTGTAATATAATAATAATCACTTTACTAAAGTCTCAAATCTTATAGCCGAGCACAAATTTTCTACTGATTGGGGGACTAAATAAAATCATCTTATATCAAATCAAATGCTGGTTTTTGGTGAGAGGAGAAAACCGGATAACCCGGAGAAAAACCTCTCAGAGCAGAGTAGAGAACCAACAAACGCAACCCACTTATGACGCCAAGTCCGGGAATCGAACCCGGGACACATCGGTGGGAAGCAAGCGTTCTCACCACTGCGCCAACCCTGCTCCCCACAAATCGAAATCAAATTATGGAGGACCCTAGAAAGTCACTCACTCTATTTGTGAACACCGTGAACTCCCATTCATCTTTTTGTTGGGCGTCCAAAATAGGTGAGGCTGTGAAAGTGTGTCACCTCAAAGCGAAAGGTGATCATCCAGTGCTTCAACATTAAGATGTATTCAGTTTCTACTGCACGTGATTATTCATTTGTGCCACAGGGCGTGCTTTATAAATGAGGGTAGCATAAAAAGTATAGCTCTATGACATAGATTTCTTGTGTTCAAGGAAAGAGGATTTCTCCTCAACCTAAAGGAAAAGGTTGGAAACTTGCCCATTTTCTACGTGTGCAATAAGATTGACAAAGACCAAATGGCTAAAGAGTTTGATCGAGACTCTGAATCGGAAGAAGACGAAGAAACCAAACCAAGGAGCTCAGAAGAAAAGGTCAAGCTTGCTTATCAAGCTCTTGCAAAATGTCGTATGGTCCCAGGAGACATGCGCTCGGAGGACTGCCCGTTTTTTCACAGTTTGTCAACCAAAGAAGTTAGAAGCGCACGTTTGAAGAAAGAGACAAATCCGTTCACGGAGCAGTTTGAAGTTTTGAAATCTAAGTTGTTGAAATTCGCTGCCGTTGGAATAAACACTCATTTAAAATCTGGAACTCAGCTCCTCTGTCGGGTTCAGGACAGAGTTTTTGATTTGTTCCTAGCACACGATTTGAGGAAAGAAGGTCAAACTCCTGTACAAGAGGATTTATTTGTACACTTGGAGCAGATGGAGCTCAAGTACGTCCAGAAGATGAGATCTTATGTAACTGATAACAGATCAAAAATTGCCAGCGGGATCAGCAACGCCATCAGTGCGGAGAGGAAGAAAATCGAACTTGATGCGGCTGAAATGCAGTTCGAGTCAATTAAAATAGGAAATGTTGTCGGGCGAAATGAAATTGTTGAACAGTGTCGAAGGCAGATCAAAGACATAGTGTTGTTCAAGGTTATGGCCGTCTCGTTGGCCAAAGTTAAAAACACAGTAAATTTCATCTCAGCCAATGTACGCTCTTCTTTGGAGGAAGCGTTCACTGAGGTTGCAAAACAAGACGATCGTGTTGCCAATATCGTGAAGAGCCAGCTCAAATACAGCTTTCTTCAGCATTTTGAGCAAAGGAATGAGTGCCGCCATTTTGATTACGCTCTGATGAAGTTTGGTGTCAGGATGATGGATGGAGCCAAGAAGGTGGTCAGTGATGTGTGGTTGGCCGTAAGCGGAAAGAGAACAGTGCTGAACGATGAATGGAAACAAGGTGTCGCCAGGGATGTCTTGGACGGGATCGACTGCTATGCCATCGCTGACAGAATATGTGCAAACATTACAGGCGATCTCGATGATGGCCATCACCTTTTCCTCGCAAATCTGTGTTACATGAAGTTATTATGCGCGGCAGCAACGGAGCAGTCTGAAGCGCAGCAGAGATTTTCTACAGAAAACGCGCCGTCCTTTGCAGCTCTAATGAGTAAAACGACAGGGCTTTATGAAACAGTGGGACTTGAGGTTCCCTCAAGAGCTGTCCTAGGACTCCCCCTTGGCAGACAGGGACACAGAGGTCACGTGCTTGAGGTCCAAACCGATAAGACCCTGGTGGCCAAACATCTCACATGCGGAGACACACTGGAAAAGGAGCATTGGTTGGGGATCACACGGGCTTTGCGAAGGTCAGGTTTACTGTGAAACAGAATTTTCGCCCAAACTTGATTGAAAATTAATCTCTATGGTTGAATTAGTGTTTAAGCAAATTTGGATACTCTTATTACACGTTTTTGACAATTACACCAAGTATGTCTTGCCCAGCTCTATCTTGGACGATCTCAGATTAGTATTAGTAGATGAAGAGCATTCGATATACTCTTGCAACAAGGAAAATCAAAGTGCGTCTCTTAAAATTGCTCACTCCCTGCTGTTATGAACCAAATCATCTTTTGAAATTTACAGACGAATGCTTATCGGCAGTACCACTGTTTTAGGCTGTTTTGACAAGGGGTTGAAGTGAAAAGTCATGAGTGACGTGCCCTGTTTTTCTTGCGCAACAAGATTGTGGAGCTAAATACTGTGCACAGAGTTTAGTCTTGGATAATCTGTGATCAGTTACAAATTTAGCCGATCGGTGTCGTCTTTTTGTCGCTTGGTTTGCGTTTCCCACGGGGAAGATTAACCATCGCAGGTATATTCTTGTTAGTGTGTCATACTTTTCTTAGAGTATCGGCTGAGACAATTTTTATGAAAATCAAGAAATGTTATCTTTTTTTGTTTGCTATCTCTTGACGTTTAGGTTTGGTGCAGTATTGCAAGTATTGATTCTGCATGTAGGTCTCTGTTGGTACATGTACACGGTTACGATGGTACAAGTAACATTTGCATTCTTCGTAATCTGTAGGATTCCGGATGACCTGAGAACCGTCTTGAAGCCTGTCTCGTTGGTTTTGGATAAAAGCAACAGGATCACTGTGTTGTTTCCAAGGATGAACATTGACGTGTATGATCGTTTAACAAAATGTTCCGACGTTCCAATTCAAATGCTTGATGGTCTGAGAGTAGTGCAACAAATGTGTGACGCTCTCGAGAACTGCTGGGAGAGAGGACTTTATCATGTGGACCTGAGGATTACAAACGTCCTGGTACGCGATTGGTTTATCAGTTGAATGAATGAATGAATGAATGAATGAACAATTAATCAACCAGTAAATGGTTGTAATCAATTAGTTATTGTCATTGCATTACTTCATTGGTTGATTGCTTGCTTGCTTGACAGACAGACTGATGGATCGCTAATGACTCTATGGCCAATTTTATTCAGTTCTATTTGGACATACGGGGTTTTCAAAAGTCGAACAGTGAGTTAAATTACCACTAACGAACAGTTGCGACCTCAAACGCGGCAACACTTGAGAGCAGCAAGTTGTACGGAAATGCTTGTCTTATTCCTTAACCTTTGTAACGGGTGAATCATGTTTAGAAAACTCGGCCTGGTTTAAATACTTAAAGGCTAAGAATACAATCGTCACACACCACTTCCCGTCGGTTCAGGCAAAACGTACTTTGCTCTTTGAGCTGTGAATAGTGGCTGAAAGTTTACAAAACTCTGTTTATCTTCGACAGCTGGATCATAATAATAAAGCCAAGTTAAACGTCTCTAAGCCCAGAAATGATACCATTCCGTACCCTGACGAACAAGCGCCCTTTCACGTGCCTGACCACAACCCTGGAGAACGCAAGATGGATTTGGCGACGGCGAACATCCTTAAAATCCACTCCACTTACAGTCTTGCCGTCTTGCTGTGGCTGGTAATAGAACAAAAGTACATCAGGCCAAAATACGCTGCGACAAAGAACGTGAATGATGTGTATGATTCCATCTTCCAAAGAAAGGACTCCGAGTTCATCAAGCTGCGAATAGACTCAGCAGGTGTACACTCAGGAGGAAGACATCTGGCGCTAAATACTGTGGTGTCCACATTTAACGCTCAGAAGGCTGAATGGCAGCTTTTGAACTGGCTGGACGACTTCAAATTGCAGGTTACTGAGGCGTTATCTTCTTATGAAACTATGGAAATTAAGATTTAACCTGACTGTCCATGGCCCTTGCGAGTCACAACGGTGAACGCATACGCGCACTTGTTTCGTGGTTAAAGACAGACTTTGGCAGTTGGTATATCATTGTGGCAAAATCAGAACGATTTGTTTCAAAAACTAGTAGTGAAAATTTAAGGACGCGTTCTTTCCGGACTACAGTGCTCTGGTCGTCGCCGTCGTCGGCATCATCGTCATTAACATTGTTATTATTACGAATAAAGAAGTATCCGGAGTTTGATAGTCATGACCGGGAGAGTTGGTCAGCACTGAGAACAGCACTCAGAACAATCTGGACCGAGAGCCTGAACGAGACGTTTGGTGTACATCACGAGCTCTGCACGCTGCGCACCATTTTCCCGCCAAAATTTCCCAGAGCAACGCATATTTGTCGTTTTCCGCGTACACCCAATTTTCTATATCCTGTTCATATTCTGCTAAAGAGAATACAGTCCGAGTATTTCTTTTTTGGAATAGTTACAAACGAACGCTCCCTGTATTATATTCCTTTGTATTATTTTGTCAACTGGTCAGCGGTGTATGCCCCTGAGGTTCACATCATATGTTGGTAGAATTTATCACTGGCTGCAGATCTGATCTGCATGTGAATAGTATTTGAGGTGAGTAACTTGCGTTGAAATTGATCCAGACTCATAGAATGACCTTGTAGGAATAAAGGTATTAGGTTTTAGAATTTTGATGGGGCTAAGTGTTAGTAAACGGACGCCAAGGAATTTTTGTTTTAAGTCCCTAGCTTCTCTTTAGCAACACCTTTGCTGTGAGGAAGATTTAGTTTTTGGTATAAATCACAAACTTAGTCGGAAAAAAAAGCTGAAACAAGCTCAAGCAAACAAACAGATAAAAAATGTGAGAATTTCCGATCACGTGTAGCTGCAAGTAATTGTAAGATAGGTCGTTTACAGATTTGCGAGCTTAGTCTACCATCTCTCATTTATTTTTTTATCACCAACACATTTTTTAAGTATACCGTATTTTCTCAATTTAACGCCTCCGGCGTTTATTTCAAACTTGGCTTGATAAACCCGGCGTTTGTTTGAAGTCGGTGTTTAATCGGGGTCCGGCGTTTATTTACAAGGTGCAATTTTCTTTACTTTTTTAGTTGATTTCAATTGTCTGTTCCTTGAGACCCAGAGAAGGTTTCTTAGGGCAGAACGATTATTCTCTTTTTTTCGGCCCTGCAAAGTGCAGTCCCCGAGTCACCGAAAATGGTTATTACCAAGGCAAACAGAACATATTAAGTAATGCAAGAACAAACAAGTACATAGCAGGTACATAGCAAGCAGATGGATTCAGCTAAAAAATGTTTTGAGTTCACTAAAGGCAACTTCGCTAACGTCCGTCTTTGACTGCAAGTACAGCGCCTTTTCTGGATCAAACGCTGGGGCCTGGATCAAACGCCCCCGGCGTTTGTTTTAAAAATACCAGTTTTCACCCGGCGTTTATACGAGGCCAGCATTTAATCGGGGCCCGGCGTTAAATCGAGAAAACACGGTAAGCGCTTTATGTCTCAGGCGCTAAAATCCTTCCGATAATTGAGATTTTGTCGGCAATTTTTCGGAGAGTTTGTTCCAAACTTTCCTGTGTTACTGAAGCTATTTTTTCTTGTTTTTACTCTGTTTTGGTGCACGCGTCCATAACGTTTTTCGCGTGACTTCCTTAACGTTAGTTTGTTTTAATTAACACCAAAGAACTGACAATCACCGTCTCAAGATAGTGTTTTGCGCTTTTGAAAAATATAGGAGGCGGAGATTCAGAGCCACTTTTGAATAGTCAATGTCGCTCTGAATCCCTTCTCTTGAATATTTTAAACTTTGAAAACTGATGGATCTCAGAACGCTTTCTACTATTCAACAATAGAGATTTGAGGTTCATTAAGCTGTTTTTGTGCTTTTTATTACTGAAAGGTAAATTAAGGGTGTCTTAAATAGGGTTTACTGTTGCTATGGTGACCTGGGAGGAAAATTGTACAGCTTGTTCACCAATGACTGGTAATTTGTTTGATACCATTTGGTATTGACCGAAAACAGATTGGAAGCATCGAGTCATGAAAGAAAACGTTCTGGAAAGAGCTAGAAATCGGTGGTGATACTGATAAAATTCTTTGGTGTAACTTTAGCTATGTTTAACGGGGCTCGATATATTACTAAGGACTTTGATAGAGAAAGGCGCGGATCCAGGATTTTTTAATGGGGGGTGGCCGATACAGTCGGCCACCAAACTATACTATATTTTTTGGGACCCATGCATGTATTTCCTATTTTTCACGTATTAGATTTTTATGGTGGGCTTCTCCGAAGTGGGGTGGCTATACTCTGCCATCCTAATCACTGAGATGACCGTGATTGATGTTTCAAAAACCTGATCAAATGTCATCATCAGATCGACTGTTGATACCTTCTCCCATAGGTTACTAAAACTTGGTGCAATATTACCATCGTTCCTCTACAAGTTGAGGCAGAGCGAGTTGTTGGTTTACCTAAAGGGGGGGGGGGGGGGAGGGGGTGAGGTGTTTCGCATTTTATTTCAGCAATTTGTCAGTCAGATAATTAAGCAATAAACGGTTCTTCGTGATCTTTTACCCGCACCACTGTCTACGCTGTGGAATCTCAACCGAGCGATGGATTAAAATTCTTTTACATTTTCCTGTAGACCATGTGACAAAAATTCATCAGGGGCACCCCAAGGGGCCAAATCAACCAAGCTGTATAAGCTGTAAAAGGGCCTATAAGTACTTATGGCGTTTGAAGCCTGTTGAAGGTGATGTTTCCATTGGCTACTGTAGACGAATTTGATCTGTTCGGATTCCTTAGCTGAAATTTTAATTGTCTTGAAATTGTAGGGAGCAAAATCTTCCTTTGAGAAATTGGCAGCAAAAGTCAACCGTCCAAGAACTTTCCCGGGAACTATTTGCTTTCCGAAAATGCAAGCTGACGTTTTCGACTGCCAAAAACAGCAAATATGACCCTACCGAAAACATCAGGGGCTATTATTTCCACATTGTGAATCTTTTAGGCCAGGTTTCAGTTACGAAAATCCGAGAGCACTCTTTGATCGACACCGAAAACCTAAAGCGAACTAACTACCTTCCATCTAACAGATATCTACCGAAACTTGAAGTTGGGTGCTCCTAACACTCTAAAATAGAACACTTCACGAACTGGCTGAATTTAAGAGTCATTTCTTGCAATGTCACAAAGACAAAGGAAGAGGGGGACATTGGGGGGCTCTGAATATCGCATCACCTCAAGAAAAGTTTACGAAACACCGATGCCATGATAGTTCCATGTTTTACATAGTCTAAATAGCTTTTTGAAAAAAAGAAAAACATCCGTACGTGATATAAGTAAGACAATCAATATGGTAATAAAGGATAAAGCTAAATTTTGTCCTGACAAGGGTCAAACAAAAACCGCACTAAAGTTCGTTTCACCGATCACCGTAGGTTCAAAAACAAACATCCAACACCGTAGAGTTTGAGATCACCTCAACACCGCAAAGTGAGATTTTATTCACCGAAATACCGCACACAAAAAATTAGCAACACGACAAACCCTGATGCCCCCCTCATATAGTACCGCCAAATGAACGAATTTACATAAGGTTGTCATGGAAACGAACAAATGTTGGCCTTATCCATGCAACCGTCTGTAAGCAATTGATACCAGTAGTGAGTGGTGAATATGAAATGAATCATATACGAGTAGTGTTTTGGGTTTTACTTCCGTTTAGAAGTCATCGATGTAATTGCGACATCTTTTTTTAGAAGCAATCTTCTTTTAATACGTCTTCTTAATCTACCGTACACATTTTCTGTAGCATATCCCCTTATTTTGTACCATTAAAAATTATGTCAAAGAAAAGACATTTTATATAACCGTTACTACATGATTAAAACACAAGAGATTTGTGGAATATGTTTGGGTGATGTATACTAGTTATGCAATGCTTAGGAGTGGTATACTATGGAATATCCCACGAATCACTTGTATTTTCTTCGTACACACATGAGCCTCTAGGCGAGTGTGTATACAAGGAAAAAACAAGTGACAAGTGAGATACTCCGTGGTTTATCACGAGAAAGCCTTGCATAACTATTTTACACCATGTCATAAAAAAAATACACCGCTCTACACAATCAATGCGGTTCACGATGGGAAGGATCGGTGGAATACCGACGAAAATGCAACGGCTGTCCTGCATTCTGATTGGCGGTATTTTCTATGGCATGGTATAAATATTGGCACAAGTGGTTTAAGTCTCAGGCTTTCTTAATTATCAAGGGTGAGAGTCAGTGGCGGATCGAGTCCTAGATACGTACAGTGCGGGGGGAGAGAGGCTCTCAAAGCCTCGTGTTGGCCCAAAATAAGAAGGGGGCGAACCTCATGACACCTCCCCTGGATCCGTCACTGAGTAAATTTAAGGCTCCAGCCGGTTTAACGTAAAGTCTAGTTACTTATAGTCTTAAGTATTGTGAGTAAGTTACGTTAAGTAAGTTAAGTATTGTGTGAATTAGAACAACTCCACTGTAAATAACCCAAATGTTTTGGAACTGTAAGCTACATCTACTATTAATCCCATCCAAAGCCCTACAAATAGTTATTTTCACGATACCAATCTAAAAAATATTAAACGATACCGCCTAATTCTGTGTGGAGACTTCGGCTCTTGGGTCTCCCCTATAAATTGATTATCTCTACATAAAACCTCATATTTTTCCCTACTAGCAAGCGACAATGACGCTCATTAAAACGCGAATCATCAAATGAATACTGCAACCGCAGAGTTATCAATGGCTGAATGGCCACGGGATATAAGCCATTGTTATACTCCTAGACAAAACGAGCACTGTGATTGGTTGATTCTTGGTCACATACCCCTAATCAAATTTAAATGTATCCTGACCCAGTACATTTCCGCAGTTATTGCCCGCGCCGGATACAACAACTCGTGATCTAAAACGTGGCGAGATCTTCACGTACTCACGTCAGCTTGATTGACGGAGGCGGACTTACAAACACTGCCAGTTTTCAGTTCAAAATGAAGAAAACAAACGTCATGGAAGCTAAAAGGAAACGTTTTCTGGTCATTTCAGCAAACTCAAATCAGCAAATCTAGCACTAATTTTCTTGGTAACTCAATAAGCTGATTATAGCCAACTTGTCGTTGTAATACATCACCTGATTTCCAAACCGCTTTCGTAGAGTAACCGTTACAGTTATCATCTTGACTATTCGCGCCATAAATCGTTTCATTTCGACATGCTATTGACTAGTTCCTAGATTTTTTCAGTGACCTGTTAATCACTGGCATTAAAGGTCGAAACATCACGAAGTATTCCCGAAGCAACTATCGTTCGACAACTTTTTGTCCAGTTAAAAAAATACGAGGGGCAGGGATTCAGAGCCACTTTAAAGTTTGAAAATTTAAGATGGCTCGGAAAACTTTCTCATGAACTTGTTAAACTGAAAACTGTTGGTTCTCAGCACATTTGTCACTATTTAACAATAAAAATATGGGGGTTGATTACCGATTTTTATCACTAAAGGCTAAAATTAGGATGTCCCAATTAGGATATACTGTTGCTATGGGAATCTATTTTTTGGGGGAAAATGCCATAGCTAGTTTCCCCGAAGTAACTATTGTTAGGCGATAGCAAATGTACTTTGTTCTTGCACCTACCACGATAATCATTAAGCAGCTTTTTCATAGCACCGGCAACTAATATTGACTGCATAGCCTATGTAAACTCCGGCAGTTGCTGGACAATGTGACGCTATTCGCATTGCAGCCTTTGAGGAACTGTAAATGCTATCCAACACATATGAAATTCGTAAGGCGGATAATAGGATTTATATAATTGTGCAAAGATCACCCGCTGTATTACAAACTGTCACGCCTGAACAGATTATTATACCACCCTGCTCATTTTACAAGCCAGAGAATATACTCGAGTTTAAATTTTTAGTGTTCACAACTTTGCTTGAAAGGAGAGATTTTTTGTTGCAGGTTTATCGATCAACCGGCCTCTTCAAGCAAGCAAACACGAAACCTCGGATACCTACGTGCGCTTTTTAACAGGCTTTTTAACCCCTACAGCACTCTTGTATCTTTTTAACTTCAGAAACAATAAACCCCATCGAAATGACTTCTCTTTCTATCCAGCACTTCGACATCAAATCCCAGCATGCGTCATTCATCGTTGATAACCTCTCTGGAAAGATCCTTCTCTCGACCGCTTGCTGCATTGCTTTGGTGTCCAGGTTCTTGTACACTTGAGGTCGTGCCCTCCCAGATCCCTCACACAGCACCCACAGGAGCATTCCAAATGCGTAGACGTCGTAAGAGGGGTAACTAAGGTTACCCCTGCCATGGTAACGGTACATCTCCGGTGAGATATGAAATGGCGCGCCAAGTGGTGTCATGTCGTAGGGAAACTCAGCTTTGGCAAGGTTTATTTTAGCTGTTCCGTCATACATTAACTGTGACCAACACAAAAGAGGGTTCTCGCATTAAATTGTGTTAACGCACGCGCATACGCCGGCCAACATTGCTGGCTCACAACATCCCACATTGTTGCGCCCAACATGTTTGAACAAGTGCCGGCAACACACTCAAGATCCTGCTTCATAGTCTTCATTTGAATAGCCACACTTTACGATTTTATATACAGACTTACAAATAAGAACCATTTTGTACATCATAATATAAACTGCATCACAAGAAAGTACTGTTCAATAGTTTTCATTTGAAGGGTCGAATTTCGGAATTAACAACGGAATGAAGAGTCAGAAGCACTTTATAGAGAACGATTACTGCTGTAAAAGAAGATAACTCTTAAATTTAGCTAAATTTGAACGGAAATGTTGGGGTATGCTCTACAAAACAAGGACTCTTCGCAAAATCTGAGGAAAAGTTTGTCTAGCCTTGATTGCTTCTTTTTTGATACAAATTTCAAACCTGATCAAGCGTTAAGTGGACAGTTTCCCATAAGTTACATACAGTAATTAGTATAGGAAATCGCATGACTTCAAGTAAAATTCATGATTAATAGGTAGGAGTGATTTTCAAAGTTCTCAAAATTGCACGAGCCTTTAGCCGTGCAATTTGAGAACTTTCAAAATCATGAGTACCTGTCAACCACGAATTGTGCGAGAAGGTCGCGCGATTTTTTATTAGTTCGCTCAACAAAACTACGAATTGTATGACGTCCCGCAACTTGTAAATTATCGCTTATTTTAATAAATTAGTGCGACAAATCATTCCAGAGAATGGCAACTTCAGTTTTTGTGCCCTTACGTCCAGTTTTACCCATCAAAACGTTCAAATTTGCGACCTTTGGTTCTTCTCAGGCGCCGTTGCCGTGGACACTTAATAGATACTCCTCTGAAGTATTATTTGGGATTAATTTTACTGCTTTCGGCCGATCAAAATTGAGTAATTTTGTTGAGTGTACTATAACAATCGAAATCCTGATCCTAGTAGTGTACAGTACGTTTTTCTGAGCATGAAACTACAATCCTGGCCAAAAGGATTTGGAACACTTTTAATCTCAAGCTTCCGTCGCCTTTTTATGTGGAAATTGTAAGTAACCAACAGTTTACGCTTATATAGATAGCCTTCGAAAGATCTTTCCCTTCCCCATCGCCCCCGAACAATAGCCCTTAGACTGTTGACAATTAGTAATACAACATGGTCCAGGGGGAGGGGACGCAAATTAAATTGCCGTTTTTATGGGGAAAAAAATTG
Source organism: Galaxea fascicularis (assembly GCA_948470475.1). Classification (NCBI taxonomy): domain Eukaryota; kingdom Metazoa; phylum Cnidaria; class Anthozoa; order Scleractinia; family Euphylliidae; genus Galaxea; species Galaxea fascicularis. The sequence continues at coordinate 19,292,919 of OX419344.1, forward strand.
AAAAAGAGTACCAAATGTTAAGGCCAGGATTGTGGTTTAATGACCCAGTTCCCGCGAAGCTTCTGTAGCTTAGTGGTGGAGCATTCTATCTAGTGATCGGAAGGTTTAAGTTCAAACTCCTGCTGGGAATACTGTGTGACAATATTGAAGAATTCACAACAAATTCAACATTTGACATAGTCTGGTAAGAATATTTGACCATTTCATACACTTAACACTAGCTTACCAAAACGTTTCCAGGTTTGAGGTCCTCGTAGGTATAGTTGATATTATGTATGGCCTTCAACCCTTCAGCTACATCCACTGCGATGTTCATCCTAACAAGCAGCGGTAATCCCTCTTGGAGTGCGCGCAGCAGTCCCCATTCCGCTTTCTCCATGACGACGTGCAACACATCGGGTTCATGGAAAACCCAGCCAAACAGGCGTAAAAGGTTTCGATGAGAGCCTTGTAGCTTCTGAATCATGTCCCTGAAAGAATAAACAAAGCATCGTGAACTAGATCAACGAACAGAACAAACATTCAGTCTGGCCTGGAATCATCGAGCGGTCTATTTTATCCTGCCATGACTTGGCTATTTGTCTCTAAAGTGTTGGCTGATAATCGTATTTAAAGCAATGACTAATCCGGAGTACTGCTACTCCCTGATAATATTGACATGCAACTTACATCATGTTGACTAAATCCACTGCAGTCTGGTTCCAAATTGCCACTCCCAAGTCACTTTTCTTAAGCACCTTCACAGCGCACTGTCCATTGGGCGAGAGCTTGCACCAACGCTCGCTGACGCAGTAATAGATGGCTCCATGCCGGGTGTCAGCAATCCATGAACCGAGCTCCACGGGTCCTCGGTTCTGCATGTTTTGCAACGCCATTCCTTCAACAGCAAGCGTACGAATCTGGGGTGTAAAGTCGACACGGAATTGTTCAAGCTGAGAAGCTATCCGACAATTGGCGAAGTCTGTTTGCAAGGATTGCAAAGAAGACATGAGATCTCCAAATGCTTGGTGCATGCTCTCAAGACACGACAAGCAGGCTTCGTGAACACAATTCGCAACGCGCCTCTCGTCTATTGTTCCTAAAAGAGATTCCACGATGGCTCTTCGAGTGGCTTTGTTGCGCACATCTCTTTTCTCGAACGCTGACAACCGTTTTGAACTGAGGGGTCCCGAGATCTCCCGCCTGAGCGCAATATGAACGGCCTCCTTGATGGAGTCAAGAAGTCCATTTAAAACAATTTGAAGTAGTTCATTGGTCTCTGCTTTCACAGCCAGGAACTGGATGTCATAGCTTTGTTCCAAAATTCGTGAAACAATCGGATGGCCAAGGTCTTCGTTAAAGTCAATGATGGCCTTGGTGAGGTCATTGACCAACTCTTGCATCGCTGCTTCGACGCAAATGGCGAGGGAGCTGCACGTTCTCTCTAGGATGCTACCTTTCATATCACCAAGGAAACGGTCCAAAACAAAGTCAAAGTTGAGCAACCTTGCAAGTTCGTCTCGAGGAAGGTCAAGGTCGGCCTTTAACATTGTCTGAGCATCTCGTCGAAGATCTCGCTGATTAACAGGTGTGTAAACTTCAGCTTCGTGTATAAACTCCGTCTTAAGACACTGTATATTCTCCACGATTTTCGTTTTGGACTCTTCCGAGGCGAACGTTAGCTCTGTCAGTGATTCAAACATTTTAACCTCAACGTCATAACCCTTTTTAATCAGCTCAGGCAGGACACAAGCCCTCTGTGTGACTAAAGTTCTCTGCACTTGAACGACGTTAACAAAACTTTCCTGCAAAACTAAAAGCTTTTGCACGACTCGTCTGGTTTGTTTCTTCATGACTGCTCCAAGAAGACGCTTCAGACTGTCTTCAAACTGTTGAAATCTTTTTGTCGCCTCTGATGGCGCCTTTTTTATCCTCTCTTCGCGAACCTCTTTGGCAGAAATCGCATGAAATAAACATATCTTCCAAGAATCACCGACGAGAAGCTTTTTTTTCGTCAGTTGATTGAACACTTTCTCTCCTTTGCTGACTGTTTGACTTTCATTTTCGCTGTCATCATCATCATCATCATCATCATCATCATCATCATCATCACCATCTTCTTCGTCGCCGTCTTTGTCTTTGTTATATTCTTGTGCCTGTTTCGTGATGTCTACCTTGTTGCAGACATACATGATTGGAGATTGAGGAAATTTGTTCTTCAAAACCTCAAGCGTTTGCAGGTCCTTGAATTCAATAAAGATAACACTTATTAACACCTCGATTTCATATAGAACTCACACAAGGTTAATCTCGCATAACTGATTCAACATTACCCCACCAACAGGGTTCTTTGTTGTATCTGTACACTAAACGGTTATCTGAAGGACAATTCTGGCCTAGACAGCTGACAGACCCAGTTTGGATGGTTAGGTAGGTGCGCGAAAAATCCAAAACCTGAAGTCAGGGAGCCGAGGGGGACTAGGGGAGAAATGGCTCTCCCCAGTCTCTTCTCACTCTCCTCGCTTCAGTTGATGTCTTGTGTTGCTCGACTATCCAGAGCTTCATGCATTCACAAAAACGACCTGGTAATCTTTCAATAAGTTTCCGCATTTGTGATCGCCCCCCTTAGCCTTGTAATCTGAGTTTAATATTATGAAAGAGATCTGTGTACGAGACTAGGCCGGCTTTATACGCCGCGCAATTTTCGCTTCCTAAACACGGAAACTGATTACAATTATTAATGGTAGAAAGTGGCCATTGAAACCGAAACTGTGAACGGTCAGATGACATTTGTTTATCAAGTTCCTTTTTTCTTTTTCGGCCTAAGAATTTTAGCACAGTGAGTCAGCTTCTCTTTCAGCTTCCTTGCCATAAAAAAGACAATGAGCAACCCCCATCTTCTTCCAAAAGCAATTACAACATAAGAAGACCCACGCTTGATAAGAACAGTACATTAGTCTACAAAATTAAATCCTAGACCCCCTTTATACTGAAAACTGGCGAAAAGTATCTAAAGGAAGTGTCCCAAAATTTTCAGATTTCGGGCCATGGTCATTCCAAGTCCCCCCCCCCCCCCCCCCCTCCCCCGAACAATTTGTTAGACTTCCTGAAGTAAACGATATGCAAAATGCAAAACATGAAATAAGCATGCTACGGACTCACACTTACCGCAGGTCTTAGATTGTCGTTGCCATCGATAACATACACAAATAGCGGTACCGTTCCGTTCTCTAGAAAGCTATCCAAAACTTTGTCCAAAACCTCTGATTCGCCCTTCCCTGGGGAGTCAATCAGCTCGATTCCACTAAACAGCAATTGATGATTTAACCCCACTTCCACAGTCGCATTCAACTTATTCTCATCTTCTCTGTCCTGATCGGAGACCACTATGAGCGTTTCAGGCAGTCTTCTGGTCCTTTCAAGCGGCTCTGTTTTGATCTCCTTACCATTCGATCCCACAAGAGTCGCGTACGGTGTCTCAGCATACTTGATCCTCACGATTCGTGCAGTGCAAGGAGTTTCGTGCACGGGTAACGAACCCTGCCGAAGAAGCTCATTAATAATCGAGCTCTTTCCACAGTTTCTTTCGCCGATGAAGAAGACAGAAGGACTCTTTTGAAGCTCTCTTTGTACCTCGTCCAACTGGTTGAAAGGAATCACTGTCTGGGTCTCCTGATCTTGCGCTTCGCAATCAATGTCGATGTTCTTCACGATCTCTTCGAAACAATTCGACGTCCTTTTGAACAACGATGTCGTTTGTTCACTGTAACATTTGAATTCCGCGATGGCGTCTTGCAAAGACCTACTGCAAGACATTTTGCATAAGTTCAAAGTCAACGCTTTGCAATCATTTTACTTCCTTGATGTGAAGAGTCCAAGCTTTCTCGTGATTTCTGGGAATTTTCCCATCACAATTATTGTTTGTCTGAAATACAATACCAAGGACTGGACTTTAAGTAAAAAGAAGAAACGGAACGTGTCCCTTGAAAGTGACCAGAGCCTACTTTCTCCTTACATTGTTACCATTTCAGTTAATACACAGGTTATGAGAATAAAGGAAATGATCATTAACCATGAAATGTCTTGATGTTTAACCAAATTCTCTAAACTAGTAGTGTAACAAATATGTGAAGACCAGAGAGAGAGTTTGCATGTTGATGCCAGGGCTTCATGATAAAAATTGATTTTCTTTTCTTCATTTTCTGGTTGATGTTGGCACAATTTTTATTTGATGTTTGACATAAACTAGTATCAAATCACGATAAATTAACGAATACCTTGGAGTGAGTTTACAAGCCCAAGCCCAAAATTTTAAACGTGACTTTTAAATAGTTACGCTTTGTCCAAAACCTTCCTTTTTGTTAATTTTGTTCCGAGTTAAGGTCACCACAAAATGACGGATTTTAGTCTTGCAAACCGTTTTGTTTTCGTGTTTTCGCTGGTATCATAAAGTCAGAAGTTCATGTTGTTGCGACTTTTCCGACTTTTTTGCAATTCACGTTGAAAAACGGTTTGTGTTTGAATTAATGTATTTATTTTTTTTTTTATTTTGACAGCCACGTGTTTCGAGACATGTTTGTTTAAATCCTTTCCATAAATTTGTAAAATTTGGGCCATTTTACTGCCGTAGTAGTAATACTGCAATTCTCATCATCCTGCAAACATGGCGGTTCACCTACAGCTTTGGATGTGAAAGTGTTCTCCTTTCCAGGCGGTAACTGGTAAACTTTACCGCGTGTAATATCACTTATTACCCCCTGAAGTTGACCAGAATGGATCAAATTTCGATTCTATGTAGTCTACTTATACATAATAAACCGATGGCCGCGATTGCTATACTGGATTGAAAACCCCTTCTACCCGTTGTGCTGAAAACAAGGGACAACACTGGATGTGCATCCACTCGTTTTACTCAAAAAATCAAAATATTTGGCCTTGTAGGTCTTGCAGGAAAGGATGGACCATTAGAAAAATGATGGGTGAGGGGGTGGGGGATTTTGACCCATTTGTCTTGCCGCGAGTGTATGACTTTTCTTCCCTTTGTACGATTTTTCTTCTTGCCCTTTTTCCTTGCATGTATTTGTCTTTACATAAACAGTTATTTTTCATTCTGCTGTGCCTGGCAGTGACGTCACTTATATTTCTTCACCAAAATCCCGACTGGGGACTGGAATCTATTAAAATTCTACGACTTAGATACGAGTTATCTTCTGCTGAAAACATAACTTAAAGGAAAACTATTCTTGCATCCTTCAGTTTTACACTTCGGACGAATAAATGTTCTTTGTCCTCTCAGATAGTAGCTTGGTTGGTATTAACTGGAAAGTAGTTTGTGAAGACTGTGAGGTTGGTTTGCACATATTTCATCGAACAACTTTGCCGCAATTGCCTCTCTTCTATCATACAGTGTTAAAAGTCCAGACAGCTCTAGAGCCTTAGCATACGATAACTAGGGGTAAATAACCTTCATAGCGTGTTTTTGAAGTCTTTTTAGGTCTTCGCTTAGATAACTTGGTAAGGCGCGATGAAAGACTGGGCTGCCGTACTCCAGAATAGAGCGAATGCATGTAATGTAAAATAGAAGAAGCTCTCTTGTGGCAACATGCGATTTCTTAAGCTGTCTTTGAAATATAATCTTGCTGAGACCTTTCTAACTAGTTCTGACACATGGGTATTCCATTTTAAATCACTGCTAATATTGAGTCCTAATACTTTCACACTGTTCACAGTCTCGAGAGTCTGACGGTTAACCCAGACAGGGTCAAATTCTGGTGCGGTTTTTGCGAAACTAATCCTACGCCCTTTGCATTTTCTTTCGTTTAACTGAAAATCGTCACCCTTGCTTGGATGCGAGGTCGTCTACCGTTTGCTGAATACAGCTCTCTTGGCCTATACCTATCACCTCAGAGATTGTGGTATTATCCACATATTTCCCCATATCTGCCTCTCCTGCATTCAGATCATTAATCATTGTTAAGAGTAGCCACAGCCCTAGCTCTGTCCCCTGTGGAACACCGGCCGGAATGTAACACCATTCGGAGAAGCAATCATGGGCTAGTTTAACTCTCTGTATGTGGTTCGGAATATCACGATCTGCTATTTGCTATTTTCTCCACCCCTCCCCCATCACTTTTCTAATGGTCCGTCGCGTCCCTAAGGAGAGACCCGTCCCCTCATCACTCCCAACTTAGCCCTCAGTAGACACTCCTTGATCCACAACTCACAATACGACGTCTTACTGCAGCAACTTACACGTCCACAGAAACATCATTTTTGGAAGTGGAGACGAAGAGATTATACTCAAGTAAACCTCGTGGGCGGGCGCGAAAATTGCCTCTCCCGCGCGCATCCGCGTGTTTCGCATCACAAAAAAGGGAATACTTGTCGTCTAGCCTAGACACTGTACGAGTTCAAATTAAATTCTGATTTGTCATGAACCAATTTAAAGCACCACTAGCACCCACACCAGACTCCCTTATAAGAGAGCCGGCTATTGTTTGAGTTGGCCAGTGAGAGTGCAGAATGTGATTTGAAATGGTTGGAGTCTGCAGTGGAGGTGTCCGCTGAAACTACTTCAGGCCTGGCTCCAGGGGTACTTTTCTAAAACTCAGCCGGGGGAAAGCTAAGTACGCAACACTTGAAGATGTATCCTTCTTAGTGCAATAACAAAGCAATGGGGCATTTTACAAGTGCCGGTCATAAACTAAACCAAAGTTATTACTCTGTTGATCAATCACGTAAACATCGCAATTAATCAATTAGAATTCGCAGTAAACACATGGAAGCGATAATTGGAGCGGGAAAATGGGAGCGAAAACACTACGAGTGTGTTTGGAAATTTGGTTCCAGTTGGATGAAAGAGTGACGCGAGTTTTCCCAGCCAATCACAACTCGAAATAAATCAAAAGCCAAAACAAACGTGGATTACGTTTTATGGCTAACTGGAAGCCGCTTTTACAGAAACGTAGACTGGGACATTCAGTGTTTTATACAAACAACTCAAACAATGAACTGTAAAAGCTTATTTGTTATCACAATCACTTTACATCAGCAGCAACATAAGAAAGCTTCCAAGCATGTACTGGCCCCTGATGATTGTAATCCTAGATGTTCCTGACAATTCAGAAACCTTAGGGCCGTCTCCCTTATTACAAAGATCTTCCTCACAACAAGATCCGCACACAGCTTCTCCATCTGCAGTAGGTTCTGCACATCCCTCCTTGCAAGTTTTAGCCATCATACAGCCTCGTCTGAAGGTAGTCACAGAGCCGTCCTTACGAATCGTCTTCACAATCTCGCAGCTATCCTCAAGAACGCTACAGGTAGTGACCCGGTTATTACCCAATGAGGATGCATTTGCGATTGCGCAGTATTTGAGAGCATCGGGATTATCTTCTCGTACGCAGCTGTAACATCGTAGAGAAAACACTGAAAGGAAAAAAAATTAAACGTAACTTTAATGAAAGGTTTTCCGTTTTCTGAATGGGAAGTTAAGCATTGCGGGGTGGCTATAAGCTAACGTAATTAAGGACTTATCGAGATCAATGTTTTCCAAGGTGAAACGAGCAAGTAACTCGATAATTACAACCATTGTCTTCATCATCGTCTCATTATCATCATCATCATCATCATCGTCATCGTTATCGTTATCGTTATCGTTATCGTCATCGTCATCGTCATCGTCTTTGTTATCGTCGTCGTTATCGTCATCGTCATCGTCATAGTCATCGTTATCGTCATTGTCATCGTCGTCGTCGTCATCGTCGTTGTCATCGTCGTCGTCGTTGTTGTCATCATCATCATCATCATCATCCTCAGTCTCATCCTCGGCCTCATCATGATCCTTACTAGCAGCATGTACAGTTATCATAATGATATCGATCCTAATTTATGAAACGTGAGTATAAGGCTTTTGAAATTAGGAGTGGTGGAAAGTTAATTGGCATTTCATCGCGAAAAGATGAGAGACAGAAGCGGAAAGTAAGACAATACATTAAATACGATGGGCGCAGTTTAATCCTTTCAACGAGCACATCCTATATGTTTTCAATACAACTTTATTGAAAAATTAAAGATGATTAGTGAAGATTAGTCTACTGGCAAAATATTTTTCGTTATTGTAAGCAATTGCTGGGAATTTTCAAATTACAAAGCAACCCCGGGCACACCGACAGATACAACAGAGATTACTGACGCTGAAGGAACAGGGAAGCAAAGCATTATTTTAACCTAAACTCCGCGAAGTGATAATACCCGAAACCTCGTTAGGTCGTTGCTTAGCGAAATTGTATATAATACGCTATATTGAATGAAAATTGTACCACATGATGTTTCGCAAACTAGATAATCAAGCCCGCATTTCAGTCCTTAATTCCTCAAAAGACTTTCTTTCTTCGGCGAATGTAGCGCGACGACTATTCCAAACCTTTCACCAATTTGTTGCCAATTTGTCTGGTAGTAGAATCTCGGGTAAGGGTAAACCATATTTCTTCTTCATAACGTATAATTCTAGGAAACATCTTGTCTCAGTACAAAATGCAGCAATGCATAGATGCTGTCGGGTGTCTTAAAGTCAATATACGCCAGTATTTACTTTAAAAATGTAGTCACCTCTGCCACCATACTTAAAAACATTATGTCACATAAAAACAAAACCCTTTTTTGGTCCTTCGAACGAGATCCTTTCGATTCAACTGTATTAGAGCGTACTTTCAAGGTTAGTAAGGCCATGCTTTTTCTATATCGAGAACACGCCGCGTATTGAAGCATTGTTCGATTTTGCGCTTTACATATTACAAATTATTGATTCCGATTCGCTAGAAGTCAAATCATAAAATAAAGAGATATAAAACCTGCAGTCAGACATGATGCAAATATCAGCAATGTGGCAGGCAATACTGTGGCCATGTGGCTGTTTCTTCTGGGATGATAAGGGGCTGTCGTCAGCAACAACTCAAGTGAAAACAGAAATTAAATAAATTGAATTGCAAATTACCGTGAAATGGATTCTATGAACGGTCTATTTACATCTCTGTATTTGAACAGTAGGGACTCTAGCCAGGATCGGACAGATTAAAAATTCTAACCAACCACACTTGAGGGGTGTTGGGACTAATCGAGTTTCATCTCATTAAAGTTTTCGATTCACGGATAATTGTTTTGATAGGTTTCGCGTGATCGACTGTGAAGTGTTTTTGGAGCCTTGGCTACTTTTCACTCCTGAATTATATAACAACAAGCATAGTCTGTTTATTTTGTTAAGTATGTTTGTTTGAAGATTCCAGAGTAGTTATGGAATCGTAAGGCCTACCCTGAGAACAACACCTTTTCCTGCTTAACGTTTCCAGTCACAAGTGGCGTCTACGATCTACATTCGTGGATTGGAGCCAAAACGAAAAAAATAAAACGCTTAATGTTTGAGTCTCTGCTTGAAAGCGCTGCCAAATTGATTGATTGAGAGAATATTTCACATCTTTGAAAGCAATAAAGAAGTTTACGAAATTTTAGTGTGTATATTTCTTAAAATGGAAGCTCATCGTCAGAGACAAATCTGGGGACTAGCCATACATTGGTTTCCCAGGGAAGCGTGGGTGGGTCTTGGTGCTTGAAGTGGGCAGGTGTGGATTGATTCTATATTCAAAGGTCGACACCCTTGGGAGCAGAAGAAAGCAAGGTACATACTCAAAAGCAGGAGAAGTGTCCCTGAATAAAGCGGTTGGGTCGGGGTAGTTAATGGTTAACCAAATCAAAACTTCTATTGCTGAGAGATGCATGACGAACTTGTTCACGCCACCGTGAAGGGTGTGACATACATTTCTTGTGCGGCGCGAAACACTGTCGTTTATTCCTATGTTAATAATCTTGGATGAAAAAGCAGATAAATTTTCAACCTCTGGTAAGGTTATGTATCATTTATTGACGTACAGTGCGAGAAGTTCTTGCTTTGACAGCTGTCATCACATGTGATTAGTGTACAATATTAATCTTTATAAAATAACTAAGATAGCACACGCGCTCTGATTGGCCGAGAGGCATGTTGGCATGAGAGTATGTAAACATGGTTGTGAGACGCGTTGTAGTTTTTAGAGGAAGTTATTTTATAAAAGCAATAGAAAACTTTTTTCCTGTGTTTGCATAGCCTGATATAAACACTCGAGGGGTTGGGAGAATTCTCGACAGTTATGCAACCCTCGACTTCGTCTCGGGTTTGCATAACTGTCTCGAATTCTCCCAACCCCTCTCGTGTTTATATCAGGCTATGCAAACACAGAAAACATTTTCTATTGTTTAATTTCAACCCGCTTTGGTGGACAGTCATATTCAAGTGTTTACGTTGTCGCTTAATGAAGGTTAAAACAGGCCGCACGGTGGAATACAGCCCGTAAAATTGACCAATCACAGCGCCCTACTAACTGAGAGATATAATGATTATCATCATCATGGACGTTGTCGTTTTCGTTTTCTTTATTATTATTATTATTATTATTATTATCATTATCGTTATCATTATCGTTATCGTTGTCATTATCGTTATCATTGTCATTATCATTATCGTTGTCATTATCGTTATTGTTGTCGTTATCATTATCGTTGTCATTACTATTATCGTTATCATTGTCGTTATTATTATCAATAATTGTCATTGTCGTTATCGTTAGCGCAATCTTCGTCGTTATCGTTATCATTATTAGTAATGTTAACGCGGACCTAACCAATTACTTCTTTTACTTGGCTTGAACTTAGCTCCCAGATCAGTCTAGGTCATCGATCATAAATCAAGACTGCTCACAATTCCTCTGGAGGTCGAATTGGATACTGAGCTCTCAGCTAACTGAGAGACTGGGGAGAAACTCTCCCCAGGCACCTCAACATTTTCACCCATAGCGAAGTCTTAGTTTGGAAGCCACATTTGGCAAGCAGAGTGACAAGTTGCGGCTCGTTGTATTCACTGCTGTTCGAATCAATGCAGTTTTTGGCGAGAGAGGAAAAAACAAAAGCTTGATTTGACTTTGATGTGCAAGAGTAAGGACCTCCAGAAGATAATGGCCTTATCCAGAAAAGGTAAGGGAACGTCTTTTGATCTGAACAACAAGGTATGCTGCAGTGAAGAACTTCTTTAATTTCTGTTTAATTGTCGAGAAAGCAAATTGAGAGAAGTCCCCAAAAGCATAAGAAATAGAGCGAGACAACGCAGCTGATGGATTCATGTACTGAAGAGAAGTTAGGGAGCTTTCACTGCAACGCTACATCAGTCCTTGCCTTTGCTAATTTCTTGTTGTTGGCTCGAAGAGCAAATTGTATAACGCACGTGGGAGGCTTTGTTTCGATCAATCTTTTTATGTCTGAGGCATTTTCGCGGTCTCTGTATCAAGTCTAAATTAGCTCGCCTCTTTGAAGCAATCTAGGGAAATTGGTCGCAGTGCATACTGCATAGATGGAGAGAGCTCTCAATACGAGGCGGTCTTGAGTGAGCCATGATTGAATTGTAGCTCCCAAACGGGGGTGAGGTCTGGCGGATAGTAATCCACTATCCCCAGGCTTAACGCCTCCCTTGGCCCTCATGACAGAGTAGCGACAATGGTTGCCCCAGTAAGCTGCAAAACAGTACGTATTTAAAATGAACGAAAAGAGGAAAACAACTGCAATGTTCGCGTACACAACCACCGAGATTTGGACATGGATCTCGCGAGGCTATCACACGAGTTTATCCGGCTTCATATAGACTCTTGTACTTCGGCCATCGAAGTTTTATAACCGATTTATGTGTTGTTTTTCTTATCCGGCTTCTCTTTGCCTCTTCTTTCGCGGGACATTAGTTGGCATCTCAAGCAAAACAAGTAAGAAAGGGAAATGTTTCGGTAGTCATGTCTTCACCTAAAACACGACTGTTGACAAAATACTGCCGCTATGATCTCCATCCGAGTATTTGAAATACGGTGCTCTGGCGAAGACAGAATGCATGTGATCTTTTATTCATAAAAAAGATACACTTCTCTCGCGAGGGAGTGTTCCAGAGAGAGGGAGTTTAAAGGTTATGGGGTAGGGGTAGGGGGAGGGGTAAGGGTTATATTGGGGGGGAGGGGTTAGGGTTTGTGGTGGTTGGAGGTTAATGACGGTTCTTCAAAGCAGCATCAAGTGTCCGTCGGTTAATTGCAACCAGCATGAATCTCCCACAAATAGCCGCAGGAAAACTTCGACACTAAACAGTATGATACCCATAAAACAATGACAATTCAAACCAACAAAGTAAATTTAATATGAAATCTTTTACATTCTCAGTAACATTTTAGAAGAATTAAGGAATTTGCCTGTCCGAAATAAACCGAGCACAAAATTGCTAAGCACTAAATTTATCAAAACTGCATAGTTCAACCTGTTGTGACTTAAGTTGAATCGACCAAACATTACGATAAACCAACCAATTTTACCGAACAGTAATAAAACTTTCGGTCCCTCCTTTGTTTGGTCTGGAATTTTCATGCGTTCCCGACGACTCTCACACACTTTCATGAAATTTGGACCTGTTTAAAGTTTCGTGAGAGTGCACGAGAGTTGGGCTTGTTTGGCCCACGCTTTACGGTTATTGGCTCATGAATTTTGAGTCAAGACATCAATCAGTTTTAACACGATAATTATCAACCGCTCGTCGATTGAACTCCGCGAGTCAATCTGCCTTGATTCGCTGCCTTGTCATGCGATAAATGATGCTATCACTCCCAGGGTCCATGTACCACATGATCAAACAAATAACATATAATGACAAGACTAACACCACAACAAGCCACAGCCAGATGTTGAATATTATAGGATAGTCTTCGGAGTATACAGCTCCCAAGTTGACCTTTTTCAAGTCCGGTGGGTCAGCCTTAAAAGGAACAATGAAAAATAAACAATAGCACGTGGTAATGGGCCATTCAGTTTTGACCTGGTTCAATTCTACGTGGTACACCAAACATCAGCTAATAAGCAAGCAAACGTAAGTCTTCTGGGAATCAGTATGACAGGTAAAAGGGCTTTCATCTCATTCTTGCGCTTGTCTCAAAAGAGGGGAATAAGCATGGGGACTAACAACCTGCATACGTTCGGTGATGACCAGTTCTCGTCCCAGAAGTCGCGATTCTTTCGGCAGCACCGAGACCTCTGGCCGGTTCCAAACCAGGAAGTCCGTGAATCATGGACTTCCGCCTCTTCTACGCAAACTCAGAAGTTTGAAACAATAGTGGTTGCCAACGGTTACAAAAATAATTTGTCATCACAGAGCGAAATAATGCAAAACTAAAGCCAACGCAAATTACTTTCGATACTCAATTGAAAACCGCTATTTATAATGATTCGGTTCAAGGTGTTTTGTGAATACACTGAAACCTATTTGGAGAATAATACACTGTTGTGTTCCTACCTTGACACCCGCTTCACCGGAAGCTGCACGTCGTTCCCTGTGCCTTCCACCACAGGATACCTACGCAAAAGAACAGGGCAAAGAACAACACGATCGGTACGGCAACGAACGCCAGACAAACAACAAATTTGAGTGCATCGTCGCTCTAAGCCTCAGTTCATTTTGATTCTTAGCCATCTTAAACACTGGCTCGAACTCTAGCACGTATTTCGAACTAAGAATGCATATTAAAAACTGAACAAAACAAGGCCAAAAAGACTTATAGTTGGAAACACAAACCCGTAAAGGAGACTGCACGGCAAGGAGCTTGTTCTGCAACGACTCACACAAAGATTGCTTGACTGCATCCTCCTGCAATGAATAAAGCAAATTAAGACTTCCTAAATAAGTCACTTCTTAGAAATATTCTTAAACGTTCTCCTATTTATGGTTGGGTAGATGTCACTCCACTCAGGCTAGTCCCGTCGTTACAGGATATGTTCAGGAGCTGGCAAAGTTTGCGCACATTAAGGACGGTCGAAGGATATTGTTCTTTGCTTGCTAACTTCACTCCTGCAAGCATTTTCTATTCACAGAGGTTATAACGGCAAAAGCAGCCAAGAGTTGCGCAGAAATTTTAACGTGCAGCAAGCCAAACGTAGGAAAAATGCGTCTTTACTGTTTTCCACATCGCGAGTCAATGAACAAAATGACAGAATGCAGCATCCGGAGGACAGAGGTCAAGGAAAAGATTCTTTGAATTCGGTAAAATTCGCCCATAGTTTAACGAATCTCAATTTCAACCGAGAAATTATGCGACAATCAAAGAAATTCGTTTGCATTACGTTTTTACATCACTATAGGATAGGATATGAGTAGGGTTCAGTTTAATTCACTTACCAAGTCGTGCCTAAGGGTAACAGCAGGAAGATGGTCGTGGAAGTTGTCCAGTGATTGTGCTGACAAGTAAGGCTGCATATCTTGATACACAACGTTCATCTCGTGCGGATACTTGGCATGCAGATCACTATAAAACGGAATCAAAGTAGGCCGGCAAATAAACAACACCAAGGGAAAGTAAGTTCCACGGTCATAACTTGAGTGATGGTATTTAGGATTTATTACTAACAGAAAGGCTTGAAAGCCTCTTGTAAAGCATACTTCACACCACTATATAAGGGAAATGGATCAATATCAGTACCTGGGCAAGTGCGTACCCACCCCTCCCCTAACACAACAAGTTATAATAAGCTAAGAAGTTAGTGTTAATGTTGGGTCAGGGGAGGGGTGGGGGCAGAGTTGCCCAGATACTCACTTAAGGGGTCACAGTCCATGGTTACACCCACAGACTTTAAGGCCGCTGATTTTTTACGATAGTGAGGTCAAATTAAAACCAAGCACTGGCAAATACCACAGCTCATCCCATACAACAAATGCCCCAAGACACCAAAACAAATTTATCAAGCTTTTTTTCTCAAAGGCGAAGCTAACTATATATTATCTGTATTTGGCTATTTTTTCCACGCTTGAAAACAATCTTTCTCAAAAGCTCTTATGTGAGTGGTATTATGTGACATTTTTAGGGGCCGAGCAAATCGCAATTCAAATAAAAAAACTCGTAGCAAAATTCGCACAAGATGGGAGATCATCGCAACTTACCCACTCCACTCCAAAGACAGCACCTCTACCAAGACATTTCCGTTGTACAGGTCAGTGAACTTCTTAACGATCTACATCAGACAACAAATGCACAGTGAATAAGACATTTTAAGTTGGCGTTACACGGAATGGAAAGGAGATGTTCCAATTAAATAGAGGCAATGTTCTGCTTTGTTATATGTCCTTTAAGTTCCTGCTTAACGACTCCCTGACCCTTTCAACCTCAATATGAGCACGTATATTCTCCACACTGCCCACCTTACATTTTCTGTGGTAATGATGAGGAGAATTTGTTGAACAATCACGGTCTTTGTTACTTCTGATCGATATATCACTTCCTTTATTTTCAAAACCTTTATGTTTGATTGAACAATATTACTATAAGTACAAATTAAGCACTCTTAGGGGTTAAAGGATTAAGCGGCAAATGCTAGAAAAATATTTACCTGAGGAATCATGTCTTTCAGAAGATGTGTGGCCCCCTCGACTTGCAAGGACTTGTCACCGTAACGACGACGGAGCTCCTAAAGAGAGAATAAACAAAGATAGTCAGGAATGGTGAGTGGGATTTGAACTCGGTTACATACTGATTATACAGTGCTTTTGCGTGGTAAGCCATGGAGTACAATACTCCACGAAATACTGATATTTTCTTAGTGAAAAGTGGGACGTTCTATGGCATTTGCATGACTATTTTATACCATGCCATAGAAAGTAAATGGGCCATACAGTCAATGGGACATAGGCCCAGTTTAGGGTGGTAAGGCTGGGTGAAATAAAGACGAATTTACACAGGGTTTCCTGCATTCTGATTGGTCGTATTTTCCATGGAAAGGTTTACAAAGATGATTTCAGGACTCTTTTAAAGAAAACATCCCGTCGAAAGAAGTATTCAAAACAAAGGGCGTGGTCTTTTTTTTGTGTCGTTCAGATCGACTCTTTTTTGCGTTCGACGAAGGAGAACGCTTCCTAATTTCGTGGGTGTCCTGTGAACGCTAGCGAAAGCTCTGAGGGTTTTTTGGGCTTTCTATCGGGCGGGCAGTTATGACGTCACATTCTCGTTGCGCAAAGGATTCTGCCTCGAGCGACACAAAATTCTGTCTTCTTCGCGAACATCGAACATCGGGTGTTGGCGGACGTGTTGTTGAAGAATTTCGTAATCGTCTTTCTCATTTAATGTCTCAACTAATTTCCTCCTATGTTTTTTGTATGATTTTAGCTAAATTCATTGAACTTCGAACGCACTTATTAATCTTTGATTACTTCTAGTTTAAATGTAAATACCAACCTTCAGAGAGGAGAAGCTTAAAGTGAAAATGTCTGGTACTCCATCTTGGACAAGACGAGGGTCTGAGTGAAGCTAAAGATAGACCAAATGGTATTAAGACCAGTCAACTAAGGCAGATTTCACTAACGATCCATGCACAAAAATGATCGTGTAATGATGAAAACAATCTCATTTTTACACCGTTTATTTCTCAGTTTCCGTGACTCCTTAAAAACCTTCTTTACTCTCTTAATAACAACTGCACGATCAAATGAAGACTGATCCTCGCAGTTGTGAACGCAATTAATGGTTTTCAGGCAGACACAAGGAAAAAGTCGAGGCTAAAATTTTATACCAGCCCTTCAAAACACACACGACCATGGAAAATGTGTTCGTTTTCTATGCAACCTTTGTCGAAACTTTTCATAGGTTTGGAAAACAAAGATAATAACAACCTTAAAAAATTAAGAAAATATATGAAGACAAGAACACCTGAACCGAAGTTTTCTACATATTATATTGACGAATTTTTCACGTGTTGCTTTGAGACTAAAAGAATATGGAGGTAATGGAAGATAACAAAATACTCCTTACTTTTTCCAGTATTTGAAGGATAGCATCAATTTCAGCAAAGAGGAAAAAATCCTCCTGGAACGAAAATCAAAGTAAAACCGTAAATGAAACGTTCAACGTTACTAAGGGCCAATTTTGGAGAACTACGTTCTGAAATCAGATGGCATTTTTTTTGGTATCCGCACCTTCTTTTCCATGTTAAAGACGGCGTTTCCTTTGCCAGGGATGGAAACAGTGAATTCATTGGTGCTTGGAGCAAACTTCACGCCTGATCACAGGAAAGAAAACAGGAAACGCCATGAACAGAGTAAGTGTCGGTACTTCATACAAAGTGTAAGTCAAGCCCAATTTAGCTTTCACTCTTATGTCCTATCGGTCTTTGCTTCACCGAATTTTGCGTTCCTCTCCACCCCCAAAAAGTAAGTAAATACATTGTAAATAAAGAACGCCTGATCCAAAGTTATCTGTTTGAAGCACATCGCTGGCTACAATTTCGGTCGACTTGGTGGCGCCAAAACCAATTTCAATTTCACAAAAAGGTGCATTTTATACAATAGAAAGTTCGTTTTTTCCATTAAACGTCCAAACCGAAGCCATGTTCGTTAAGAATGTTTTCAGATTACACTACTTACTCTCGTTTTAGTTCGCGCCGAAAACAACAGATCCCGACATAACAGATTTAAGACTTTCCACCCACAAAGCTTCCACATAGCCCAGCAACTAATTTCTCCTTCCTGTTAAGCCAACAAAGTCCACAAGGGAACAAACAAAGCGGCCGCTGATAGATGCACTCTGCATAATTCTCCCAATTTGTTGCATTCAAAATATATGAAGATAAGTGAGGAGAATAGGTGTATTGATACTGGGGCTTAAAATGGTTACTGTAACTTCCCTTAATTTTATAAAAGGACTATTGTCTTAACGACAAAAAACAAACCATACGAAGTAGTGACATATTTGAACATACCTTTTCCGAAATCAGCTTTCTCAAACCTCTTTACAATCTAAAACGTTAAGAAAGGAAAAATAAACAAAGAAAACCAACATTGATTGCTTCCGCCGCTATCGAAGGAAAAGGCAAAATGGCTGTATCTACGAGTTGTTTCCACGAACTGCAGCCGAAGATCAAGACTAACGGAAAATTGAGCTACTGAGCAGTATGTTTCATCAGAGCTGTTGCGATTTTGTTTTGAACTCGTGGATGAAGCACATCAGTGGTATCATCCACATGACAGCTGCCTAGAAATCTTTCATTAAGGTATTGGTCCTCAATTTAGTTTTGTTTTCGCAACACAAGATTTAAGGCTTTGAGAAGGCTGATGGTGAACCCTTTACATTCCAATACTGACCAGCACCTAACTTCTCTTAACCATATCACTGGTCCTTCAACAATACAGGGCATGAGAATACAGGGAATGATCACCAGGGATCAGTTGAGTTAACATTTATACAAATTCTTCCTACATGTAACATGTGAAATATGTGAAACATGTACGGAGAAAACACATATTGATATTGGAGAGTAAAGGGGTAAACAAGGTCCTTACATCTTCCTTCGCACTGGACCAGTCTATCAGTCCTTGCACTTCCCCATCAACTTGCTTAAACTTGTCCTCTGCTTGATTCCAGTACAAGGTGTGGCTGTTAGTACCAGTGGCATGACCAGCAGCTGCCAGCTGGAAGAACAAAACGGGAGACGTTTCTCACATCAAACGCTTGCGGAGAATAAATATGGATAATTCCAAAGAGCCGTGTATGTACAGGCAAGTAAGCAATGATATCTTTTAGAGTTCAAAATCTAACTTTCGGTTGGGAAGGATATTTCAGTTTTTAAATGACAAACATATGAAACAGACAAACAGACAACAAACAGACAAACCATGGTCTCAAATGTTTTTTTCTTTTTTTTTAGTTTTTTGGTTTTTGCACGAGTTTGACAGTTCAGTTTCGAAACCAAAACCTGACTGACATTGTCAAACACCCCAGCCAAGCATTTGAAAACTATACAAACATGCAATTGTGCGGAGGCTTTGCAAAGAGTTGGGGGGGGGGGGGGGTGGAGGGGGAAGAAGGTCTCAAGAAAGGTGGTAAAATGTGAACAAGAGAACTGTTATCAGGACAGACGTATCAAATGGTTATTTTTTGGTTTTCGCACGAGTTTGACAGTTCAGTTTCGAAACCAAAACCTGACTGACATTGTCAAACACCCCAGCCAAGCATTTGAAAACTATAAAAACATGCAATTGTGCGGAGGCTTTGCATTTTTCAAACTCTATACTAGGCTCTTTGCAGTTTTCAAAAAATTTCACATTTGGCGCGATATCCGACGTCTCAAATGAATGAATGAATGAATGAATGAAATGAATGAATGAATTTTATTTAAGTGTCAGAGTTAAGCTAAGTATAAGCTAATTGTGGACGCTAAAAGAACATTCCAAGTACAAAATAAAACTGAGTTGAAATGGGAATACTACAATTGATTAAAAGCTATTCTAGAATTTGCAATCAATTTTAAAAGCAAGGAAGGTTCATAAAAATGTCAAATCTTAAACTTTTAAGTTTACAAAATGGACCACTTCAGTAATCACCTAATTACACTAAACAAAATTCCTGCGTTTTAGAGCCGTTACATGTGGTGGACCATCAAAAGAAATGTACGGAAATTAGTAAGAAGAATTCAAATGTTAAGCTTAGGCCAAAGATCAAAATACCTTACCAGCTCACTTCCGGAAATGGAGACTGTTAAACTCTTGCCCCCAAACACAGTTGTCGCGCGTGTTGGTAGATTTTCTTGTGACACACTAGACGTTGAGAGGATCCCAGCTAAAGTTGAAGCACCTTCGGACTGAAAAATCGTAACATTCACATGTTAAGTAGCTAAAAACATAAAGGTACTTGAAATGGTGCCCTTAACGGCCAGGAAGAAAGTTGTGAACACGTTCTGTGCACTGGTGGTTTCGTCTGAGGGTCTTACATAAAGTAAAAACATTGAGGGCGTTACTGAGGGCAAGGAAACCTCGTGATAATTGTCCAGGAGGTCCCTAATTTTAAGCCAAAGCTTTAAAGTTTTCACCATAGGCAAATACATGTTTCGAAAAACCTGTCTTCTTGTGATCAAAACCGCTACATTTGCAACGCTGAACGTTTTATATGGTTTATGACGTTTCAAAGAAACTGCACACGGACCTTAATTGAAAACAATGGAACTATTAAAGACCTAGAACACGTAAACCAGCGCGTTCATAAGCCTTCATCACTGATCAGTGTTGCGAATATGGTTTTCTTGATACTTGCAATGTAGGTACAGAACCAGTTTTCGCCCATCTCCTCCTTTGTAATATTGAGTTTTGACCGTAGCACAAGGGTGATTAGTCCATGCGCGGCCCTAACGTTTGCAAGGAGTTGGAGTAGGGGGGAGGGGGGAGAGGGGGAAGAAGATCTCAAGAAAGGTAGTAAAATGTGAACAAGAGAACTGTTATCAGGACAGACGTATCAAATGGTTAGTTTTTTGGTTCTCACACGAGATTGACAAATTTTCCAAAGACTTATCACCAACTTTGTAGCCATGAAGATATCACAGACTCTCATAGTTTTCGTTTTAAGAAGACCTTGGGTGAACGGATTACAGGTAGAAGTAATGCAATCCACTTGCCTCCGTAACAGGGTATGACGCAGCCCTCCCTGGTAAGTCAAACTTGTCATCTGAAACGAAGACAAGGATAACCGCATAAAAGTCACGTGAATTTCAATGAAAGCAGCATACGGTCAGTTGAACGAACGTTTTACGCCTGACTAATCAAAATTAAGATTAGCGATGTCATTTTCGGTGTTGAAAATCATCCAAAAGCGATAAGCTTCAGTAATCACCATTCTTCTTCTGAAAAGAACTGTTAGACTTCAGAGGTGTGCGGTGTTTCTTTGACAACAGACGAAAACTTCGGAAGGATTCGGGCCAGGTTCGTAAGTCATCGTATGGTTCCGATACCCTTCCACGGTCTTTGAAAACAATGATCTTCTGGCAGCGTTAGGATATCTTCGAAACCATCGGTTGATTTCCGTAACATACAGTTTATTCGCTAAGCAGCTACGAAAACCACATGTGTTGTACTGGTGACTTTAATATCAGGACACGTAGGCATACTACACGGACTTATTGCACTGCGCTTGACCAATAATTATTAGAATCCTTAATCAATCAAGTTGTAGAGATTACGAAGGAGAAAACTGCCTGGGCCTGCCAACTCAAACAGGGGTAAACATAGGTTGGGCTGGAACACCATAACACAATGATTAGCATAACCTAACGACTGACTATCATGCAAACTCGAAATCTGATTGGCTTCGTAAAGGGTATCTAATTTTCGATAAACTGCTCGAGAGCGCGTCCAGGGAAAACGACTGAACTTAAAAAAAAAAAAAACAACAACTAAAAATAAACCAGCTACAATCAAATTTCTCTGTTGAACAGATTGGTAACAGGGTTATCAGTTTTCGGTTTCGATCGACCTCGAGAGCAGGCTCGCCACTCGTTAACTACTGTCACTGATTATCAAAAAGTACCTTTTGTAATGCCATCTACAGTTATCAACACGTTAGCTTTTGGACGGTGAAACACATCTCCAGCTAACAAGCCAGCCCAGCTCAGCTCCTAAAATGTCAATCAAAGTTATGTCAGTAAGCAACCTTGAGGTTCGTTTTTACAACAAGACAATACAATTGCTTCAACAATTTTCACTTCAAAGATGGGAATTAAACAGAAACAAAAAAAGGTGCAATATATTATGTCTATAAAGGAAAATGCAGTGCTGAAAACAACAGTCGATCATCGGACACTCGGTCCGACCAAATTTTGAAAATGTCTAGCCAATTTCAAAAGTAAGTTGATCCCGTCATGTTTCAGTCACCATACTGAACAGTAAGGATGCACATTTTTTTCCTTTCGAACAGGGCTAAATAAGACGAACAACAGTAAAAGATACTCGGCATCCATTTATTACTAAATCAACAACTTATTCAACGTAACTATGCAACATGTACAATTTGAAGAGCAAATTTAAACTTGAAACAGAACTACACCGATGTTCAGGACTGCCAGGTCAAACAGTGGTATTTCCGTGTAGGTTTGTAGCTCGAACGAGCGCGATCCGTAAACGCAAAGTTTGAAGCGAGTGAGAAAATGGAAACAAGAAGACTGGACGAAACGTATCACAAGCACATACTCGCGCGCGAGGATAACTCTTAAGTTCCTCGCGCGATCGTCGCGTTTCCCTCCGTGAATTCTAAAAGGGAATCAAACACTCGCGAAAGAAACAAACAGAAAAATATAACCACTCTTTTACAGTCCAAAATTTTCTAACCTTTGTGGAGGAAAGTCCAAGCGCGAGTGCTATAACATTGGAGATATCATCCGAGGCAATGGCACCAGCATTCGGCAGGAAAGTCACATAGCTTGGACTGTGAGCAATAATCAGTTTGGAAGCATCAGATTTCTGCTGAGAAACACCGCGAATTATCCAAATGTTCAACGCGCTACTTTAACACGGTAGATAAAAGATTATCACGGTTGATAAAGCACAGCCGTAGCTGGGCAGTGTTCACGTACATGTCATCCCGTGGTGAAATGTGTTCGTCCCGCGATGAGTTCATCCCTCGGGATGATTATTCCATTCAAACAAAATACCTTAACTGTTAAATTTCTCTGAGACTCACTTCATTTGACGGCTCAGGTCAGATGAGAACTGCCGGGGATGATGAATTTCACCTGTTTACTTGACTACAGGTGTTAACATGATCTTGAGGGGAAATGAGTTCATCCGGATTGTGTTGTTGTGATGTTGATCCCTACACTGTTCATTCAACACAGAGATGAAATGTCACCCCGGGATCAAACGTGCAAAACATTCCACGTAAACAGTTTTTCCGGGGTGAAGAATAAGACGTTAATAACCGTTTATCACGGGACGAAAGACACCCTGGATGCCTGCTTTAATGTAGACAAAGCCTGTCTGACTTTGTTGGCACAGTTATATGCTGATAACTGCTGCCTTTGAAAATACCGTATCGGCAAGTCCGTACCCACCCCTCCCCTAACCCAACATTAACACTGACTTATTAACTTATTACAACTTGTTGAATTAAGGGAGGGAGAGGTGCGTAGTTGTCCAGCTACTGACATTGATCCAAATCACCTTGGCAACAAGAGATTAATTCGTCGCATTGACGTTGTAAAAGCCAATAAAATTCATCCTGGAATGAAAATCTCATTCGAGTTGTTATGTAAACGCAGCCTGACTAAGCAAAACAAACACTCTTTGAACCGTGGTAATGACCAGCACCTGATTTCTCCTTACAATAAGCTGCTTATTCAGACGTGAAAGTCATAAGGGAAGGAAACGTGATCTCTACCTCGACAAATACTCCCAGCCGATATCATAACATTAAAGACAGTACTTTGAATATTGATATTGGAAGAGCGCATAGTTTACTCAAATGACAGACTAATCAAGTGCTCTATTTTTCAAGATCTCTCAATCAGCACCAAAAAGCAGAAATTTGTAGACTTCCGCTTTCGGAATAACGTTTCATCATAAATCAAAGTCTGTTTTTATCTTTATTCACTAAATGGTGAAAAATTGTGTTTGCTCTAGTATACGCTTTTAACTCCGTTGGTTTTTACATTTTCCAAACCTTTTACCAGTCTATCACCCTACAATCAAGCGTATGAAGTCGTTTTTTATTGTCAAAAGGCAATCGGTTTGTACGTAATAACCATAATCCTTTCCCCTCCAGGAATTCAGATAAGTACGCTGCCCCTGACGCTGAAAATGTTTGTTTGGTCATTAAGTTACCAAAAACGTGTACAAAACGTGACCTCAATCTATGAAGGAACTATGAGGTTACCTTGTCATGGGTGTTCTTTGGCAGTAGAAAAGCAGTAGGCAAAAAAAGATGTGTCAGGATTCAGTCAGAAAACCCAGCCTTCATTACAATTCAAGCATAATGAATCTGGTTTTGAGACTGGAAAAACTACGACTCACATTTAACTACTGCGCTTGCCAATTAAAGGCTACTTTCGAAATATCAAAATTCAGCTCGATAGAGCGGCCCACAGGACAAAAATAATACAAACGAATCGCAAGGAATGTGAAAGATGATTACCATAACTTTCAATCTCCTTTCGATTTTTTTCCCTCTGGGTGTGGCTATTAAGCTGAATTTTTTATATTTCGCAGTCAAACTGTTCACATATCTACTGCACGCGTAGATTTGACTGCAAAACATAAGACGAACCTAAAGGCCGGTACAACGTAAGTTAGTAAAGGCGTGATAGAATATCAGAGTGATAATGCGTGATCCGAGAAACTGTAGACAGATAAAAGATAAAGGAATCTCTTTCTTATGTTAGGAAGAACATTTGTCTATCTTGAGCTTAACATTAAACAGCAGACGGTTCAGTTCAAAAGCTCGACTCTCTTAATCTTTACACAAGATTGGTGACGACAAAAAAAAACATCTTGGCGTTGTGCTCTTCATTGGCTTTTGTTCACACATGCAGTTAAAGAGTTTTACTGAAATGTAAAGCAAGCGTTGCTATCAATCGTTATGACGGTCAATTTCCTCCAAAAACAGACACCAATAACAAACGGATCTCACAACTGAAGTTACAAAGATGTCCATCTCAGAAACACTGAAATAAAGTAACACTGAAACTGGAGAATGGCGAAAACCAACCATGGGCATCTGTACACGTGGCTCACAATGTTACCCGTTTTGAAAGACGAGCAGGGTACAGAATTGTCGTTCTTTGTATCTTAGTGAAGTGTCTGTCTTTCTGATAAGGAGATCACAGTGAGGATTGCCGTGTTCATCTTAATAATGGGTGGGTTTCTGTCGTCCAGAAAGGTATGACAGAGGCTCAAAGAATACTAAGGACTTATGTGTGATCAGAGCTGATTCAGTGCCCATTTACAAAGTATTTGTCTCACAGGGGAGAAATGAAATTGACTGAAGTAGAATAGCTTCAAAGTAGGATTTACGTTAAAAAATCCTCAAGCTTTTTTCTAACCATTTCAGTCTTGATAAGTTCCAACCTTTTGGCAGAAGAGTTTTATCAAAGAGAGAAAACCTAAGGTGCATCCTGTAGACTGTTGTCTCCGAGAAACGTTTATGACCAGGCTGTGGTAGAAACTGAATTTCTGTGTACTGTCTTAGAGTCCATTTCAGAAAGGAATGGAACACAATGAAACTGAAATTCTGTCTGTCTTTAGAGTGGTGTGTAATGAAAGGTAGACAAGACTGTGATTGTGTGTGGATCATACACAAGTTAGATTTTAGAGAGGCTATATTATCTGTTAAAATAATGCACTAAGGGGACGAAGGTAAGAAAGAATAGGATGTTATGTAACCATCTGTGGGACCCATAATGACAGGAACTTGACTCCAAGCATTTGTTTTAGAGTGGTGTCTACTATAAAAGACAACATATGAAAGGATTGAATTGTGCAAGTCTGTGAGAATATAGTGAGTGTCTATCTCGAAGAAGTCTGTTCAAACTTAGTGTCTGATCAAAAGAGCCTCAGTATCGAAAGTTGAAATGAGAGATAAAAGCTTGATTTAAGACTGCATCAACACTATATTTGTTTCTACATGTAGCAAAGGTGGGTATCTGTTGGTGATAACATGCAGAAACGAGAGACAAGGATGGACATAGCCCATGTGTCCAAATTAAAGAGGCAAAAAAACACAAATAGAATCACTGAGTAGAGGCTTGTGATTGAAACAGATCACAAAAAAGGACCGTGACAAGGATTGGCAATTTGTATCTGCCAAAAGGATTGGAAAACAAAGTAAATGAATTAAAATGATAGGGTCTGACTTTGATCTTTGTTAGGTGCATGCCTTTGCGAGGGGTCCGTCTGACAGAGACATCTGCCTAATGAGGTGTGTGTTTGTGTAAAGGAAGTCTCAGAAATAAATCAAACATAGCAGGATTGACACTGTAGGCAAAGGGTGAAGTGTCTACCATTGATTTCTATTCCTTGGCACTGGCCAATCAATCCAGTCAGTTTTCAGTTAGTAAGCACCAAGCTGAACACCTGCTTTTCTGCTGGTCTTTGGAAATTGTTCAAAATGGAGCAAACTATGGTTTTCATGTGCTGCTGCGAAAGCAATGTAAATGCGTCATCAGAAAATTTATCTAAAACAGATGTCTCTCACTGATAGTGCAACAAAGAGATGTTCTATTAAAGTACTTGGACAAATTAGCCTATATACAATGTATGATGAAGATTACTGCTCATTGCTTTCCATATTGAAAGAGATCAATTCATTGAACTGTTAGGGTGTGATATAGCTAATTCCATCTTACATTTCAGTGCATTGTTGCATTTATGCTGTGCAGTGCAGTAAAGTGCAAGAAAGTTGTGATCCTGGTGGGAGGTGGTTATGTGTGCATGAGAGGGACAGTTTAATGCTACTTTGCTGTGCATTTGAGCAAGTTACTTATTAATTAATTACTGAACATAAAAGAGAATTGCCTGATGACAAAACTCTACCTAAGAGCAAAATGAATTTGGATGTGAAACTCTAGAATTATTTATTGCCATTGTTGGAAACTTTGAACACAAAAACTAGAAACAGGAGGGGAAATTTAGTGTTCTAAGTAAAAAAGACCCTGGAGGAAAGTCAGATAACAAATAAAGACAAACAAAAATTGTGTTGTTCAGTCAAATGCTCCCTCAATGTGTCCTCCTCATGTTCTGGCAGAAACCTAAGGCTATGTGATAACCTTTACAGCATAGGCACCATTTACTGAGAACTAATGAAGGAAGTTAAAGGTGTGTTGTACATTGGCTGCAACCTTTACTTATTTGACAGCAAATCAAAATGTACATATACTACAATGAAAATCAAACCCTTAGAAAACTATCCCGTACTAAATTGTGATTATCAAAGTGAAGCACTGCATTAACCAAACGTGTCGTTAACATACTTGTTCACCCAATGTGGTTACCGGTACTTATGTCCTTAGAGAGTGAAAGACCGGGTTATAAAGTCAAGAGCAATCACTGATCAATTTGATACATTGTATATATAAAGATAAAACTCAAATTCCATTCTTTCAACATGATGCCTTACATGCAGCTGTTACACAGAGTCAACTGAACAAATGTACACCGTGTTCATTTGAGTATGTTTCTAGGTGTGTGTTTGTTTCACTTCTTGAGTGTTTTGTACCTCTGATCCATGTCACTAATCTATTATTATATCCTGCAAATAAAGACCTTCTGGCATTTTTAACTCCAAATAGTTCTTTCTGAAGGTCTGTACCTTTTCTTATTTATTAGTTGACACGATTTTGTATTACCAATAAGAAAACTCAAGGTACAATAAAGACGTTTTTTGTTTGACACAACAAAGGCAATCTATTTCCACATGGCGTTTCATTCACATACCACGAAAAATAATAGTAATGAAGATAAGAGCAACGAAAATCCCAAAGGACCATCACGTTGATAATGAATTCAGTAGAACACAGAATAAAATCCCGGTGACGGTGATCTTAATTAAATCTAATCCGTGAGAAATCATGCTATGTTTCATCCTCTACCTACGGCTAAACGATATGAAGGTAAATTGAATTAGACGTAGAATCAAGCTTGAAAGCTAATGGTGGATCGGATCGTTCATTACCTAAAAAGAAGCGAACACCGAACACAACGTTCGGAGTTGAATTGACATACCTTTTCGGCTTCTTTAATGACTAAGGTTTCTTTTGCATCACTCAGTAAACTTGATGCTGCAGTTTTAAAACAGAAAACATAACAATACTGTAAAGGACAATAATTAAAGTATCGAACGCACCCGAAGATCTCATCTTGGGAAAGGTGGAAAGGTGTCTCCTAGCTCCGCGATCGATTGATTGAACAGCCTCATTTCAGGAGAATTTTAGCGAAGCAATACTTTCTGGCATGGTCTAAATTATGTTTGAGATACTGCTACCACAAAAATTACAACTCGAAAACCTTCATTTACAATCTAGGTTTAGTGTAAGAAACATCCACGGGACGTAATAGATTACCGTCATGAAATAAACAAGGGAGTAGAATTTCGACGGATATTTCGTCCTAGAAAAGGCAAGTTACCTACACTTCATATATCTGATTGATAGACATATTAAAAAGGAGTATTGTTGCAGTAAATTTCACATTTTAAGTTCACGATTTTACCTGTTGAAACCAAAAGAAGACACAAGCATAACAGAATCTGCTTATCCGCCATCTTGCGATCGGTCACGAGATTTTTAGTTTGCGGGCTCAAAGTAATATCCCCTGTAGGTAGAATTAATTTTCTTCGCGTTCCAGAGTTTTGATAAATTCTTTTTAATATTAGTTATTTCAAGTTCATTTAGAGCTTTCAAAGCCAGAAAACTTCAAAAAAAAGTATTCTGCATACGCAGAAATTTTTATGTAATTTAAAGAGGGTTTAATCTTGTTGTAAAAGATAAAATACATTGGTATCAAAATACAAATTCTCGCAAGCTTACATGACGTCACGCCAACGGAGCAAGCGATCAAGCGAGACAGTTCTCTCACGACCTCTGATGTTGAAGTACGTTGGTCTCTCATTGATAAATCTTTGGTTTCGTAGCCTAAGCAATGGCTAGTGACAGCGATCGTAATCTTTGGGATGCCATTGGTTTGGCAAACAACACCGATCTCTCATCGACACAAGAAAAAGAGCAATCGCTGTAAGGGGAAGACTTATCGTTTACGAGCTCTCACGCTTCGATCGAGGACTTGAGCCTCGTGCCTACTTCGTGTTGAATATTCTGTTGTTTATTTCTCCAAGGTGCAACAATGGAACTCCGGAACGTGCTTTAGACAGTACAATGACTGGTACTATACAGGGAACGTCGCTCGGTCGAAAGGTAACTTAACTGTAGTGGGAAAATGGGTAGGACCTTGCTTGACCCAAACCGCCGCGCCATCGTGAGTGAGATCATGTGCTTTTGTGAATTCCATAACATTGATGCAATTGGAAGTCAGTCTTGTGTAATTTAAGTGCGATAGAATGGGTAGACTGCTCGACTACGCTTTCACGACCAGGAACACATGTCTGAACCGAAAGCGAAACTCACATCCCGTCGTGTGTCGACGTGTGTTTGTAGGTCGTAAGAAGGGTGATGTTGGTTGACATTGTATAAAACAGTGTTTAACTACTATAAATGCACTCTGTGCTTTAGTGTAGCGTGTGTCAGTCACCATATTCGCTTGTAGACATCTGTGTGTTATACACACGCCCTTCGAAGAACGATATAAAAATGCAAAAGGTACGCGTTGCAACCTTTTGACCTGAAGCCATTCTAGAGAGCATCGTTCGTGTACGGTTCGCTTTTACGATGCTCCACTGCTTCTAACGCGCCTTTTCAAGAAAATTTAATCTCTCGAGGTGTTTGTCTTCACTAGAATGACGAATAACAGTTTAAACGTAGTCAAATTAGTGACGAACTCGGACGTAAGTTGGGGAAAGTGTTCGACGTTCCCTCTATGCCCACAGAGCTCACGAATACGAGTATTCGATAAACAGTTGTGCGCTTTATCTTCGCGTATTAATATTCATCATTGCTGTAATCAAAACTTGTATCGTCTCTCGAATACAGGGCCATTTTGTTTGTGTTTTATGACGTTTTTATTCAAGAAATCTCCCGGACGCTTCCAATGAGCTCGCTCCAGGTCTAACGCCATCTTAACCTGCAACGTTCGATCGCGGATCGGAAATCTTTGTATTTAGTTGACCGCCAACTGATTTAATCTCTTGTTGTTTGTCGTTCAAACGATCATTCCTGTTCAGCTTAGAGAAAGGGTAATTCTCGACTTTTCCATCCTCTATCAAATTGCGTCTGGAAGTCGTACAACTCGATTCAATCAAACTCTGGCAGTATCACTCCATATGTGCAGTGCTTACAAATCGCCTCGTTCGGCTTCCGACTCCTACCTTCATAACTGCGACTTTACGAAATGACTTCTCCGTTCAGTCGTAAGGTCCCTATGATGAGCACTATTCTTTCATTCTCTACGGCGAGACGTTAGGTGTAAAGCCACGAAGTGAAGATCCATCGGACGTCTACCCGTCTGCCTTGAGATTTCCTACGGTAGGGAGGCAACCCTTGGAATGGGACAAAGACTGAATTTGATCGGGAAGTGTGTTTCGATCAGATCACATTGTTAAAATAGTGTGGTCAGCAGATTTTAATGAAACAGCCTTTCGGTGAAATGCCTGTATTCCGAAAGCCTTCTTGTCTGAGATACGTAGCTTTAGATGAGTTAAAAAACTCTGTTGTCGACGGAACGATCATGAGACTCCAGTCCCGGAATTCTAGCTTGTGGTGTCTAGGGACGCAATGAGGATTTCATATACGTTACTTGTTGTCTTTAGAGAGGCATAAACATCGGCCCGTTGTTTTCGAGTCCTTAAGTGTTTTATACTACTTAAAATTGTGGTTCAAATGGAAGTAACGGAAGCCCTAGCCTTGAGAGATGTAGGTTTAAAAATAAACGAAAATTGTGTTTCATAGATAAACTTCCTTTACTGGGCTTTTACAGTCTTATACACTCAAACGGTTATCATAGCAGACAAATAATTCTTAACGGTAAAACTACAGATGTAGTCTCCACTTTTCGTCCTATGTCTTCTTTCAGAGAATTATTATGTTTCGACAGATGTATTTACTCTCGATTTACATTTATACCAAGTCCTCTGAGTTGGTCTGCTTCCCATGACAGCTAATCTAATGATTTAATGACGTTTTTCGTTCCGATTTAAGTGATCGTCTGTTAGAGGAATCTGTGTTGCTTTGTATTTAAACGCCACAATTTTTAACTCTTTAAACTCTAAGATCAAAACTGAAATCCTCATTTGTTACCTCTGTAAGAGTAATGGGGAGACATTGTTAAAATATCAAGTAAATTCACCTTGTGGGATAAATTCTCGTGACCACACTGTTTTATAATTCGTAGATATTACAAGGAGAAATTTGATGCTGATCACTCCTAGGTTTTAAAGTGTTAAACCTCTCGCTATCAAAGGTCAAAATATTACTGTGAAAGTTGTTGTGCTTTAGTAGGGTTTTGTTTATATCTCCACAAAGGCTTCAACAGTCGGTAAAACTGACTTTTAAGGGTGAAGTTTCAGCATCATGAAGAAACTTCCCGTGGTGTTGCTTATGCAATAGATAGACAGGTGTTTCTACTTGGGCCCACTCTTATGGATTTGTATGGTCAGGTAGTTGGTGCTGACGTAAGGAAGACGTAAGCATTCTGTTTTGTTACATGCAAGTGCGTAAAACTATTTCTTAGCCAATTTAAATTGTTGTTAATCTCGTTACTAAGGCCCCCTTCAGTTATCGGTAGTTAAACCTTTAAACTCTATGATCAAAATTTAAATTCTCATTTGTTGTCCTACATATTTCCTGTAGAAGTAAAAGGGAGAAATTGTCAAAGTATCAAGCAAATTCATCTCAGTTGTGTGACCTGTCCTTAATTCTCGTGATCACGCTGTTTTATAAATCGTTGATATTACAAGACAAGCATGATGCTTTTTGGATTTAAAACGTTCAATTCTCGTGACCACTCTGTTTTATAAATTGTTGATATTACAAAGAGAAATTTCTGGTGATCACTTTTAGGGTTTAATTAATAGCAGAGCCCGGTAGCCCCTGCGGACTTACTTTGCCTTTGGGCGACCAGGAAATACCGGTTTTTGCACCAAACTTTTACAGCCTTGGTTGTCTTTTGCGATCGCAAACGCGGAAGCTGAACTTGTTAGGAATGACAAAAGATAGATATCTCAAATTTATTGAAGTTAGTCTTGCCATTACCAACAATTTCAATTGCAGGACTTGCGAGCTTTAATGAGGCACGCAAAAAGGAAAAATGCTGTATGAAAACCAGATTGGGGGAAGCATGGCTCGTTGAAAAGTGTTTTGGTTAGGAAAAGCTGACATGACAGAGGCCAGTAGGCCAGTGTGTTTAAAAGTTAGTCTCGAGTCCTGGCACTTGAGAATTTATCAACGAGTAAAATAGCAAAGTAACAAAGTACTCAGTGAAGTACTGCATGGTACTGAGTTTCTATTTTCGTTGTGATACTTGAGATGACCAGGTTGGCTTTCAAGAAGACTGAAGTAGGCTTGATACGTGTTTTACTCGTTCATGTTCAAGACAAGGTGGTGACTTGGTCACTATCGTTTTTAACGTTTTTTAGTTGATATTGATACCTCTGCTCATTTACAAATTGCTTCTGGAAAGGCGAGGTATTAAAATGAATTTAGTAGGGAAAGCGAGCCATGCCTAATTTAAGCGGTGAGGTGATGTTGAAATGGGGAATCAGTGGCAGTTAAATCACGTGCACAACTCTTTCAATGGGGCGAGGAGAAGCAGTCTATTGGAAGGGGGTGAGGTCGGGTGGGGGGCGTGGAAAGGTGGAGGGGGGCAGTGTCAGGCGTCTATTTTGAAGTGAAGACACCATTAATCAATCAACATTTGTGGATGCAATATGATCGTTCAGTATCAAATTTGCAGGGCTATTAGCATTGACGTAAACGGCCAGTTTTGTGCAATGTATGAAGAAAACAAAATGACGATGATTAAGCTCGATAACGAAATGTTCAAGACGGAATGATTAGCATATCACAACTTTTGGAGTTGCAAATGTACATTATCTGTAACATTGTGTATCACGGTTGGGATATTTATGATGGAGATGCTGAGTGACTCGGGGTATTCTTGGCTATGCATTGGGACTTGCCTGCTATAAATTTCTACCAGTACCCAACTTTTCGTCATTTCTATCGGTTACCTCTCGAAATTAATGAACAGAGAGACGCTGAGAAAGATACAGTAGCTTCCATACGAGCAGTGATGGTGATTATCTATAGTTAAAAAAGTTTAAAATTTGATGACCGTTCTTCTCTGTTCTCTGTTGGGATTACTTTTCGGAAAGGGAAGACTAAGAAGAGCATGGTCTGCGAGTGGTTTGGCCACGGGCGATCGTACAGTACAGAAGCATTTCTTATTAATTATCATATTATCAACGATAAATATTACATTTTTGTCATTCAAATGCTGTATCTATGGTTGTAATGCCCCCTATAGTGTTATTCAGCCTTTGTCTGTCTTTTATTATCGGAATTCAATTAAATACTAGGCGCTAAATGTCATGTATCTGTGACAAACTGTAAGAGGTAAAGTAAACATAGAGACGCAGCACCTGCCTGTCAAGGATTTATTGGTTGTTCAAAGCGACAAATTTGAATAACGGACAGAAACTGTGTGAAGGGGAAGTTTCTGACTCTAATTTGTGTGGCCCTGAGCGGATATTACACAATTGCCGGGTGAAGATCATTGCGTGACAGTTAATAACGTTTTTTAGTTGTTGAGGAAGGCCTTCCGTCGAACACTTGGGTCCGGGGTTCCCTCCCCGATAAAAGGGGCTTGAGTGCGGGCTCATCTCCTGAAGCAGAGGCTAGGATTCGAGCCTTCAGTTGTACCCTAAAGGAAGTATTAGTTCTACTTATCTTACAACCATTTAACGGGAAAAGACTAGGATACCTTTCCCGCAAATCTTTTGCATGGTTATGCATACCTTCTCCGAATCAAGCTCAACTCAAGCTCGCCTTTTCTTTGAGAGGAAACGTATCAGAGTAATGCATGTGTAATTAATATGGCACCACACTGAAGGATTCCCAAGACTAGAGGCGCTGCGGGTACTTGAGGTGCTGTGCTTACAATGTACTTGAAATGCTTTACTTACTTGAGAGTGTATCAGACTAATCTGTGAGTGTGACTATATGGCGTATTGACATGAAGTGTAAGGCCACTTCACTTGTTCGCTCGATTCTTCGCTCCTTTGATTCCTGTTAAACAATTTTGTACATCCGCTGAGCATTGCGTAACGTTTGGCATATACTTCGCTTATGAAATAACCTGATTTTCTCACAATGAAACTTTTCAACTAAAATCACGGTCATGTAAGCGGCCAAATGATTTACAGAAGAGTTCGGAACTTGCTTTTCATAATTTTGTGTGGGATAAATGCGGAACAGATATGTTTAGTAGACGGCTGTTACATGTGACCCAACAAAAACTTTGTCATGCGTGGTAACGTTTTCTAACAAATAAATCGAAACGATATACCCACGAGTGGCTTATAATTCATTTTCCGTGTTTAGTGGCCCATAGCCAGTTTGATTCCCCTCAGCTCGGATACGTGAGCGGAAATGCAGAAATTATGCAAATCCACCATTTCCGCGTTACGCGCCTTCCCTACTCACAGAAATCAGTGTGCGTTCTTATTCTTAATGGACAAGCGGGAACCAGGATATAACGTAACGAGGCGCTTGCTTATCAGGGTATTGTGTTTTGTTTCAGAGTGCTGCTGAACCAGACTTGGTAAGCATTTTGGATATGGTGAGTTGTAGCAAGTGCCCGGATGTACCTGCTGCAAATGGCAGTTATTCAGTTGAGCAAAGGTGAGGCGTAATGTTATAAAGGCCCCCGCAAACGAGGAAACGTTGCGGAAACATTGTTTCCCGAAATATTTATTGGGTGCGCAAACGAGCAGGAAGCAAAAAATTGTTTTGCTTTCTTGCTGCGCGAGCGAAGAAACATTTACCGAGGAAGCTAAGCAAACTGTTTCTGAAAATCTTCAGAAACATTTTTGCTTCCGCAACAAATGTTGCGTGTGCGTGCGAACGGGGAAACCACGACAATGTTTCCTCGTTTGCGGAGGTCTTAACTTGATGACAGTATCTTCAATCGCGACATTGCTCAACTACTTTTTTCTTGCGTTTTTATCGCGATAGTGGCGGCTAACTTTGAGTTTGAAATAACTGTGGTCAAGGCAAAGGAAATTTGTCCAGATAAACAAGGTGTTCAAGTAGTTCACACGAGTAAACTATCTCGAAGAAGAAACTAAACTTGGATGGCGTTACTGCTGTGGTTTGCTAGACGCCAGAAATCACTCAAAAGCATCATGTTTGGTTGGCCCAACTGTGTTGAGTTTCTTCAAATAACAACACCCTAAACGTTCTAATTTAGTGCCCTTGTCTTGAAATCATTTGAAATTACTGAAGTTAGTACATCGAGCCGTAGAATCTTTGTCTGGAGCATGGCGTAGACTTTGCTATAACTCTAAAGACTCTAAGGGCTCTAAGCGTGGATTTTTGTTAGAGGTTGTTTTTTTTTTGTTAAGTTTGAATCCGTATCTACCCTTTCTTTCGTGAACACGACTAGATCATTATTTTTGCGGATTCTTTTTGGATACAGACGTGCTCCAGCTATTCGAAGTGTGCTATATTAGCGTGACAAGTTAAAATCAAGGATCTTTTCTTCCTATTGATTACGAGGGTTAAAAACGCAATCCAAGAAATGAGATTATTATTGTTATAATTAATAATATTAACCTAACAAACCATTTTGAGAATTACATCGTAATTTTTGCTGGAACAGCTCTTTGTTGTCACGCGTCAGTTATGTTTCGCTCGCTGGACGGCGTGACATGTTGCGTTACGCCAAACCGTCACGCTACGTGTGAATGTAGTTAAGTGCCTTACATCACGTTTTATTGACAGAAACCATAGAGAGGCCGAGGAACACATTGCAGTAGTTGGTGAGACGTTCGTCATGTTAAAAGAAAAGACTTATTAACTTAATCCCGAGCTGGTTTTCCTTGCTTATCACTAAAGGGCAAACCGTGTTTGTTATCTATTCCGGACACAGAAGTCATTCCCTTGCGTTTCGTGTTGTTTTCAACGTTCTTGAAATCTGAATTTTAATGTGACGTGATATGAGATTAATGACTTGGTGCGGCTTGTTAGCAAATCAAATACACGTTAATTTATTTCCATGAATATTTGCCAAGGACCTCACCTGACATTTGTTTTCACTGTTAGAATGGTAAGTGGTTTGGAGTATGCTAACTGGGGATCGTAAAATTATTGGCTAGAAACAATCTCATGAGTTTTTGCGTCAAAGATTACCCATCTTCTTTAGTCTCTTTCTCACCGTATTATACTAATATTCTACGATCATTGCACAGCTGTTATAATCTTCGAATTTAAAACATTATTTTCGTTCATCATGGTGGGGTATATCGCAAGTTATCTTTCAAACGTTATTTGCTTTTGAATATCGCTTTTCGGTTTTTCCCCTCAGGCAATATCAAAGAACACATGTATGACGTGACTAAAGTAATTCATGCAGCTTGAGCGTTAATTATTCAGCTCGTCAATAATTAATTTTGTGATTTCTCAACAGCTGTCAATGTAAATAACAGCGAGCAAAAAGAGACGCCAGTTGCAAGGCAAGAACGCTCCATCTTCGAACACATCAACAATAATTTTCGACCCTCTGTCATTATTTCTCAATCTAATGGTCGCGAGAATGGTCCAAGCGAAAATGGGGTTCATAAAACCACTGGTGAGACGACTGTCTTGTCCAACCTCGATTGTTTACCCTCGGAAGGAACGAAACGAAATGTTGAAACGTCAGGTAAGTTCTTGTAGTTTCGATATTCCGCGTTCGTCTTACCTATTTCCCCACTTTCGGAGGTTTCCAAAGAATCAAATCCACAAAGTTTTAAGTGAAAGTCTGAAACTCTCAACATCTTCAATTTAAACTTGTAACATTTTAAAATTTTATATATTCGTATGTTCGTATGCTATGATATTTAGTCAGTTGTAATATCGGCGTCGCCTTGTTTGTGAGAGAGGAATCAATACAATTGGAATATTTCGGTGACAACCGCTGTTGTTTTAAAAATTCAGTGTAAATTTCGACAGAAAATACTAAAGCGCTGAAGTCTAAATTTCTAGACTACTGCTTTACATGTATAGTGTCATTTTTCAGTGAGAATACCTTATGTTTCTCTGCCACTACAGAATATATACTCGGCAAGATCTATGCTACACTTGAACTAGACGTCTAGTTGGTACTGAGTTATATCTCAAATTCGGGGAAAAAGATACGTGGAACTGTTCGTGTATAAGCAGTGATAAATCCTGTTCAGATTAGGTTCACCTTTGGACAGCAGGAGTTTAGGTATCAACTCTGTCGAAATCAAATCAGTCCAGCTCATTTAGACTATCTGAATGCCAATTTAGGCCCTACGACTTTTCCTGCGACTGTCGTATGCTGTTTGTGTAGAGCTCCCGCTGCTCACATCAAGCCAAAGAAAAAAAAATCGTATACAACTTTCGTTATTTAACATTGCTTTCACCTGTCGCCCGGTTTTAAAACTGGCTGAAATCCCATACGATTTTGCGTGTTGCCCGGCAAGGGACGATATGTATCGTGCCCTTATCGAAAGCTTATTACGTACAACAAAGTCGTGCCCTTCAGGTGAGATGGAGAAAGGAAATTTCACCGTTCTGTGCTGACGTTTTCCTTAAGGCTATGGACTCCGGTCGGAAACCAAAATAAACGACACACGAGCATAGCCGTGCTTTAAGGCATTATGTATAAATACGACTGATGCGTTTAGTTTAGGGCCCTAAGTTACACATATAACGACAACTACAACCTTGCTAGGAATATCTTCTTCATAGAACTTTCTCAAGCGGATGAATGGCTGCTGTATATTACCACATTTGTCTCAAAAGTTATACGCTTTCCTGAACAAGTGGCACCAGCAATTTCAAGCATCGTAAGACCGTTTGAGAACAGTTAAGAAATGTTGGCGCACTGCGATTTATTTTGCCATTGTGGTCAATCCCTTATACCATGATATAAGCATGTAGATCCTCCTTAGTATTCTGTATATATTTTGTATGAGGCTCTGTGGGGGGACTTTTTTCAAACATCCTGGTATATCATGCTCTTTAGTGACTTGTTTGTGTGAATATGTATGATGGACACTGATGCTTTTAGATTTCATCCATAGAGCCAAATGTTAGTATCACTTTGTTACAGCACAAAAACATCACCACAGGAAAGCACTGCTCAGTAGCTTTCATTTGAATGGTCACACTAAAGAGTTTCATCGAGAGACCTAAACTGAGGACCATCTCGTATGGCAAAATAAGCAGCACCAAAGGAAAGAACTGTTTAGCAGCTTTCACTTCAATGGGCCATATTCGTATTCTCGGTATTGAACTGGATCTAGCATGAAGTGGAGGCTCTTGCGGGGGAATACATTTACGTGTGAAAAGATTCCCCCGCAAGAGCCTCCACTTCATGCTAGATCCAGTTCAATACCGAGAATACGAATATGGCCTATTGTCACACGTTCATTATACCGAACAATAGTTACTGCTCAGAACTTTTCATTTGATTGGTCACCTTGAGCCCACAATGCAGCGAACCATATTTGTCCTTTGACTTCCACTCTCAACTTGTTAACCCATAAATATATGTTATTCACCGGCCGGGAGGTCCGTATTGGGAAAAACTGTGCCCTCTGTCTCGAGTACGGCCCGAGACAGAGGGCACAGTTTTTTCCCAATACGGACCGACAAAGGCCGCTGAATAACATTTTTATTTATTTCTAAATTCTATTTTTAGAAGGTAAGAGAAACTATCAAGAAAAATTTGGAAAAGTCATGTTTTTATTTTACACATTGTCTCATCAACGTGTCAACAAATGTACAATAAAATGAATTGGTCAGGAATATTTTTACACTGTGTGAAGTTTCGCTTTCAAAAGTCAACAAAGTTGAACAATAACACTGCTCTATTGCAAAAAACAGTTAAGACAAATTGAAACTTCGCTCTTTCAATAGACCATTTTACAGTTGTGGCTGAGTTACCTGGCCTATGAATGGAAGCGAGGCTGAGGGTGACCTTGTTTTGATACAAACCTTTCTGTTTTTCTTATGTAAATGCAGACTAGTTAGCATTACAACAACATGATTTACATGATAAAAGCAGTGAGGTCTCTATCAAAACAAGGTCACCGGTAACCTCGCTGCCATTTATAGGCCAGGTCACTGAGCGAACAACTGTAAAATGGCCTATTCGCAACTTCACTCTGCGCTTAGCGTAGTTGGTTACCATGACCGTGGTCAGGAGATAGGAAAATACTGCCCGCTCCCGGAACCAATCAGATTGCAGAATTCTCAGGATACCGCCCGCTCACGTTCAAAGAAATAAATAATACCCATTATTATTCATTCAAAATATTTCCCCGTTTCTGATTGGTTAAAACCACACACATAATTCACCATAACTAGCTGCTGTTCACCAAATTTGGAAAGAAACTTCGTCATATTGAATCAATGACGTCAAAAGTGCAACCCGCTGCAGATTATTGAGCCGATGACGTCAAAAGTGCAGCCCGCTGCAAATTATTGAACCGTTGACCGAAAAAAACTGAGGACGAAATTGAGTTATTTTATTTTAGGTCTACAAATTTTTGGAGGGTGCGAAATTGTTAAAAATAAAGCTCATTTCTCCTTTAAGAGTTTGAAAATATTTTGAGTGAATAATAAAGGAATTTTTTCCCTCCTCGACCTGCAGAATTCTTCATATCCTACTCAGCCTCATTCAATAATTGCTAAATATCAACATTTGTATTCTCCTAACACGTCTCACTTATTTTGTACGTTACATGTAGGGAGAATTTGTATAGATGTTAACTCAACTGATCCCTGGTGACCATTTCCTGTAAATTCATGCCCTGTATGCTTGACGAAATAGTGACATGGTAAGGAGAGGATAGATCGTGGTCACCATTGGGAACTAAAGGGTCAACATACCAATTATTCATTTGAAAGCTACTAGTCAGTACTTGTAACATGAGTCTGCAGATGGAATTATAAATATTGAATAATGAAATGAAAGCTGGTGAGAGCGTATCATCCAGTGGCAATGTTCAAATCTGAAAATCCAAGCTGTGAAACAGCTGCTACTTGTGATAAACTATTGAACACTTTCCTTATCCAAACTGAATGTGTTTTATTTTATTTTCCTTTGCCTTTAGACAACACCGAAGGCGAGAAAAATATATTTGAACGTGTTAGGATAAACTCGTACATCGACAGCTTGGCACAACAAACATCATTCACTAAAGAAGGAAACGGGGGATTTCCTTTCTCCGATAAACTCCGGCAGCTAACTACAATAAACAAAGAAACCGGCAAAATGTCGACGTCGGTACATCCTTTGAGAACAGGCTATGACGCCGTGACTTCTGGTCGTACATTTCAACAGCTTGCGCCAACGAGCGGACCGCATTCTAGACCAGCAGGAAATGTAGTTTCGGCGAGAATTGTTAATGGTCAGCTCCAGTCCCTTGGAACTCAAGTTATTGCTCCGCAAGAGGTATCTCATGTGGACGCGAACGTAATATTTCCTTCAGTTACTCCAATAAAGTATGCAAACCCAGCCTCAACGTCTTCGAATATCAATAATTCAAATCCAAATCAGGATGTTTTGCCTGGGTTTAACGCGGTGGACGGAAACACAGTTGTTAAAAACAACGGTGTAATTGAGGCGAACTCGACAATTATTCAACCAAACGCGGTGGCAAAACTTAAACGCATAGCATCTGAGAAACCGAGTGGAGAGCATGCGCAATCGAATTTGGTGCCAACTCACCTGGTTGGCCCTTTTATAAGTACCGGTCCTCCTCCTCCAAATTCCTACGTTGCCGCTGTCAGAACTACGCATGGCCAAGCCTTACACAATGGCTTGCAGCTATCGGCGTACCCATCACAATTACAAGCTGTACATTCACCACTTAAGAGACATACATCTCCTGCAGGATTCCAGCTGGTGCTGCCAGTGCTTACCCCACCATCTCCTGTGGTTAACCGAATAATTTTGCCACAGCCAACAGCTGTAGAGAGGAACGTTGTATCGACGGATAAACAACTCAATTTGGTTTGCGGAGAAAGACTCGTAGCGTCGCCTGATTTACCAGAGAGAGTATTCCGACCTGTCTCTCCTGCCAGGGTAGGATTTTATACCAATGCCTCTCCGCGTGTAAGTCAAGAACGTGTTCTATTTCAGGCGCGTAGTCGACATCATAGTTCGCCGTTAGGCGCTCGTCGATCCATTTTTACTAGAAAGACTGATATTGACAGAAGGGGCTCGGTGGAGGAGGAACTCGCAGATCAGTCTTATGAATGCGCCTTGCGTGAGTCAGCAAACAGTCCCGACATTGAAAGGTATCTACGCTGTGAGTCTCCTATGACCGTTCTGAGCTCACCGAATTTCAAATCAAACACTTGTTCAGGTGAATGTTATTCTATGGAATCATGTGATAGTCATGTTGATTCAATAGCGGTCTGTCATGGAGAATGTGAAGACATCGCCATTGCAAGTCAACCTGCAGAAAGATGCGAAGATTTTTCTACGCCTAAATCGCCTGAAAGGATGTTTTTGGGTGAAAGTGATAAGAGTGCGGAAGCTAGCAAGCGGAAACTCAACAGTGCGATGGTGCGTCGTCTGGAGCCCAGACTCCCCTCGCCTGTGCGCGAACATAACGGAGGGGACTTGTACCGAGACCCCAGCCAGTTGACTCGCGAAGAAAGAGCGCTTCAAAGAGCCATGATGCAGTTTAGTGAAATGGAAATGAAGGAGAAAGCCAAACAAACTAACAAGAAGGTCTCGTTTAAGAGGCGTCTTAGAAAGCGCGGCAAGGTAATGTATTATGCCCCTTGCTGCCCTGATGATTCATGAAATAAGTCTTTACCCTGATCTGACTAGCCTCCCACGCAGTCGTATTTCAACTCCTTCCCACGAACGTCTGCTTACCCTAAAGCAACATTCCTTTCCCGTAGCTTAGCCAATCACATTTTACCTGCTGAATTCTGGAAAGTGACATCACCCTCACAACAAGAAACAACGGACTTCAATCGAGCGGTTAGCACTGTCTGCGTGCTCTATATTGAAAATTTCACATTTAACTCACTTCCATTTGGCTGCAATCCAGGAATTCGACAAAGGGAAGAGCAATTTGCCTACTGGGTATGGTGTTTATTTATGATATTGTTAGCGGGGGGTGGGCGCGGGGGCGGGGAGTGGCGGAGCAAATTGCCTCCGCTTCATAATAAATTTCACACGCACAGAAAATATGGTGCAGTCAAGGTCACAGTCATTACAAGAAGTCCCAGTGATTTTATAGCTGGGCTGATACTTGCTCTATGTAGCCGCGGGTAGTCGGTCTAAAATGTAAGCGCTCCATGTAATCGGGCTCTTAGTGGTTGCCAATTACCCCAAAAGAGTAGAACACTGTGCACATTTGAATTTTAAAGCTTTGTGCTCACTAGCGACGAAAGGTGAGGAGGTGAGGACGCAAGCATAAGCACAGACACGTGCGTAGATATGATTTTCGTCTACATTTCCTCGAACCAAAACCTCTGCTTGCGCTTGTGCTTGCATTGTGCACGACCTCACTGGGACGCAAACACAAACGCAAACAGAAGAAGAACGGAAGTTTTGTATTTTATGTGTCGGCCTTGCGCTTGTGCTTATGCTTGCGTTTTGTATTTCGCTTGCGCTTGTCCTTGCGTCGCTAGTGAGGACCAGGGTTAAATGAAGTAGCAGACAATTCTTTAAGCACTTGACTCGCCACCCTGGTTGGCACTTGTTCACAGGGATGGAAAGGACATTTTGAGTCCACGGTAGAGTGAGCACCCATACCAAACCATGGTGTAATTTCCCCGCGGTATATCTTCGAAGTCATTTTGAGCGTTGTGAAAGAGTGCTAGCCCACCACCCTCGACTAGCCCTAGTTTGCCATCCTATTTCTGATAAGTTACCAGAACGCGCATGCGTCGGAGTTGTTGACATTGTCACGAGTAGTACTGAGTCGTATCCCAAAAGTGTACAAGTGTCATAAGGCGCAAAAATCCTCACGCCCAGCTTAGTGTTTGGAAGCAGCTTTTGACGCATTACGGCAACAAATTACAGTCGAGCCGCCCTTTACCACCACCTTTCTTAAGCGACCACTCAGCCCAAAACTAGACACTTAAATTAAGTTGTTAATTGATTGATGGATGGAAGGACGTACGTACAGAAGGCGGGCGGACTAACTGCCTGACCGGCTGCATACTATGGTTTATTGTTATCTTGTTTTAATTAGTGCTCTCTGGGATACGTAGTTTAGGCCTTTACGTGATTTGGACCTGGGTCTCCATCACACGAGCTTTTATTACAAGTATGTCAGTGTTTTGATTTTCTTACTTTATTTTAGGATAAAACAAAGACGATAGTCAATGGTAACAAAAAACAGACAGGTAAATTTATCGTAGACTTTATTGATTTCATATTCTTTATAGTGCATTTAGCCTGTGTCGCTGTTTGGAGCATGAAAACGGTGGACCAGTAGCACGTGATGGCTTTCACGTTGTAATGCATGTTGTCCATGTGATCTGCCATAGGAAAAAACAGTGGAAAATAGGACAAATTGCGGAAAATCGCGAGTGATTTCCCAAGACTACATTTGATTGTTTAGACACTGAATAACGAAACAATAAAATAATTTACTGAAATAATTAGTTGATTACGGCCATTACTTGATTTCTTACGCTTTGAAGCCTTGTCTATATTTCTCTTTTGGAGATTTTTGTTCGTTTGTTCCGTGCTATATGAATGGCGTTAATATTCGGGGATTTTGCTGGTTTAAATATTTCCTTTTACTGTTTCATTGTACTCTCCCTGCACGGAGTTTATTTTAAAGAGCTTGTTTATAATACACATTCTTTTTATTTGCAGCAACCAAAGTTTGGTTGAAAAAATTTAAACGCAAAGTAAGTATTGTATCAACTACGTACAGTTAAATATATATTTTATCAATTACATTTATGTTATTGTTACTAATTGTTCCGACCCACAATGTAAACTACTGATTCTACCAATAATTGTGCAAGCCAAGAAAGTTTATTATTTATTTATTTGCCTATTTTAAGTACAAAGTATAATGCCTGAACAAACTTCATTTTGTTCTCGATAATTTGTTTTCTCAAATAATTCTTACGTCATGTTGCTGTACTTCAGCTATAGACCAACAAAACGGCAGGAAACTATTACCAACATCTAGAGTTTACCTTAGCTATCTCAAACGCTTTCTTCTCCTTGCTGAGCCTCAAACATTTACACGCACAATTCTCTTATCATTTTGTCTGTCCATACCTCAAAAACACAGGGTGAATCGCTGTGTTTATGTAGGCGACACATTTCTCAGTAGCCATCTTATGTCACGCGCTGCGGAAAAAAAAAACTAGAATTCAAACTGTTCCATTTTGAAAACAAAGCAAGTTACCGAGCTGAAAACAGGCAAGCAGGTATATTTCCAATATGTCTTTTTTGTGATAAAGGTAAAAACAAAACAAAAAACTGTTTACTTTGTAATTTCATGTTTTTGATGTCACGTACCCACCAAGAATTACAATGCGTTAAATAATAACACAGGATATCTGTTGTGGACGACGATACTCGGACAATGCTATGTACCGTATTTTGAATATTACACACCGAGATTGTGTCAGACAACGAAGAATGATTCCTGGCTAAATTTGTGCCCAACATTTTTAAGACAACAGGTGGGTTCAATTGCCTTGTTGACCTGTTTTGAATGTTGTCCTTTTCAGCGCCTATGGTTCTCTCAGAGACGAAGCATAACAGTGAAACAACCAGGTATTTTGATATTTAAAATACATGGCATTCATGCTGTTGCAGCTGCTCATTTTTCACTCAACGAAATTACTAATGTTATTAACAAAGCTTTTGGAGCTGAAGGAAAAGTTGTGAGCAACAGAATAAAAAGGCGCTCCTCTTCACGTCATACCCAAAAGAACTAGATTTAGATTGAGAATCAGGTTTGGAAATTGAGTTGTTCAGTTACGTTTTTGTTGTTCTGGTTTGCATTGTTTTTCAATTCCGATAGATAACGAAAAATTTGAAATTTTGCTTGGACAAAACAATTGTCTGTTTTCTTGAGCATTTGTGTCATTCTGTTCATTGCCATT
Organism: Galaxea fascicularis; assembly: GCA_948470475.1. NCBI lineage: Eukaryota > Metazoa > Cnidaria > Anthozoa > Scleractinia > Euphylliidae > Galaxea > Galaxea fascicularis. The sequence goes on from OX419344.1 coordinate 19,337,742, forward strand.
TTTCCTTAGTGCAAGACGATACGGCTGCTGTCAAAAGTGGCGTCGATCATCAAACGCTCGTCAAGAGAAAACGTTTCCATTCTCCACACGACAATGTAAGGTTTTGGGTGTTGCTTTGGTACTTGTGTTTGTGCCTGTATTACAAAGCAATATAAATGTAAATGGTGTCTGAAACAGCCTATCATGGTTTACCTGCTTGCTTGAAAATCATGAGGCCGTGTTGTTTTTAGTTATGGTTCTTTATATCGACCAACTTGAAGAACCAACGCCTTCTGAGCATTTAAACTCACCCATTTTCTTTTTGTTAGTTTTATGCTTCGAACTGCCGTATTAAACACTTTTGTTTGCTCTATGAACAGGAACAGCCAGTTAAAACTAGAAGGAAGTCTACCGAGACAGGTAACTTTTGGCGATGCAATCTCGTTTTTAGTAGGTTTTATGTAGTGCTTTTTAACCTCGTTTTTAGTAGGTTTTATGTAGTTTTACGTTTTAAGCGTTGATGAAAGTAGGAATATTGATATCGGCGCTATATACGTATTATTATTATCAGTATTATTATTATTATTATTATTATTATTATTATTATTAGAATGGAGTTTCAACAACAGCAACAACAAAAATAGGATGCATAATTACGGTGATAATAACTGTAGTCTCCCTTATGGCCCTATGAAAAACTAAATTAAGATCGTATATAAAATACTAATATATAAAATGACAAAAAAAGCTAAAATATTCTATAAATTCCGTAACTGTCCGCGTGAAAGTCCACATAATAAATCAAAGTAGCTTCTTTTAAATTCCTCAACCGACGAGGATGGCAACTGCGACGAGAACACCACAAAAAAATAGGTTTGAAGAGCAAAACACTTCCGTTGACTTCCGTGGAATGGCGGTTTCTTTATTCTTGGTTTTCACCCGCGTGACAAGGCGGCCATGTTAGTAGTCAATACCATACAAAGTTAACATCATTCATACAATTGTTTTCGTCGAATTTGTATAGTTATAAAGTTTAGTTCCTAGCGAAGAGACAGGCAATTGTTCTTGACCACCAACATGGCCGCCACGACGTCATATGCAAACCAGCAATGGCCCCCACCAGTTGCTCCTAGTTGTTGAAAACGAGATGAAGCTAACCAGCGGTTGTTACAAACTTAGATTCCAGTCTGAATGCAAGTTAATGAAGATTTTTATAACTCTCTTTTACTTGCTGTTTACCTCACATTTTGCTAAAAAGTAGCTTGTAAGCGCATTTTCTGTAAGAACTATGAAAAGCTGGGTTAACTCATAATCTTAGTCGGCGTTTTTCTGTTATCAAACACACTGAAACTCGCTCTAGCATTTAGAATCCGTTCCAAGCTGTCATGTTTGGCACATCCCCCTAGAATTACAATTATTACCAATTAATTATAATCTTACATTTAGCTATCAATACTGCTATGACAGAAAATACAAACACATCAAAACAAAATAGAAAATCTAAAAGCCTCGTTCTTTCTTTTTGCCATCTTTTTTTTTTCGTGACCAAGTTCTATCGTAAAAGTAGCTGTTTTATCATTTTTTAACCAAGTGAAAAACTTAGTTATTCCGAACAGGTGCATGCTCGCTTAACACGGTTGCGTTACCATGGCGTGTCTACTTCAGGTGTTGGCTCAAACTTGTCATTACCCGCTCATGTAATTAATAATTCATCGTTATAATTTCTGATATAGACAAGCAAGCTGTGGCCGCCAAACCAAAGGATGTGTTTGAAACTACAGAGGTCTCACCAGATCGCAAGAGTACGGTAATATATCTTGCACATATTTTCTTATTTCGTCTTGCTTTGGTTGAGTTTTTTGAGTTTACTTGCAATATGCAAGTTTTTCTTTTCATTCATTGCGTGAAATGCAAATCATTATCAGCTGGAGTTTTAGTCGTTTAAGGTGTCTAACGTTTGGAAATATGTCTTAACGAACACTCTTACTCTTGACAACACATAATGTGGATAGATTGTTTGGGTATTTCCGAATGCTACGGAAACTGCTGATGTTCAGCCTTGTGTTATTGCGTGGGTGTCGTTTCTGAGATGCTGCTTAATGGATAGCGGTTGTGAAATGTAATTATCGATTTCAAATCCATAATGAATCGATGATGCATCGACCAAGATCGGACGACGTTTGAGCTATAATCGGATGAGCGGGCGCTAACGACAAGATATTGGGTGTAAATTAAGAAATCGATCGTGAATAGACGAAAATCGGATGGGATTTCGACATACGATCAAGGGAAAGTGACAGAAAATGTTTTGATAGTTATATTACCCCACGATGTGGGGAAAATGTGGAATTGGCATTAAATTGGCCACCCTGCTAGTGGAGCCTTTCTTGAACTCCGAAAAGAAAGACTCTGCAGTAATTGAGTCAAGTCTTTCTTATATTTTCGCTCAGACTGGAAATTAGTTCGTAATGGTTTTCAAGAGTCTCTGGGCTGTTGAAGAGAATAGATCTGCTAGTATCGTCACATTCTTTTTCAGCCCACAAGTTGGCCTAAAAAGTTTTTTGTTACCTTAAAAACCGTCCAGAACAAGTTTTATATTTCGGGCGAGAGAGTTAGGTTTACAGACTTGCGGTTGCAATTAACAACCAGCGCGTCTGCGAAGTGGCAAAAGGAATGAGAAACTCATAGTAAGAGTGAGAGAGAAGTGAGGTGGTATTTTCTATAAGCGTAGTAAACGAATGAATAATGTAATAATTCTGTACTCTAAGACGCATACTCGGGAAAAGACGAGAACACGGTTCGCCTTGAGCTTCTTGTCTCCCACTGGTAAAACAAAATGGTGCTTTAAGGCGTGGAGAGGCCACGTCCGTTCAAGAAGCTGCACACTTTTAATTTACAGAATATTGAAGAATATTTGTTGCAGCTTGGCTTCAGTTATCGCAAAAAAGGAAAAGCGACTTCTCGTTTTCGCAACGATTGCGGCGCCGATGCAGCCAGTTGCCTCACTGGCGAAAAAAAAAAACTGATTAGAGGCACAAACCTTAAAAGTTTCCTTTTGTCCTTCGTCTGCCCTTTCGAGGATTTAAAACGCTTTTCTTCTCGACTTTTGTCAAATCTTCGTCTATTAACAGAAACAACTCTGAAAGAAATCGTTGTTGGTTTTGCCATCGACAAATTTCTTTTGTGACGTAACAAACGAGGATAAGCGCGCGCAAACGACAGCCAATTAGATTCAATGTTTTAGCTTACGAGTGTAAGCGCGTAATTTTGAATTTTTCTTGAACGAAAAGGTGCCTTAAGGTGATTCCTCAGTATTGCATTGCGCATCCCTACTGCGCACGATTTCGCGTCATTAGCACGCACAAATTAGCGCGTGCACGTACTGACAACGAAAGAATTTCCATCAAGCTTAACTCGATAGCGAAATAAATGTTCGTTTTCTTTTAAACGAGCATGGTGACCTATATTTTTTATTGCATAATAATAGTGTACATATTATCCTCCTTTATTTCAAAAAAAACTAAAAAATTTTATCGGAAGGAAAAAAAGATATAGGTGAAAGAGTGCACGAAACCGTTGCTCTGTGATGCAAATTATGACCGCGAAAATAACGACTCTACCAACTCTTTACGTCCACGTCGTTTTAAATAGTGTGATGTTTCCACAAATTTTATATGATATTGTCCTATATGCTCGACACTTTCTACCTGTCAAGTTTTTTCCCGAGTATTTCTTTTAAAAACTATGTTTCGAGCTACCGCAAAATGTAACGTGGACCGATGAATAACGTGCGTGATTAGAACGAGTACACGCATAAATGGGGCAAGATTGGCCCGTCGCATCTCTTAAACGAGAATGGTGACCTATCATTTTTATTGTATTTTTCGAAACAGTGCTCGGTAGAGAACATTCAGGGAAAGTTTAAAAAAAATTCATCGGGAAGTTTTATTTCTAAGGAATCACCTTAACAAAACAAAACAGAACGTGCTTGGCGTTTAAATCGACATCAATTCGTGGTATCCAGATGCAATTTGATGTTAACTCTAATCACAGGGCGCCCACAAGAGTTAAGGAAAGAATAAATTAATACTGATTGAATTATTGGCATTTGTCGATTGTTTCTTGTGCTTTTCTTTAGTCTACATGCACATTCAGTTTATATTTACGCGACAGCACAGTAGTCGTGCGAGGAGCCAGTTTTGTGCGCGAGCGCCTTAAGCTAATATGCTAATTAGCTATGTAAAATTGTCAATTTTATTTACATAGGGTACAGAGCTAATTAGCATAGTAAGCTCAAGACGCTCGCGTACAAAACTAGCTTCTCGCACGACTACAGTGCTGTCGCGTAAATATAAACTGAATGCGCACGTAGACTAAAGAAAACCACAAGAAACAATCAAAGTATGCCAATAATTCAGTTTTATTAATTTATGTTTTTCTTAACTCTTGTGGGCACCTGTTCTCCAACCTCTAACAAATATCTAACTAGTGTTGAGAAAGCGCGCGTTCGGCCTCATGTGTGAACAACTTTGTAATTTTTATTTTGCTTGTTTGTAGGATAATAAAGCGGCTAACGTAAGAAGAAGTTCAAGCGATAGTAAGTTTTATTGCACGGCGCTTTTGCTTTCCTTTGAGTTGGTTTTTATTTGTATTGGCAAAACTCACAAAATAAAATTTGCTTGTTTAGCGCGCAGATGTAAGAAAACCAAACCGGAAAACATCCCAGAAAGTACCTCATGTAAGAGATCCTCGAACACACCCGACCTTGACATGGGGAAAAAGGTGTTGAAACGAGCCAGAGTAGAGCTTGAACCACTGCAGGTGAAAAGTCAGGTTAGTTCGTGTAGTGTTCGTCTAATTTCTTTCATTTAAAGGGTAGTCTCTTTCATTGGCGATTTTTTGCTCTTTGTTCTCTTTTAAGCAGCAAAAACCTGCTTGAAAGTAGCAATGGAATTTGTTTAGTTGCGAAAAATTTAGCAGGGACATTACGACAGCTTGCGCCTTATCAGTGTATCGTTGCCCTTCTTTACGAAAGACTGTACCGCTACCGGGTTCTGCGTCCTCTACTGTTCTCGTTTAGTGGGTGGGTTATTCGACGTCTCCTGCCAATTTGTGTATACCAGTACTAGTTATTCACTACTTTCGAGTTGTATCTGCCATTGAATATCCCACGAGTCACTTGTATTTTCTTTGCATAAACACTCGCCTAAATATGAAGAAAATACAAGTGGCGAGTGAGATATTCCATGGTATAGCATGAGAAAGCCTTGCACAACTATTTTATACCATGTCATACACAATCAATGCGGTTCACGATGGGAGGGATCGGTGGACGCTTTCCTACATTATGATTGGCTGTATCTTCTGTAGCATGATATAAAAGACGTTATGGGATACAAAGGCAATTAGTCGAAGTCACAACTCATTGACGCAATTATGTGATTACTGACAATGTTTTGAGAGTAACTAGTATCAACATACCAATTGCTGGTTGCGATCCAAGAAGGACTTGTTTAGTCGATCGAAAAGAGGCTTGTCCTATTCTATTTCGTTACTTAAAATTAAGAAAACTCTAACTTTTGTCATTCAAATATCTAGACTAAATGGATTTTGATTGTAATGGCATCTAGTTTTGTTGTTATTGCTTTTTGTTACATCATTTTTACACTTTCTTTTCTTTACGCAGGAAAGTACACCGCACAAAAGTTCTGGCATTTGTAAGTTTCCATATTTAACTTTTTTGCGTTATTATAATTGCCGGTCACAATTTAGCAGCTTCCACAACATGTTACACCACTGGCTTAGAAGACAATAGAACGAACAAGAGAGCAATGCGTCTAGCTGTTACACACCCAGGCAAATGTAATAAGTAGCTTTGGAGAGCTGCTACATTACTTAGCCAAAAGGGTGCCTTTTGAGCTCAGTGTCGCCTCCGAGCGAGTAGCGATAGGGACCTGGATTCGAGTACGAGTACAAGATCAACTATTGGAAGTTCGGCTTTCAAATTTCAAACCATTCACCTCCTCAGAGCCTTCAGTCTTCCTTACCGCTGACCAGCAGATAAGGAGTTTATACAAACAAGGTTGATCTCACCGGTGATAATCTAAAGCACGCAAAAAAAGATTTGAAAAGTCGTACTCGGACTCAAATCTACAGGTCCCTATTATTGGTTCAATTAGTCAAACAGAATTTTTTAGTTCTTTCAAGGAGTCACATAAGTTTTTTTAAACCCTGACAGCTTGCTCTTTGTCTCCATAATACAACGACTCTTTAGTATCAATAATTACTTTTTCCTCTCTTTTGTCTATATACGTCTTATGGCACCGGTTAAGAGAATTTGTTTAAGCATCGAAACATTCCACCTTTGGTGTTAAGTTTCGTCATTCCCTTGACCTGTTTTATGTCTAACAAAAAATGACATTGTTGGAAGAATTAAGATGATGCTAACTGGTAGATCTTGAAATGCTAAAAGCACCATTCTACCTGTTTCGTGTCATTAAAAACACCTACTTCATTTCTAGCCAAAGCAGAGAAGTCCCACCGTGTTAAGACATATATGCTTGTGACTGCATATCAAGGTTTTAGGGTAAGTTATTGAGTACTGAGACCGCGCTAGATAGCAACAATGATCGTCGTTCCAAATAGCCGAACGTTTAGAGCTTTAGTCTTTTCATGGTTACTTCTGTTGTGAACTGTACGTACATGTCGTTCCACACCCTTGCAACTTAATACAGTCTTTCTTGATCGAATGTTTCTGTTGTAAGCCCACTTGGGGTAGGAAACAGCCAAAGTTCAGAACTTGCTACCTGAAAGACGTTCATTGTTCGTCTTTTAAGATGAATATTGTCACTTCTCGGCAAGGCTACTCAGTTTGTGCGTAGAGACAAGCTCGAGTATGATGATGATGATGATGATGATGATGGTGATACGTTTATGTGTAATTTTGTAATTATCTTAAATTGAAAGAGTATAGTGGTAAAAAAAGAGCTTCAAGTTGAAGGCTAACGATAGATTTCGTTCTTAATGTTATATCCGTGCCTCTTCATTTACTCTTGTTTGTTTGTTTGTTTGATGTTTTAGGACTTCAAGCCAATAGTTCTCGAATCTCGGACCCGAGGAAAATCGAAACACACAAATGAAGGTAACGTTCCGTTTAACTAGTCAGTTTAAGGATCACTATTGATTTCAGCATAGCACGTGCAGCGAGTTTATTTGACATCTGCACGCGCGCAAAATTTTACGTGACCGCGGAAATTGACCCCTACCATCCTTACATGTCGAGACTGTTAAAAGAAAGCTTTGCCCTTTGTGGGTTTTCAATCACAATTACGTCGACAATCATGGGACCTCGCATAGCAGAAACTGTCAAACTGTATCGTTGCCTATTAATTGTCTCTCTTGATGGCTTGACACTCGTTTTCTAAGACCGGCGGCATTGAGTTGGTTGGATCTTAGAGTTTGCACAAGGCAACTCGTGTGGGACGGGGGAGTGAAACCGGCTGGGACGTGTAACCCGTTCAGTAGAGCCTTGCTCTGCTTAAGCTTGCTCTTATGCCTAACGGGTTCCCTTTAGTGAGCTTGACTTGAAGACAAGATACGCGTTCCTTCCGGTGAAATACACACGAAAACATCGGTATGAAAAGAGCTTCTTTTGACGTGGTTGTCCTCAGTTCACATTGGCTCCCACGCGACTATTCTCATGCTGTGCTTGTATTTACCTCTTAAATATAAACCGGGTTGAACAAGAAAGGTTACGATTATTTCAGAGTCGCCACAGAAGACCCCTAAAGCTTCAGAGTTCCCTTTGCTTGTGGTGGAAAGCGTGAATTCAAAACCCGTTAAGAACAGTGTTATTGCCGAAAACGAAGAAGTTCAGCATTTTGTGGAGAACTGCCTGAAGGCGCGAGGCAAATGGCAAGTCGGCAGGACTATTGAAGTGGTAAGAGTTTTGGTCACTGTTTGCGGCTTTGCGTCTTGAAAAGAAAGATTAGCAATTCCATGTTCAATTCTCTTTTAAACACTTTTGTTTATAAATTTCCTTTTCGATTGGAAATCTTATTTGTTTGTGTTTTCTTCTTCAGCCACATGAAGGAAATGATGACGATACGCTAAAAGGTGCGACAAAACTTGTTTTGTTTTGATGAAGAGATGAGCTTGGGCTGTGCCTCTTTGATCGCTTGTTTGTTTTCTCTCTTACGACCCTTCTATTTGATTCTAGAAGCAAGGAAGTTAAATGTGAATCGTAACACTGGAGAAACCATCTTGCACAAAGCAGCCAGACTAGGTTATCATGTGAGTATGGCATTTAACTTAGTACCCGATATTTTTTAAAGGGGGGAGAGGGGGGGGGGGGAGAGCGTTCGGGGTTGACTATTCCCTTTATTTCCAGCGCACAGAATGCCATCTTATGTACTTGGTCGGCTGCGCACAATTCCCCCCGCCCCTACCCCCACAGCTTTATGAGCAACGCATATTTTGCGTATTTCTTGTTTACATGTTATTTTCACGCTGTTGGTTTTGCTATCAGAAGCAGAAAAAAAGGCTTGCTTTTTTATTGTTTCCCACACTAGCGATTACCGTCTTTTTCGAGTATTCTCATTCAGAAATAGTCCCACAAGAACTGGTTGTTAACATCCGTAAATTCTATTTTCCTTTTGCGTTTTGTTGCACTTCTTTTAAAGTTCATTTCCTTATTGGGTCTTGTCGTATCGTGTTTTTAGTGCCTCGTGTTGCTTCAATCTAGACGCAGGTCAACTGTCTCTTTCTGCTTCTGCCACTTAACGAAACACTTTATTGTATAAAACAAATAGATTCCATGTTTCCGCGCGTCTGTTCACTAATACATCACAGACGACGTCAAAATGTGGTAGGAACAAAAACGTGGAATACGAGGCGATAGCCGAGTGTATCACCGTTGTTCTTACCACATTTTGACGTCTTCTGTGATCTATTACTAAACAGACGCTCGCAACATGGAATCTATTTGTTTTATACAATAAAGTGTTTCGTTAAGTGGCGCTCGACTGAGACTGCTCCAGATTAAGTTATTTTTCTACAAAGAAACGTTTTTTTTCCTTCTTCTTGCTTTTGGAATTTGGCCACAGCCTAGGCCAGACTAATCTGGTAAAATGTTCCTCCAAATTTTCAAAACTTTCCGCCATTTTAGAAAAATAGGCAGTCTATGACTGCATGTGGCTCCGACTGAATAGAAAACCAAACGGGTATTGTGTAGTTTTGAAAAAAATAACTTGGGTAACAAATAGAGTTTATTTCTGACAATTAATGTACCTAATCTGTGAAATAGATATTTGTCCAGTATTGCGCAATATAGATGGTTACGCTTGCACTCACTCCACGCCATGACACAAAAACAGAGGGGAAAAGTTTTAAGTGATGACGTCATTCTTGCGTCTGTCCTCTAAGGACCAATCGAAATGGATGCACAATGTAGCTTATTATATAAAGCATAATAGACAATCGGTATTACTCACTAGCCTTAAGGCTTAGGGTTATGCCCACTGTCTATTACACACTACATAAAAAGGTTTGTTTTTCGGAGTTTTAGATAAAAGGTCTCAGTTCTCACTGTTTTTGACAATCTCTGCTGGTGCTTTAGGAAACAGTCCACCATCATATTCATCAAGGTATAGACCCCAATGCCAAGGACAATGCTGGCTGGACTCCACTTCACGAGGCGTGTTCAAGAGGCAAAGTTGGCGTGGTCAAAGTTTTGGCGAAGTATGGTGCTGATGTCAATGCGTGCTCTAATGATGGGATAAGGTGAGTCTAAAAGCCCGTTCACACGGTGCAATTTCGGTATGGTCACACAATGTTGCCTAGAAGTTGCATGCGATTTTAAATCGTGTGACCGCACCCGCTACTAGTTGTGTTTTCCCTTTAGACGCTCTCTGATGCCACTGTAACCAAGAATTCTGTCGTGAACCATGGTTGTCGTCCATAACGTTTGCGTTTAAGTTTCCTAATCTCTTTAAGTAAAGATCGGAGAAGACTTCTGTCTCCATAAGTCGTTTGACCGTAACCTTAAAGGGGCATTGTCATGCTATTGTACCATCACTTTAAAGAGCTTAAAACTGACCAATGCATGGTGTAGTTTTGCTGTCAAAGACTGTAGTACTGCATTGACACTATAAACTCCTGTATGCCATCAAAGATGACGAGGATGGAAATGGATTGAAATTTGAAAAAAACTTGCTGTTTTTTTATTTTCAAAGTTTCACCCTGTGCATTAAAATATTACCACAAAATTGTTATGGTAGCTCTCCCTGCTAAAATTTCATTGCAATTCATCTTGCTGATTCTGTAGGAGCATTTTTTGCACGATAACAGGTAAAAGGCAGTTATTTTGGCAGAATTGAACCAAAAACAGCAAAAATCCCGCTGACAGTGCTCCCTTAACCCTCTGAGTCCTAGAAGTGATTGTGTGACATCTCCTTGTCAATACATTGTCAGAAGATCCAGCAGACAGGTGATAAGAATAGACAGATTTATCAGCTAGAGGGTGTTGTCTTGAATAAGCCCATATTCTCTTAACTAACGTGCAAGGAACTGTATAAGAGCTACAAAGGAGAATTAATAATCAGATCTTGGGAGTTAAAGCGCGAAACAATAACAACGACGACAACAACAACATGACTTGCGCGTTAACTCATTCTGTCCTTTCGTACAACCACCATGATGCCCAACTCATCTCTGAGGACTCGTTGTAGTTAATCTTTTGTGACGTCGATTTTGGTGTGTTTTGTTCCAGGCCAATTCACGATGCAGCAGAAGGTGGTCACGTGGGTGTTCTCAGAGTATTGTTATCGTATGGTGCAGACCCTCTGCTCGCAACGTATTCTGGGAACAGTGCGCTTAGTTGTACCAAAGATTCCAACACACGATATTTCTTAGACGGTGCGTAATGTTCGTGGGGTAGATTCCTTGCAATGTGATTGCTTGATTTATAGTGTTGATTGATTGATTGATTTATTGATTGATTGATTGATGGATCGATTAATCGAAAAAAACAAACGAGTTGAATGAGATGTTCCATCACGATAAGTTTAGTGCTTCCTGTGAAATACAAAAGGTTAGCGTCTTCCGCGCTGCAGCACGTTTACATCACGTTTCAGACTCAATTTACGCCTTGCACGTGAAGAATTAATTAACATAACCTAAAGGATTGAGCGCACTATGAGCATCCTTGATTTTTCTTGTAAATATTTTTCAGGTTTTCTTGAGGACCTTGATTTAAAGACCTCTTCGGTGTCAGCAACTGAAAGCGAGGTGATGAAACGTTAATGTGAAACTGTGATCACTGTTGCAAAAGCCTTTTTGGATAGTAGCGAAACTAACAGCCAACCTTTTTCGTTTCTTTCAGGGATGTTGGGAGTTTAGTGGATCTTGTTCCGTACTTGGTAAGCTGAAAACTATTTTTGTGCCCTTACAATGCAATATAATAGAATGCAATGCAATGCAGTGCAATGCAATACAATGTAGTATACTTATTTACAATTAATATAATATAATAGAATGCCATGCAATGCAATACAATACAATACAATGTAGTATACTTATTTAACACCACGTCTGACACTTTGTGTATACAAGTCAAATATAACATCTTTGTTTTAACAAATTAAAATATTTACAGTAATTACAGTCTGGTGGTAAGGTGACCTCAAGAACCCAAAGGCTTGTATTTAACGCCCCTCTCTTGATTGGATTTTTAAGTTATGTTAAAAATAAAGACCAGGTGGGTGCAAGTCTTAACATTGCCTGTAGGGGTGACGAGGGGAAGGGGGGGGGGGATCAGATTCCCAGCGGACGACGTTATCATGAACGCACAAAGTGGGTGAAAGTGCCTCACTTTTTAGTGGACATGCTTTATTTTTCTCTCCCTAGCAATAAACCTGTTCGTGAACCTGTTCTGCTTCAAAATCTATGCATATTTTTCATTCATAACCTATCCCCTTTGTTCAAACCATTTGTCTAATTTCCACTTTTATATTAATTCCACTTCTTTTAACTTAACTTAGCTTAAATTTATCCGTGTCACAGATACAAGTTACAGAGTGCTTAAGTAACATCCACGGAGTTTTCTGTTTACTTCTGAGGAATTGTACTCAAAGTGGTCGAGAGAGCAGCAAATAAATCGTAATTTCGAAAAAGGTCACTTTTTTTAATTTCAAGAATAATCCTCGCAGTTGTGAACGCTTTCATCTCTTTCTGGTCCCAACGTCAGTGGCTTCATAGCTCAGTTGATTAGAGCATCGCTCCAGTATCGCGAGGTCACGGGTTCAAAGCCCCGGTGAAGTCCTGAACTTGTTTCAGGCTTCTTTACGCAACCACATAAATTGCGTTCACAACTTCGAGGATCATTCTTCATTTGACTTCATGTCCGCAGTTCATATATGATTTACTTCATGTACATCATTCACATTTGTTAATTTATACGGCATGTTTCCATGTTGCGAACATCATCGTCAGTTACAAAGTGTTTGGAAAACCGATAGAACTAAAACAACAAAGCGAAACATACACAATGGCACGGCCTACTCATCGGAAAAACTGCATTAAAACGGGAAGTATCTTCTTGAGTTTATCTCCGCCTGGAATTCATCAACTTCTAACGTCGAAATTGTCTCTCTGTTCAAAAATATTTCCTACTTTCCTTAGATGAGTCCTCGGATCACACTTCTGGTATTTTTGAAGGAGTGCCGCTCAGTGACAGCGTCCTTCAGGGAGAGTTTGAGATGTGTGATAGGCCGCACCTCCCAACTTACAACCTTCCCGTGATGATCAGCGACGATTCAACATCCGGGTAACTAGCAACTGTTGGTTTGTAGAGGCATATGACAACATGTGAATGGCATTTGTTGGATCCCCCAATACCCCTCCTCTTTCCAACCTTTTCTTCCCCCTTTTATACCACGACGACGACTGAGCCCCTTTGTTTAAATGAAGCTAGTTCATATTTAGAGTTTCACAAGATTTTGTTGTGGAGAATAGTTTAGGTCGTGTGTCATGCAGACCAGTATACCTTGGATCTGCAGTAGAGTTTGGATAAGGCTACTTTCGTAAATGAAGGGAAGAAATGTAGAGTTCCCGCATAGAAAACTCCTAAAGGCAAGCAGAAGACCAACATGAAAATTAGCCCGCATTTTTAAAACTGGTGGGAAATGGACCGTTTCTTCCCCGTTCCCCTTTGAACGTATCACGTCTTGGCAAAGCGAATTTTTACGCCTTTCTTTTTGGCGAAAACAAAGCTAAGTTTAAAATGTCAAATATCAGATTGCAGATGGCAGCGCTTTCCTTCTAACCTCTTTTCTTTTGTTGCCTTTTTTCAGGCGACGAAATTACATTCTCCTCTCCGACCTTCTGGAACACCTTCGGATTACTAGAACGGCTCTGTTTAAAAAAGCAAGGAAGCTTGAGATCCGCGAAATGCCCTGGTCTCAGTTCTTATGCGAAATCGTCGACAAACCCCTGTGTATGGTCCCTAAGTTTTCCCCACCGGATAGCAGTGTTCAGGAAGGGGTGGCTGAGCTAGTTGCTATCAACTACAATCTTCGCAGACTCCTTAACATAAGAGTGGAAAGCGTAAATATGACTTGAATGTACCCAAGTCCTCCCTGGTAAACACGGGCTCAAGAAGTCTCAACCCCTTCTGTGTACTGTGGCGTAAAGTATAATGGTGTCTGGAAAATGAAGATGACTATATTACTTGAAGTGGGTGGTGCTAATGTAAAGAAATACAGGTTTTAATCAGTGCATCCTTGAGGGCACTTAAAGTCTCTGGTTTGGCACTGCGTCTCTCTGAAACGATTACGAGTTCTACATTAGTCTCCCTGATCGTGCAGCCTTGCTCTCGGAGTTATGCACAAAATGGGCGACATGAAGCTCTGGTAGCACTGGAATTCTAGGTGCCTTACTCAACAACCTGAGAGTCATATCTCTTCGTAGTCGCAAATGTGTGTTGCATTACCTAATGACTTCAAAACGTGTCAAGAGAGAAAGATAGAGCTTACGATGGACGTCTGTGACGTTAAGGAATGCAAGTTCTTCGTCTACTTGCTGTCGAGCCCAGTTGACAAAGAAGGGCCCACAGTGTGCGCGTGTGTCCAGAGTGTTCTGTTATCACGTTGACACCAAGACTAACTGTTTCTACCGTTCGCTTCCTTTATTGCGAGGTTCAATTCCAGTACAGCCTCGCGCTAACGAGGGGCTTTGTTCTAACATCTAGTTCGGTCACACCATGTTACTGCAGTTTCGTTCAGTGAACACTGTTTTGCTCCCAGCTCGGAGGTTACGTTTGGTTTTTGACGATTTGGTTCCAACGTCAGTCAACACTGCTTTTGTTACGTGATTTTCTTTGGGAGATGTTGTTTTTGAATGAAGACGAGAAAATCAATTGTGTCATACCGGTGACGTATCCGACTGAAGTTTGGCGGGAGAAGAGGAATTGATAATCATTTTGCCTTCCAACAATACCAAGGCGCGATTGACCTAGAATTTATATACCAAGGAGGGGTGAATAGCTCCTATTTGATTTCAAGACCTGACACCTAATGTAACACGGCAGACATGTACCACTTGAAACTGCCGTTAAATAGCCCTTATGCGTGTTTACGTTAAACAAGCTAACTCACCACCAAGCGTCGTTTTCGAATTTCAAGCTTGTAAATTTAACCATGAACTAAATCTTGTAGCAGCACAATTGTAAAGAATACCCACGTGTGAAACAGTATGCACGTGCAAAGCACGAGTGAGAAAAAAAAGTGCAAACGAGGCTTGGTGGTGAACTGTGAACATCTGAGGTAATCATGCGTAAGGCCTTTAGCCTACTAACTTGTCGGACTGAGGGATTTACAGACTTAAAACTTGATAACCACCTTGTGCTTCTTAGCGAAGATTGCCACAGGAACGCTGTGTCGGATATCCTCCTTTAAATGGCCGAAAAGATTTATTTTATCTCCATTCCTTCGAGTTAAAACCACTTAATACAACACAAGAATCAGAGGAACAAGGGGGTTAGTTTCTAAAGAACTCATGGTGCTGCGACTTTGGAGGAGTGGTGCCTGAAAATTTGGTTTAATCAAAGGAGTTGACAATGTAGATTGGCTATCGCTCTGATGACAGCTTTTTTAATCACTTTACGGTGGCCAATTTACATTATCAACTCAGTTGATGAAACCAAATTGTCGTGAATTAAGGGAAAAGACTACGACTCGGGACTGACGTTTTAGCTATCTTCAACAGAATAGTAAACACCACTGCTTAGAAGCTTGTAATGTGAAAGCTGTAAAAGTAAAGACATTTTATCCACAGATTTGAAAACCACCTTGTCCGAATGGCAAATAGTACAATACAGTATTTTATTTGAGGGGTTTATTAGCTCTCGTCTGTTAAAATGAGAGCCTTATTTTTTCAAATTATTAAAAATTAGTTGATATTTTGAGACAAAAAGTTTGTGTGGGCCTTAATTACTTGAATGTAACGAGTAAATGGTACGGTTCGTACTGTAATAATATGGTTTCCTACTTGGGAATTTTTGGAATACTTGGAATTTTGCGGGAGTTGTCAAGGGCATAGATTTTGTGGTGGAATTTGGTTGACCTGCGTTCGATTGACACCCTGTCAGATTCACATTATTTGACCTTAACCTGAATGAATCATGTACGAACAGACATGATTACTCGTTTATAAATACAGCCGGCAAGTTTCTTGCTAGCCTTAGTCGATCTGGTCGTCTACACCCGCGTGTGTCAAATTAATGTGGTTTCTGTTCATTGTAAGCTGTTTTCACCAGCTGCGTTTGTGGCTAACGGTGTGAAACGCGAGTTATTTTCTCAAATAGTTGTGAGCACAATGTAGTGGATTGGCTGTGAATCCATTCAAGACGCTGTTAACTCATTTTTTTGACCGATTGCTGTCAAATGGCTTTGTACCCACTCCTGTCGAGAGGCTTCATTTGGGTGGGCTGTGGGTTGTATCTAGTCACAGCTGTGTGCTTGCCAAGGTCTTTCCAGTGGGGGGCTCCAGGTAGTGTAAGCAAACACCGCTTACCTTTAACCTTGAATTTGGTTGTCGTTACTATCGACGACATTGATACCATTTGTGTTTGTATCGAAAGCATGTTTGCCGCCGATATCGAGTTCTGCGCATAGGCCAATTGTCTCTGCGCGAATCTGGCGAGAAAGTCATACGCCTCTTCCTCTTCATTATCAGCCTGGATTATATTGCCCAAACACTGGAAGAGGCGTTCTTCTCTGTGCTTTAATTCCTTCAGTTGCATTTGTAGGTCAACGATTTCAAAAGGCGTCTTTTTTAGTTTCTTTACAATGCCAATTGTTTTACCTGGAAGTAATTTGGTTGGCGTTGAATTCCTCTTTGCTGGGGATGCCTCTTCATGTTTGACTAAGCGTGCTCGTGTTGTTTGCTCACTGGTTAAGCTCTTGTCATGGTCAGCCTTGTTTTCAGATTTCTGTGTCGACGTATGAAGTCGTCTCTGTCCCACCGCGAACCTGACTTTCTTCATGCCTTTCGTTTTTCCCTGCGTTATGGCTTGACTACACGTGTCGGAAAGTTTCTCGCTCAGTTTATCATTAGCAGATCTAGACTCGTGTCCACGGATGTGTAGCTTGTTTCGAGTGACAGAATTCTTTGCCGCGGTTAGTGCACAATTTATTGAACCGATGAACAAATTCATGAGGAGGATTGTTAGGCTTAGAAGAATTAAAACTGTAAATATTTTTCCAAAGTCGCTGTTTCCATTCAACAGCTCGTCAACAGGCTCCCTCCTGACCTTGCGGAGGATTAACTCCAGCTGAAAATAAATGGCTCTCAAAGAAGAGGAGTAATGTATCGAAACGGAACCAAAGATCAAGATCCCAAAATGGGTAAACGCCATGAAACCAACTGTAAAAATGCCCATAAAGGAGTAGAAGACCCCCTTAAAAAGTGCGAGTGTTTGAGAAAATATGGCCACCTGTTCATTGTGGCGAATGAGTCTCAACAACTTCAACGTCACAAGAAATAGCAGTATTCCTAATACACCCTTTTCAGCATCTGTCCAGGCAATCACTTCTTGGAAGTTAACGTTCGCGTAAACGTTTTGTTTTAGGCTTCTTATTGTTGAGACGGCTTCGGATGATTTCACGATATTGAACACAACAGCAAGCAAAGAGAAAACAACTTGAAGAATTTCCACAAAGTTCCAAATGGAGCTGAAAAATCGCGAGCGTTGCTTATAAACAGTGTAAAATATTCTTACCACATAAAGTAGCGTTAATATGATGAATAACAGGACACAAACCAAATACAATTTGTGCAGGCCGGTTTCCTTGGAATGCACTGATATTGTGTTAATCCTGTGGAACGATGCCTTGAACCCAGATGGTCGGAGTTCGTAGAAATAGGTCGCTACTATCAGCAAGTTGGTGGGAGGATTGAACGCAAAGTACTCAAAAATCACAGCCCGAGATTGAAGATCTAGCCATTTATGATTCTGCAGTGTTTCGATTATGCTCAGACTTGAATTCTTGTCATAACCGAGATCAGCCACAAATCCACCTCCTGGATAAAGATGGAATTGTCCCCACTTTGGTACAGTGTCGGTTTCTGCTGGCGTCTGATACCACCATGGTTTCCGCGGACATAAATGGTTTTTCTCGTTGTAAGATCTAAAGTCTTCAGTTTTCTTCGAATATGCGTGGTGGCAGATTTGGAAAGTTGACTTCATGAAATCTGAAACGTCACATGGCTCTGAAATAAAGATGGGGAACCGTTTACGTCACAATAGTGACCATCATCTAAATCTCCTTACCATATGACCAGTTCATCAAGCATTCAAGACATGAGAAAACAGGAAATGATCACCAGGGATCAGTTAAGTTAACGTTTATTCAAATTCTCCCAACATGTAACATGAAATATTTGAGAACTTTAATGAGATTATACATGTTGAGTTTACACGCAGAAGTTGTCTTAAGTGACGTCTGAGGCCCCTGCGGGTTTCATTCCTACGGCCTTCCTGGTTTCTAGGCTTCGATTCCCGCTTAGCGCTCATCGTTCAGACCAGTTTTCCTGAACAATTTGACTTGAGTCCAAATCACTCTTTTGTTCCCTTTACGTGGATTCCTGGTCGCGATCGCATTCGTATGACCTAAGTTTTCGTAGAGATTGCGGAGTTTCAGCAACAACGACTGCGACAGCAACGAAAACGTCATTTCAAAGTATAATTTCTCTTTCTCTTTGGCAATTATTCCAATTTGTTTAACGTGTAAAATGCTGGCGAACTGTCCTAGATCTAAATAACTATAAACGGCGTCGAACTAAGAAAACGAAATAACATTTACAGTCATGCCCTCACGTTATCGATAAAACCTCAAATTGGGTCATTTGACGTTGTTGTTATGCAAACGACGACGCAGAAATGTACAAAAATGTAAAATGTAAAATCGTGCAGAGCGATTGGTTTTACTCATGGATGTTTATAGAAGCGTCCTTGATGCCAGCAAAGCTCCTTATTATTTCATAAGACTGGTTTTCTTTATCAAAAGTCGAGAACGCGTGAGGTTGTGCATTGGCAAGTTAGCGCGTACTAGCCGGCATTCTAGGCACCTTCTCCCAATATTATAGGCCGAGAACATCCAGCATTGTTGAGTCCAACACGTTAGATGAGTTTGAACACCGTGAAGGGTATTGTTGCGAGTTTTTTGTCTTGTTGAGTGTTGAACTTTTGCTAACCACACCCAACGCGGTTTTGAAACGAACGCAACAATGTTGACTGTTGTCGGCAAGCAATGGGCTACTTTCGAAATATCAAAATTCAGCTTGATAGCAAGGCCCAGAGGACAAAAGCAGTAGAAACGAATCGCAAGGAATGTGAAAAGATGATTAACATAACTTTCATTTTCATTTGTTTTTGTCCTCTGGGCCTCGCTATCAAGCTGACGTTTGATAGTTCGAAAGTAGCCTATTTTGAGAGTGTTTTCACGGACCTATTCCCTGTTAACTCGCAAGAAATAAATATGTTTCTGTCTTGAGTTAAAAACAAATACTCGCACATTTTTCACTCAAACTCACTAGCTACCACATAACCTCCTTGGACTAGTTAATACCACCCCACCCCCCTACGTTACCCGTGTTATTTTAACCAATCACCGCTTCCGTTAGAACCGACACTTACCTACATTACTGCATCCAATTCAGATTATTAGGGCAGGGCAGAGTAGTAGAATTTTCATTGTTATGCTGCACCTCTATGGCACACGCGAAGATACTAAGATATGGGCGAAAATAATTTCCGCGCATGCGAAGAAGTGCAGCAGGATGGAGATTTCCGTCGCTGAGGGGAAGTGGGTGGGACAAAAAGGGGGCTCTGTAGCGACCTCTCGGGAGAATGAACGCATAACAGGGCGATAACAAGTGTGGAGGTCGAATAAATACTCTGCCCAATACCCATGGGTATTACGATGGTCTCTAGAGAAAAAGCGTGCTAATTTATGCATCGCGCTCCTGGCGCGGCCATTTCGGCGCAATCATATCAATGAAAATAGTGTCAAGGATGGGTAATGCTCTTGCTGAATGCCTACACTTCAAAGGTATGTTATCTCAAAATAGGGCAGATTTACTTACCTGGTTTAACCCTTAGTTGTCTAATCCGCGGCATTCCAATAAGAATAGAGCATTTGTCACCAATGTATAAACTTGGTTGATCTTGATGTCCATTGTACCACGTTCCAGAGTAAACGTGCGGGACACAGACATTCCGCAACCATTGCCAATACAGCGTGTTATTAGAAACCTATAAAACATCGACCATGTGTACAGATTTGTTCAGCTCTTTTTATAATAACGGTGTTGATGATGATGACGGTGGTGATGACGATGGTGATGATGATGACGGTGTTGATGATGATGATGATGATGATGATGATGTGAAAGTGTTGAATAGATATACATCGTTTACATGTTTCTTTATCAGTGTGGGTTATCTGCTCTGGCTTACTGTCCATTGCATTGTCAACTTTCGAAAAAATTACCCGCAAACGTCAATAGGACGCCGCGAAAAGAGACACAAACTACCAAACCATTTAAGTTATTTTGTCTTCCTAAATTTAGGCTTCCATTGTTTTTTTTCAACCTCATGCGCATGCCAATAACAGCCTCAGGTTACTCAAGTGGTAAATTGCAAGTGTGTCTGTTTATTGTTAATTGACAGTTGATGACGTTAACCGTATTAATCAAATCTGTTGTCTTGCATGTAGAGTGTTTTCACATGACGTCACGGCGGCCATGTTGGGGTCCCAAATTAAACCTCTGGGAATTACATTCTATTTTTATGCAAATACTGTAGCTTGTTTGTTTCAGTAAACCAATGTGGCTGAGTGTCACATGAGTGAAAACACTATATTGTGGAAGGTGCATGGCCGACCGCGTCCGACTAAGGCTTACCTCATTAAATCGTGATAAGCCATCATGGACCGACTTTCTCATCCAATAGCGGTGATCATTTATGTTTCCAAAGCACACCACCATCAAATTGGTAACATACACACAGTACACAAGTAGCTCTAGGTAAAAACGCGATATGTTGAGTTTCTTTGTGAGACGATTTCGCATTCTCTCTTCTTCAGTCGTTTTCATATTCCATAACGTTTTTTTGTGGAATTTCTGGCACGTTTCCTCAAGGCCAGCACGCCGAACGCACATCTTTCTCTTCCTTCTGACAACGACTACAAGAAACATAGAGGCGAGTAAAACTCTTACAGGCTCCGTAAAGCTAACATCATGAATGAATGATATAAACATCGAGGAAAGCCATTGTTCCGCTTTGCTTTTTTCCCAGACTATGCTGTAAAAGATAGTGAATGTTGTTGAGATGGTGCATGTTAACAAACATAGAAACCACGCGAGGTAAACGGGCCATTTCCGCACAGTGTTGGTTGGTCGACCAGGTTGTGTCGAGGTCCCTTTTTTGAACAAAAATACGATTAAGATGTTTACTGGGGCAAATATAAGAGCACTTTGGATTCCTACAATGACCTGCCTCCAAGAAAATTTCAGGAGCCCTACTTGTATGACTTGCGCGGATTTAGGGTGAAGTTTGTAAAACATTGCATTGGCAAGCATGGCCGACAACAAAATACAAAGGCAACACGAAGCTCGCTGTGCTCTTGAAAATCTCTCCCTTGCTGGCTTCAGAAAAACAGACACCCATATGTGATTTTGTGTGAGCCCTTTTAGCCATTCGCTCAGCACCTCCTTGTTGAAGTTTTCTTCATTTGTTGAGGTTTCCAAGAGCCGCTCTGTTCTTCCATCTCCTCGCTCAAGAGCCAACCATTTGTTATTTGAAAATGTCCATGAATTCAGTGTTTGTTTGTCCAAAATGACTACGTCTTCCAGAAACCACGAAGGGGTTTTACCTGAGTTATCATGTCCGATTCGAACTTCACGTATGTTACCCAGGGGCTTTTCCCACGTTAAAAGAAACACTTCCGTGCTAGCTCGAGAAAACAACGTGCCAACCAGCTCGTTTGTGCTATTTAGACATAACTTTCCCGTACTTTCGTCTGAACCGTATATCTCCATGGCAACCCGTGCTGTCGTACCCGCGTGAATCCATATTCCCGTTGTTATGCTTATTTCATATTCGTATGTGCCTCTTGACGACATGGGAACTTGTATTGAGTGAAAGGTCTAAAAATCAGAAATTGTTAGTTATTTACCATCTTGACTTTCGTCCAGTTTATCTAATCTGGAATTTTTACCCAATTAAGCTTAGCTGATCAATTCGGAATGAATTTGAACAGAATGGTCATGGGAATCAAGGACAGAATCACACAATATGAATTTGCTTGATTTGTTAACAATTTCTCCCCACTATTTCAATTCTTGGGTTTCAGTAACGTGGAAGTCACGCAAGTTAAAAACTAAAATCACCAAACATTCAAATTGAGATATTGTAGAAGGGTAATAAATAAACAAAATCCCAAGTCTCAGGGCTGTGCGACATTCCGTACTCGAGTTGTTCGGCAAAATGTACCACTCAAAATTACAGATCGAGTTTAGCATGGACGCGCCATGATGGAGTCCCTCTGAGGGGCTCCAATATGGCGACCGGAAACGAGAGAAAACATCTGGAATTTACTTGTGCTATCTCAAAGACTTTCCTCTTTTGGAAGCATTCACCATAGACGCTTCTCTTGCGATGTTGGCTTTTCAGACCTCAAAAAACGCTGAATCGATGTTTTTATGTATGTGACATGCTTGTGAGCAGACATCTTTCTGTCACGCACAGTGAGAAAGTCTAAAATTCAAACTGCTCTATTTTCAAAACAAAGCACGCTTCCGAGCTAAAAACATGCAAGCAGATATGTTGAAAATGGAAAAATCTCTTTACTTTTGAATTTTAGTTTTTTTATGACGTCACGTGAAAACCAAGAATAGAAAATGTGTAGGGGCAACAAAAGATAATTTAAATTTTCTTCTTAGGATTTTTTATAACTTTGCGGAAAGATGAAACTTGGTATGCTGATTGTAATTTAATACTAAAAATCGGGGGTCACCGAACTCGTTTTTGAGTTACAGGCAAACAAAGCTAACTGTAAGGGTGTTTCTAAGAGGCTGTAGTGTTGCTGTCGTAACCTTATTCGCGAAAAAGGATCACAAGTTGTTGAGAAATGATTGACAAATGTTTTCATAGCATATCAAGGAAACAACCCACAAATTGTGGTACTACCAATCCATCAAAGAATTGGCGTTTAAAAATAACGAAATCATTTTGAGCCACCTTAAGAGGCAAAAGGCTAAAGAAACGCTAGTTTTTTGGGGCAACCCCAGGTGGAAGCGTCCTCAATATATGAGATAACTGACTTGGGAATGATCAGCTTTGGCCACTTCAATAAAAGTAAAAACAAGCACCAAATTCCTCTCAACTCACTCTCTCAGCAGCGTCCTTTCTATCAGCTCGCTGGACAAAAACGATCACGATAAAGTAAACCAAAAAGGTTACTGCCACAGTCCAAATGACCGCCTCTGTTGTGCTAAATCTTTCACGGATTTTGTCAAACTCGATTAGATTTGGTTTCTCTAAAAGGCTGCCTCCGAATGACGTCAAGTGGTTGCATGAACAGTCGAGGGATCCATTGGCAGTTGCAGATAGAACCTAAAAGAAATTACAGGGTCATGAGTGACATTCAGTGCATACTACACATGGTTGTTTTAAGAATGTTTCCTAGAATAGTGGAATAGTTCAGTGCCACCATGGTGTTACCGGACGACGGGTTGACCACCTGTGTCCAAAGCCTCTACCGGTCATGGAAACCCCTTAGAAGGCTTCAATGCGCCAACAGGCGCGGAAAGTGGATGTACATATACACACGATGTTACCGACAAAAATATAATAAGGGCCAATCGCTGTCAGTTCCTACATGTAAATTTAAAGAACAGAGCTATTAGGAAGGGGAAGAACAAAACAAACTAACAGAGGACCTGAGGTCGTTAACGTCCTTGAATGAGTTCAGAGCTAAAATACGCCAAATTTCTTTCGAACATCAATGCAATTGTTACTTATGTAAATAATAGCTTTAATGTACTGTATATAATATACGATTTTATTAATTATTTTTTTCCCTCTTTTTCTTTCTCGGAGAAATTAGCTATACAGCTACTCTTGTAAATCCGAGGTGAAATAAAGGTGATGTATGTATGTATGTAAGGGGATACTGAATGTTAATTGATATTGTTTTTAGAACTACTTCTTGGTTTTGTAACGCTAATTCCTCAGACATCAGTCCCATATTTTAATGTGCTGGGTTATTGATTCTTACCTTACATCCTTTGGTTGTCCACTTGTCACTCTCGTCTGACCAATAAACACAACTTCCCAAGGCCACTCGCATAGTATAGTTGTGATCAGTTCGTGGATCGTACGTAGGAAAGTCAATTTCCTTTTCACCTAACAATGGAGCATGAGGAGGACTTTTTACCTCAACACAGGATCTCTTTTGACTTTCCTGAGCAAAATGTGACTCTTCCTGCCCTTGTTTAGGTCTTATCAAGCTGTTCTGACTCCGCACTTCGACGTAATACTTTCCAGGTTTCTGGGCAAACATTGCAATTGGAGCCTCTCTAGTTGAAAAGCAAACTCTTTCCCATCCGTTACTTTGATGTGCTCTTCTCCAAACGCAGCTCTCGTTATTGGATACTGTGCCGTTAAGATCATGTTCCTCGATAGTTGGTCGACGGCCAAATTTCACGAAAATTACTAAGGTTACAGTTGCGTTAACTGGAGTAATTTCAAGTTGTAACAGGGTATTTTCATAATCCACGTTTATCTCATGAAAACGCGAGGTGTGGTTGCTTGTGAAAAAGTTTTGGTTCTTCTGATCACGCGTAGCGCTGTTTAACGGAATTTTTATCCAGACGTCGCTTGAGAGTCTCGATACGTCAATACTGTTGCGTTTATCGCCTTTTAACTCAAGCGTTAACACCGCAGAATGGACTTCTCTGCTTGTGCTGTCCCAGGTAAAAGGATTAAATGACATGGACCACATCTGCAACAAAGTAACCAGACGCGTTTTAGAGTATTTTTCGCTCTATCGATAAAGTATGGTAAGTCATGTTTACCTAATTTGACTTTTGGCGAATTTCGCGGATTTTTGGGCATCAGTCCGTGAAAGGGGAATTTCATTAGTTAACAGAAAGAGTGGGAGAGGGGGATGGTAAAAGTTCATGAAATCCGATTTCATTAACTTTTACTATCCCCCTCTCCCACTCGGTGCGGGTGTACCCGTAGTAGTAGTAGTAGCAGCAGCAGCAGCAGCAGCAGCAGCAGCAGTAGTAGTAGTAGTAGTAGTAGTAGTAGTTGTTGTTGTTGTTGTTGTAGTAGAATTTTTCCTAAAGATATAAAAGTGTTAAAATGATGGCATTTTACCTGTGTATCGATGAATGTATTATTGTTAACCTTGGAATACAGCATGTTAAAGTTAGCTGGCAAAACGAACTCTCCGTCATCAATTTTGATCCGCAAGCCAACTAGTTTGGTAGGAGTGTGACGCTGAAGAGCGAGAGTGGTTTCACTCGTCCGGATTATGACCGCGTCTTCGTCTGGGAGACTTATGTTGAGTACTGCCTGGCTTACATTCCTGAGTATTTGTATGGACCGCCTAACCACATGTTTACCCTAAAAATACCAAGAGACGACTTAAATACAGTAGTATCCTGAAAACATTTCGCTACTTTAAGGGCACTATTGAAAGGTTTTTTTGCCGCCAGGTTTTTTCGGTCCCGCGTTTAGCGTCGAATTCTGATTGGCTCATTGCGCTGTTTGCATTTTATGTGACTGGCCTGGAAACCCAATTGAAAATCACTGTGAAGTCATTTCACCTGCAATATGATGAGTTAAAATTGCGTTACATTTTATAGGATCAAAGTAGAATAATTCAGTCAGTCTTAGGGGTTAGGAAACTACTTTACCTGTGTAATGTCATGCAATTTTCCAGAAGCTAACGTGGCTCCAGCTTTTAGCATGTTGTTTAAGCACGATACCAGGTTTTCTGCAGACTTCTTTATCAGCGGTATATCGGTGAGTTTCTTTGTTTGAGCCTTTGATATCAGGAGTGACGTCATGGAGTCCACTTTAGAGACTGATAAATTCTACATCAGAGAGAGGCAGAATCAGGAAAAATGAAGACAGCCTGGAAGTGTGGAAGTCTAGTAAATTTATCACCCAGTTTTACTTTTTCAAAGTAGATACTTATGCTTTCAGTTAATTTTATCCAATCACTAACTACTAAAATAAACTGTTCAAATTATGCAGAATTTAAAATATTAATTAAATAAGTGGCTATTTTCTCTTCATACAATGGATGTAACGGTCATCTTTAGATGTTCTGTTCTAATAGTCGTTAATTTGATTGGTTTAATTGCTAAAAAGACTATTGATTCGTTTGGTTTGGTCGGTGCTTGCAAGGGCGAATCGTTTCCCTGAGGAATGATTGTTCTTAGAAGCAAAGCGTCTCGAAAATTTTCAAGAAAAAAATTTTTGTAAACACAAAGACGCAATAGATCCTTGTGGAAGTAAGGGTTCATCTTTGCAGTAACTGAATTTTAATTTTTCTGGTCCACAATTTGTGATGAAGTTTGGTACTGGTCAGCCGATAAGTTGTAACTCTGTTGTAGCGCTTAGCCACGTTGTTTCACCAGTCGTTGCAGTAGCACGCAAACAATGGTTTAAGTTCGAGCACTACCCACCAGGCTCGTGACAGACAGCGTTTCCTCATCGTTTGTGGCGAGCGCAATGACCGAAGAAACTTGCAGGAGGTCCATTATGTCTTTCACTTGTAACAAAGCAAACTTTTGCACGATGAATTCAGAAACCTGCGGAAATTTATGACAAATTCATAGAAAATAAGAAATTTTGAGCTCACCACGTTTTATTGATTGGCTGATTGGTTGATCGATTTGTTGATTGATTGATTTATTGATTGTATGAAGGAAGGGTATTTCTGGTCATCTACGTGTTTAGATGTTGGTCAGCTTGTTCAGCTTGACCCTCTCATAAAAGGGGCGATCGTTTAAGGTTATTTTATGAGGTTGGCGTCCATTTATTAAATTGGTAGAAAGGCTACAAAGAGGTTAATTTGTTAGTATTGTTCGCTGGCGCCTTTAAAACAAACCTAAGTGCCACTATTTCAAGAGAGATCAGTAAAGGCTAGTTCAAACGTCGAACTTCACATGTGCCGAATCTAATATAGATGAGGGAAAACAATAGATTTTCCTTATTTGCATTACATTCGGTACATAAGGAGTTCGACGTTTGAACAGCGCCTAACTGATCATGATACCCGCATAAATGGTTTGTTACCTACTGCCGTTTGGGGTCCATGTTTAGGCATTTCTACGTTTTATCAGTCATTGTGACAATTACTGTTTCTGTGGCTGTAACAGTTATCATTGTCACCGATACTTCCAGTCATTGCCATTATGATTGTTA
>OX419344.1:19372224-19427224 GCA_948470475.1 Galaxea fascicularis
AAGCTCATCATGTGAAATACTGGTAGGGAAAAACGGGTTAAGTTCGCTTAGAGATGATCGAGAACAAGGAGTTATTTCACGAACAGAAACCTTACCTGAGTCGAGAAAAGGCAAAGGATAGGAACAATTAAATCTTTTGGTTTCGTTGCCTTCCTGTCGATGCACTATGATAGCGTTCTCATACGTGACTGTGCTGTCTTTAGTGTAATTCTTTGTCATACACCCATCAAATGTTACGTTAAACCAAACATGCGTCCCGTTATAGCTATTCCACTGACAATCCTTCGATTCATCCAACAGAGTGGCCTTCCTCATTGAACTGTCATGCGCCAGGTACACAATCATCCACTCCGGGGCACACTCCACCGTTAAACCCAAGGATTGAGAACTTGCACCTTAAAAGCAAGAAAACTTTTAAGAAGCTGATTGGAAGTGGAATTGTAAAATTTGGATGCATATGAACTAGTTATTCGGACGATACTCTCCAAATTAGCTGTAGTCGACGAAATCGTTTAATCAAAGATCGGTGATTAAAGCGTAGAATTGTCAAAATAGGACAATAGAAGAAACTGGGGAAAAAGAAAAGTTGTAACGACGGGAACACGGAAGAGTAAAGTAAGTCTACCGTACTATACTATATGCTGAGTGCACGTCCAAAATAGAATAATTACCGCGAAATATCTCCTAATACATAGCGGTTGAGGCCGTAGGACGAGTTGGTGAAAATCCTTTGTAACTTTGACCCGAAAACTGTAATAAAAATCTTGTGCCACTACCCACTACTACTGAAAATAATTCCACCATTCTGTGTCTTCTTGAGAGAACTAATTATAAACGGTCTTTATCTGCGAAATTTCCAAGCGTCAAAGAGTTAATGCCCAAAGCGGAACCCAAACCCTTGATCTTCAAATATCAAGTCAAACTCATCATGTGAAATACTGGTAGGGAAAAACGGGTTAAGTTCGCTTAGAGATGATCGAGAAAAAGGCGTTATATCACGAACAGAAACCTTACCTTTGCGAGTAGGCAAAGGATAGGAACAATGAAATCTTTTGGTTTCGTTGCCTTCCTGTCGATGCACTATGATAGCGTTCTCATACGTGACTGTGCTGTCTTTAGTGTATTTCTTTGTCATACACCCATTAAATGGTACGTTAAACCAAACATGCGTCCCGTTGCCGTCCTTCCACTGACAATCCTTCGAGTCATCCAACAGAGTGGGCTGTTTCTTCATTGAACTGTCATGCGCCAGGTACACAATCATCCACTCCGGGGCACACTCCACCGTTAAAGCCAAGGATTGAGACTTTGTACCTTAAAAGCAAGAAAACTTTTACGAAGCTGATTGGAAGTGGAATTGTATTGTGTCGGTTGTGAAATTTGAATGCATATGAATTAGTTATTCGCACGATACTCTCCAAATTAGCGGTAGTCGACGGAATCGTTTAATCAAAGATCGGTGATTAAAGCGTAGAATCGTCAAAATAGGACAATAGAAGAAACTGGGGAAAAGAAAATTTGTAACGACGGGAATACGGAAGAGTAAAGTAAGTCTACCGTACTATACTATATGCTGAGTGCACGTCCAAAATAGAATAATGACCGCGAAATATCTCCTAATACATAGCGGTTGAGGGCGTAGGCCGAGTTGGTGAAAATCATGCAGGGGATATTTCGCAAGATTGAGGAGGATAATTGTTCCATTAATTAGTAAAGCAGGGCTGGTAAAACTGCGTCTTTTCTCTTTGGAACACGGAATTACGTGCACCCCAGGATATCTGTTTTGTGCGGTCTGTTGCAGTTTAAACTTGTTTTTGGTTTAAAATTATTGGAACCACTTTAATTTTTATCACCCTAATCTGAAATAAAGGAAAATAAAAATCGAACTGGTTCAAAACATTTAGTTCGACGAATATTTAGTGCGCGCCCTGGCCATATTTGGAAACCATTACAATGTGTTAACAAAGGAACAGCAATGATAAGGCACTTGATGAAACCATGGTAACGATAAGGTACATCCCTCATGGTGAAACAGAAGTGGCAGTAGAGAATTCAGGTATGGGGCAAACATCAGCCAATTG
Organism: Galaxea fascicularis; assembly: GCA_948470475.1. NCBI lineage: Eukaryota > Metazoa > Cnidaria > Anthozoa > Scleractinia > Euphylliidae > Galaxea > Galaxea fascicularis. The sequence continues at coordinate 19,374,306 of OX419344.1, forward strand.
TACAGTTTCTCCTTACCTTGAACGGCGTAGCACATTCGCAGAAGGAAAAGCAGCAAAATTGGAACCATCTGGGGGAAAAAAGGTCAGGAAATAAAACTGACACAATTTTAATTTACGACGTTTATTGTTTGTTGAGTAGCTTAGTGATCTAGTGGTTGTAATTGGTGTTGTTGTTGTTTTGTTTTAAATCAACAGCTGGAGAACAGCTTTGCTTTGTCTTGCGTGTTTCTTTGCATAAAAAAGGAATTTCAAACTAGATCCATTAATTTTCGTCCACACAATATTAAACATAAAATTAATGTTTTGCAATGTGTGCGCTCGTCACCACCATTAAATGAAACTGTCATAATTTTACGATGACGAACCTTAGCGTATTCATTCACAAAATTATCTCAACAAACTTTCGCCCACAAAAATTTGAAATGTTGAAATCATCGTCAGAATGGATATCAGTAAGAAATTCATGAATTAAGATTTGACAATAATAAATATATTAAAAAATTTTGCAAGCCACTGAAGAATTCATATTTGAGCATATTTCAGATTAAAAAGATATTAAGGCTACGTGTTCTCTGGAAACATTTCAAGTTGAAAAACTCAGTCCCTCAAGCCAAAAATAAATGCCATAAATAACTGGCTTTGTCCTGAATGTTACAAAGACTAAGTATACATTTTAAAAGGATTAGGCTCAAACAAAGAATATTAAGTACACGATGCAGATAAGTGCAACCTTCAATAATGTTCTAGAATTAGCTGTGTCATGCTAAGTCATTCCAGACATAGTAAATAAATAGCATCTATACTGTAATCATACGGAACGTTCTAGATTTTCAGGCTACCTATAGGCTTGTAACAAGATGTGTTGTTGAGTTGCTGGTATATCAAAGAAGGTGTATGTTGCAGAATACAAGACGCCTACACTTCAAACGACTTTACGTCTAAACTTCAGTCTTAATTTTTTTTATTGTTGTACATATTAGATTTCGTCAATTTTTTCATATTTTCCTTTCTCTAAGTAAATAACCTCTTGTAGTTACTATCAGAGGTGCCACCACACTTACTCACAGTGATTGATTATTTAACAAATCTAGCAAAGAATTCTCGCTGTGTCACTTTCTCATGAAAAGATATGAAAAACTTCCTTATCATAGAAATGAACATGTTTATGCTCCAATAAGCCTTCCTCTTCGCGTATGACGGTTTTTTTTTTGCCAAAACTGATGAAATACATGTGTTATTTAAAGGTGTTAGAAGCAAGCAACAAGAGTCTTTCCATGATAGTAAAGGTAACTTGAGTTTAATAACACTTACCTTAGTTTTCATTTCACCAGAAGAACGCAAAACATTGCGTTTATAGAATTACCATCGGCAATCTGTTTAAAGCCCATTCAGTATGAATATGTATGTTCTGACTGAAAAATGACAGAATGCGGAAGTAGTAGTAGTAGTAGTAGTTGCATGAGTAATAATAATAATAATAATAATAATAATAATAATAATAATAATAATAATAATAATAATAATAATAAATTAATTAACCTTCCCCAAGGGGCTTTTCAAGACTAATTTACAATACTTCTGTGTGGTGAGATCGGACGTCAGATTGTAAAGGCGCCTCTGACTGCCGCTGTCAGTCCATATTTGATCAGTCTCACCCACCCCACCCGACCCATGCAGGGGATAGATCAGCACACCGGGCACTACGTCCCCTACTCTTTTTCGAACAGTGCGTGAGTTCTTTAATGTCCCATAGATTATAAGGAACAAGTGTTGTGAAACGGGACCTACGGTTTATCGTCCTTATCCGAGAAAACTAGAAAGTGCAACCGTTTGTAGATGACATTACAAAGGCAGCACTTTCTCCTCAGTCATTTAAAGACCGTGAGTGTTGGTCCGGCTAACCGATCGGCGGTCCACGTACTCATCACCCATTTTTTCTACTAAACTACTCAGTAGAAATAGCATCACTTTCCACTTTTACAAGATAGAAAATAGTTTCTTTTTATGTTTTCCCGACATTTGTAATCATCTAATTTGAATTGCAAATCCTGGCTAAAATTCATTTTTAATATTCATTTCTCGCTCACACGCACATGGCCGCCCTGCAAAGTTTGTGCTTCAACTTCAGAATCCTAGCTTCTTGACTTTTAAGACGTTGCAGTCTTTCTTGGTTTACCGGAACGGCAGGGAAACGTCGACAAAGAAAACTACCACACCTTATTGAAGCATGGGAAAGAAAGCCGGGAGAAAGTTGAGTCTTCAGTGTTCATGAAGCGGAGTTTGCTTGGTGGCAGAATGTTAAAACAGGTAACGTTTCAGTCTCTTATCCTGTTTTTAATACGATTTAGTTAGAAGAACGGTTACTATATTTGCAACCGATCCGTTAGAAAGTCGTTCCCTTGAATGCAATTTTCAATGCAATAATTATAACTATAAGTGTAGTGCAAATATCTATCAGTGAAAAGGTGCACTCATTGAGATTGCAACATGCATATGCATAGTTTGAAGATCATGTTGTTTAATTAAACTTATAACCGACAGGTATAGACGTATTAGAAACGTAATTTTATATGAAGCTGCCCTCACCGCCATAAAATAAATTGATCAGCATAAAAGTTGTTGCAAGGTTATAAATTATTAAAGTAATACGCTTGTGCCGTAGAATTTAGTTGATATTTTTCTTCGAAATTTCAGGATGCTTCTCAAGGAAATGAAATCAGAATCCAAGGCGGCATGTGAGGATCAAGATTTAGAAATAAAGCAAAGGTAAAAACTTTCAGATACTAAGATTTCCTTAAATTTGTTGTTGTTGTTGTTATTTACATATCCAGGCAGGCTGATTAATTTTTTTGAAAATTTCATATTTCAGGCCGTACGGCTTCGGCAAACTAATTTGACTAAAGGACGACGAAATCGGCAATCAGTAAAAGAACAACTTGGAAAAGCTATACGGAGAAGAAATACCGTAAGGTAAGAAAATCGTAAAAGAAGAAAATTGTAAAAGAAAATGTAAAAAAATCATGTGACTTAGGATAATTTAATGCTCCGTACGGCTACGGTAGAACCCCACCCCACCGGCTCCCCTCCCCCCATTCTCAAAGTCGTAATATAACGATCGAATATTGTGTAACGTGATTGTTAACATGGCAATGTTAATTTCAGAAAAAAATGGCATTTTGCAGAGGAGGTAACACACTGGAATCACTGGATATGGACAGAAAACTGGTAAGAAAAACTCTAAAGTGAAACAAGCTCCTTTTACTAATTATAACTACACGATGTAGTAATTTAGCAGTTTTGATTTGACTGTGACGTCGTATTTTAAGTCAGCTTGTGTTGGTTAAGGGCAGGAACCCATGACTAAATAAGAGAGAGCACCTTTCGGGGCCGGGCAGAGTGGGCTGTCGTAAACAACCCAGATACTTAATTCCGTAATGACCAGGGGCCAGTTCCTGAAAGGTGTAATAACTCTATTCCAGAGATAAATGTGCCTTATTCCAGGGACAAATAACTAAACAAGGATCATTTATCCCTAGAATAGAGTTATTACACCTTTCAGGAAACGGCCCCTGCTGAATAGGCATTTTTCCCAGTTTAATATCAGTCTTACTTCAAGGGCACGTGACAAGGGTAGGGGAAGTCTTTGGGGGCTTCCTTTCCCATTAATGAATAAACCACCAGTCAAAACGAGAGCCGTGGATCTTGATAACTAGCTTTCAGGGTCTCACTTTTTAAGTCTTAAGGCAGTCATCACATTATCCAACGTCACCTGAGTGAATTTGGCGTTTTACAGTTCTTGTAGAAAAAGGAGTCACAATATCTGGAGGACTTGGTCCCAAGGCAACAAGCTGGAGTCAACTCAATATCAGGAAGAAGCACCTAATTCAAGGTAGGAGCCTTGTTTTCCTGCAACTTAGTTTCAAGGAAAGTAACAGCTTAGCGACAGTAGAATGAATCGAAATGAGGAATCCGATTCCAATTAAATTTGATTACTGGTTAAATTTAATAGAGACGTCGATGACTACGATACGGTTTTCAAAAAGCACAGAATTTGCACAATATATTTGGAGCACAGACAGTTCGTACTAGTAAAGAAAGGAATTTCATCGAAAAAGTGATTGCTGTATCAGTTTTGTTTACAATAAAATAGTCTTGCTGCAAAAGAGAAGGTTTTTCAGAACTTCCGGTATTGACATTCATCACTACCAAATAATTGGCGCCGTTGAATTTTTGTTCATGTTGTTGAGTATTTTATAGTATGATGATATCAAACTCCCTTTTGGACGACTTCAGTATATTTCAGTAGAAAAATTCAAATTTCAACGGTTTCTTTTCTTGTCCTTGCCTCTTTTTACACAAACGTTTCATAATCAAGAATGGCCTTAGCATTCGCTATTCTCACGACTTGTAGAAATCTAGTAGTTCAGGTAAATTTTACTTTGGCTGCGATGAAATGAAATGATTTTTATAAATCCATTAGTTCAAGTAAATTCTACTTTGGCTACTTTGAAATGATTTGTTCTCGAACATTTTGAGTTGCATTTCATTACGGTACGAATAAGGGTGTTGAAGCCATAATTTTCATTGATCACTTAATTAGCAAAAAGATGTAATCAAGATGAATGGTTATGAGGGGACATCGATCTTAACTGAAAATGTTTGCATGGCAATGAACCGTCGATCAAAACTAGATGTGATGTGCTGCTTAGAAACAAGTTATTTTCAACGCAGATCATAGATTAAGGCTAATATTGCTAACAGTTTGGATTATTACTTTCTCCTTTGACTACACAAATTTTTTCTCATTAGAGCCAAACCCCTTAAAGTGCCCCTAACCCCAAAGTATTTTTTTCGCTAACATAAATCTTTGCAGCTGTTCGAAACGCACTGTGGCATTTTTTTCCTTTTTTAATAAATCCTACCTTTTTATAGGCTTCAAAACTTACGAAAAACCAAGTATCATTTGTTTCACGACCGAGTCAAAGGGGGATTAAGTCTATTCCTGATTTGACGTCACAATCTACTTTGCATACATGTTTACAAAGAGTCAATGCGTTGCAAATCAGCTTGTGACGTTAAATCAGGAATAGACCCACTCCCCTTCTGACTCGGTCGTGAAACAAATGACGCTCAGTTTTCAAGCTTATAAAAAGTCAAGGTTTGGTGAAAAAAAGGAAAAAAATTCCACAATGCGTTTCGAACAGGTACAAAGATTAGTTTTAGCGAAAAAAATATTTTGGGGTTAAGGGCACTTTAACACTTTCTTGACCAAACTCGTTTTGTAACTGAGAATAGAATAGAAAAAAACAACTATGTTCGCAAAATTTGCTTAAAAAAACTCTTGCTTGTTAAGAAAACCTGATTTATTATCAGAGTAAACAATTTGCCAGATTTTTTCATTTAGTTGACAATACCTTGGCAAAATCTAAATTTGTAACGACCTTGACGGCATTGGCCGTTTGTGACGAAGTGTCCAAAACAGAAGGAACAGAAAAAATGCGAGGAAATTTCTAAATCAGTATATAAAATGGATTACGTCTGTGACAGTATTAAGATCAATCAAAATAATTTTTTTGGTGAATCCATCTAGTAAACATTTGAGATGGCTAGTTATCAGTTCGAGGAATACGTATAAGACTAGTTATTGGATCTTGATCCGGCGAAATCATTGTTCACTATCGTCAAGAAGCAATAGACCTTTTTACCGATACGGCGGCCATCTTGAATTCCGAGGAAATTATGGGATACCCAGGGGGCAGATGAGAAATAATTATAAAGAATACTGTGGCGTGATAACTTTTAGCAATAATTTTTCGCTAACCATAGAAACCACTGCCAAATACCGTGACAGAAAGATGTAACGCCGTAAAACGAGCCGTAAAAATTTATCCTGAAAGCTGTGTATACCATACATTTTGCAGCGATTGCCCCCTCGGCAGCCCATAATTTCTCGGTCAAAACAATACAATTCAAGATGGCCGCCGTATCGGTAAAAAGGTCTATTCATTACTATTAGCTTTGCTTTTTTTGACTTCCCGACCCTAAGGACGTTATGATTTGTGACTGGCCCACGCGCTCTTCTTCTCTCTGCCAAAAAGCACTCCAATTGATTTCAAATAGACTCAAAAATAAGTTATGAATCCATAATAGTGGTGCGAGTAGTTTCATTTCAACACCTAAAACCTTGTTTTCTTTGTCTTGGAATTTGTGTTGAACTGAGAATGCAATTGTCTACAAAAATGATCGGAATTCAGTAGAAATTTACATAAACAATTGTTGGCCGCTTTGTAACCATGGCAATATAGGTCGTGAAAGCGTGCAAAGTCTATTTTAAAGACAATAACAGGCCCAGATATAAATTTATTTTGTGTAGGCTGTTTTTGGACGAAATTTGATAGTTCTAACATCACTGTTTCGGTACCAGATTGGTTGAATGGGAATAACAAATCGGATTTTTTTTTGGCTCAAGACAGGTTTTTGAACAAATCAACTTGTCATCAGAAATGTGGTTAAACAAACTGTTAGCCTTGGACTTATGAAATTTCCCTGGTTTCAATTTTGCGTAAAAAGAACGAAATTCTAATGAAAAATCACAGGATTAATTGATGGCTACGACTCTATTGAGAGGTGAAAACAATAATGACAGAAATTTTGAAATTGATCATTTTACGGACATTTTGGCGATTGCTTTTGCGATGGAGTACAATGCCACGATTGCTGGGACTGATCGCTGCCACTTTCTGCGGATTAAAGAAGACAAATTATGATTTTTGAGAATAGGAGGAGTACATGCATATCCGGAAAGAGCTCAAGAGTTTGAACAATTTTTAGCCAATAAAGATTGCTGCATTTGCTACAGCAATGGAGCTCGTTTCCTGACGAAGTCCTTGACAAATCATTGAACTTTTTGTAGTCTCGATTTTTACAGTCAGGACTGTCATCGAGCTTATTAGCTCTAGCTGTTTAAAGATTAAAAATAATTCTACAGGACCAAAACAAAACCAAATGTCTGAGATATTGGAGTTCTGCTGAAAAATCTTACATCATGTTAGGAGCTGTAGAGGTCTATACGGGTACGCAAATGATCCCGCCCGCTTCCGGTGTACGTGTGGTTTCAGTGTAAAAATCACAAGGAGAACGTAGAATTAATATACACATATAGTATGATAGCTGTAAAAAAAAAGGTAAATTTCCGCAGTTGATTTCACCGATTGCTTGTTGAAATTAAAGTCTTTTGTTCAGCATCCTCGTTAAAAATTGTACCCAGAGTAGCAGAGGTGTTTCTTCCTCACATTCAGTTGTCACAGTTAATAAAAAAATTCAACCCAACGTGTGGAAAAGATGCTAGTTGTGAGCCATGATAATCACTATTCAAGCCATTTCCCTATCCACACTATTTCAGCTTCCATGCCATTCCTAATTTTTTAGTTGGGATCATTTGCGAACCCGCACAGGTCCATGTTTACATTCGTCTTGAGAAATAATTATTTTACCTCGGTTGAGGCAGACGTTTTTGGTCACAAAGCAATGAGCAACGAGCCAAAATATTTTCCATTCATTTAAGGTGGCTCAAACCAGTTTCAACACTTTCAAGAAACTCACTTATTGGAACGATTTACACTACAACACTGTATCACGTATTAGCAATGTTGTGGTACCATATAAAACAGCAATTATTGCTGAATAAAAAGTAGTCATTATTGTGACGCAAGACGTAACCAAGGCAACGGGAACGCCCTGTAAAAACACCCTATATTTTGGCGTTAGTTGCTCATATCTCAAAAATAAAGTCGGTGACCCCCATTTTTTATTGCTCGAAAGTCATCAACAGACCAAGGTGAAACTTTTTGCAAAGTTTAAAAAAATTATGTGAAGCGGATTCAGAGCCACCTTAAAAAAATAAAAAAATTAAGGTGGCTCTGAATCCGCTTCACAGAATTTTTTTAAACTTACAGACAGTTTTATCTTGGTCTGCCGATCAATTTCCAGCATTAAAAAATGGGGGTCACCGAGTTTTTGAGATACGACCAGCTAAGGCCGAAATATAGGGCGTTTTTACAAGGCTTTCCTGTTACCATGGTTAGGTATTACGTCACAATAATGACCGCATTTTATTCAGCAATAATTGCTGTTTCATATGGTAACATAACATTGTTACTATGCGATAGTGTTAAAGTGTCAATCTTTCTGATAAGTGAGGCTCTTGGAAGTGTTGAAACCAGTTTGAGCCACCGTAAAGTAAAATTTCTATTCTTCAGGAGCGTTTACTTTTGGGAAGGCGTAGAAGGAAGGCATACCGAAAAAAGCTGAGATGCAAAATTTGTCATTGAAATTAAGCTTTTTTTATCAGCTTTCCTGTTGAAGGAGAAAAAAGATGCGTTAACATTGTATTTTTCTCATCTAGATTCCTTCCAAAGAATTTGTTGTTAATTCCGTGAAAGCTATTAGCATTGTAGCGGCATCCAAGTGAAATATTTTTGTGTTTTCGAATTCATTCTAACACCAAAAATTGGGAAAATAACTACTTACTCGATCTATAAAGTGGAAATTTAGGCAGCGCGAATGGGCCAATAAGCGGGATTTGTTAAAATCAAATTCTTACAACCTTATCGAAGAAATGAAGAGGATTGTTAGAATGTTATTTTTCTGAACCGCCGGATACTTCCAAGAAGTTTCTTGTTTATTCTTTGTGGTTGTTGATATTTGTGTTTACGAAATTATCCTCAAAGCAAAAATAAAGAAAATTATTTTCCTTCAGCCAAAGTTTGCTTCTACTAAGAAGAATTTCTTAAATTCGTTGCTCGAATGACCTCGCAAATTTTAAGACGAGATAGAAAAAACTATAAAGAAACAAATTTTTTGTCCGAAAAGAAAATGGCGATGAGTTGGTTTCGGGGCTCGATCGCTACTTAAATATACGACGGCAAACACAAGGCCGCCGTATCGTCGATCATGGCGTAGCTCTAACCACAAGACCACCTAAGCGTTGCTAGGTAAAAAGGTGCGAACTTAACTAGAAGTAGGTTGTGGGCCTGTTGTTTCCAGTGAATCTAATTAGTCCGTTTCGTTCGCAAGCTTTGTAGCCATAGCAATATAGGTCCTGAAAGCGTGCGAATTGTATACAAAGAGAAAATTGTTTTAAGAACAATATTAGTTGAAATTAGTTTTTACTTTGTTTATTCCTAGCTTGAGCATAATAATTTGCTTAAGAGAAATTCAGTACGTTATACATGAATTTCGGATCACTGAATTGTTTGTCAAGCGTTTAACACCAGTGTGCAGAGTAAATCACTACAGGTTTTAGACTTAATTTAACGTCAATTATTAGAAGTTTGAGGCAAGGTTTTTGCAAAAGTCAACTTGTCTTCACAAATAATGCAGGTTAAACGAACTGTTAGCCTTGGACTTATGAGAATTTTCTGGGAAAGATTTGCACATAGCCCCATACATTAATTATACATGCATTTTGTGACTCAAACTCTATTCGTTTTGATTGAACAGGGTCAGTATGACATTGATGCGTGAATAATTAATCTATGGGGGTGTACGAAAATCGTTCCTTTATCTGGAATAATTTTGCGTATGAAGAACGAAATCTAACCGAAGAATCATAAGATTAATCGATGGCTATGATTCTATTGGCGATGGCTTTTGCGATCGAGCACAATTTCACGATCGCTGACGATCGGTTAGCCACAGGAAGAGTTATGGAAATAATAATTTGCTTTCTGGGGATTGCAGGTTTTAGACTTAATTTAATGTCTTTAATTAATGTCGACTTGCTTGTCAATCATCAGTTATTAAAGCTCAAGTTGGATGCAGCACAAGACCAAGAGCAGAAAGAAAGAGCCAGCAAGCGAGCGAGGAAAACATGATCTTGACAGTGGAACACAAGGAAGAATAAACATTGTGGAACATTTGGACGCTTTTTAAGGTAGAACTAAATGTTGTTCGAATCTTTAAGAAGAAATATTTCATTTCCAAAACCAAACCAACTGAAATATTTTCAATTCATAATTCCACGGAAACCAAAAAAATACTGAGTTGATCTTACGTCACTAATGTCGACTTTCTTGTTAATTATTAGTCGTGAAAGCTCAAGTTGGATGCAACTCAAGCCCCAGGGACAGAAAGAAAGAGCCAGCCAGGAAGCAAGCAAGCAAAGAAAACATGATCTTAACAGTAAAGTGGAACACAAGGGGGAATTAATATTGTGGACCATTTCGACGCTTTTCAGGTAGAAAATGTTGTCAGAATCTTACGGGGAAAAAATTCATTTCCAAAACCGAACCAACAGAAATCTTTTCAATTCATATTTCTGCGGAAACCAAAAACACTGAGGTTTTAGACTTAATTTAATTTAATGTCTTGTCTTGTTAATCAATAGTTGTGAAAGCTCAAGTTGGATGCAACACAAGCCCAAGAGCAGCATTAAAGGAAGAGCAAGGAAACATGATCTTAACAGTAAAGTGGAACACAAGGAAGAATTAACATTGTGAAACATTTGGACGCTTTCATTTTAAGGTAGAAAATGTTGCTCGAATCTCAAGCGGAAAAATTTCATTTCCAAAACTAAACCAACCAACTGAAGCTTAGAGTTTTGTAGGTTGGCTGATTACGTTTTGATTGAACACATGGTTCAAACCAAAATTTGTGAATAGGAGTTAACAATTTCAGGAACCATGACTTTAGCAACCAGTTCGGTATCGTGCACTTATAATTTGTTCATGTGTAGGTTTCACTCGTAAACAACTTAGTCTTTTGATTTTCGACATTTTGGAAGGGAACTTAGGCGGAATGAATTGTTGTTTGACAGTTAATTTCAACTTTCATCGATACTTAATTCAATGTTGAGCTGTAACAGTTTTACCAATCATTCAGTAATAGCATTTCAAACTTGTTACTTATTAGTTATCTTAGTACAACAAGTGAATAATAAAAAAGACTTATAAATAAAACAAAGACTTTATTGTTTCACTTTTCTCTTGTCTTTAATACAACAATGAATGAAAAAAAAAGCGCGCTTTTAAAAGGGGCCTGGTAACTAGTCATTTTGTAGGCTATCTCTTTTCATTTTTTTTGCCTAGGAGAGGTTGCCGAAAAGAAAAAAAAATCTGCGCTTTCAACACGGGTTTAGCACAAAGTCAAAACATAACTTAGCTTTTGAAGGGCTAAATCCGTAAACCCATACAGATTTTTCCCGCCAAAAGACTTAGTTTTTTTTTTTGACTCCATAGTCAAGACCCTCATCAAAAGCACAGCTCTCTTTTTCTTCTTAGCAGCAAACATAGGCATAAAAGAAATAACCTTACATGACATAGCTATCAAGCCCCCTTTAAAGCGCGTTTTAACTACTTATATTTAGACGCGGAAACCTTTTTGTTCATGAAATAGGTAAACAAACATTTGGAATTCTCTCCTTCCATACACAAATAGTCTTTAATGGAACTGAATCCCGTTTCAGGAATACGGGCGGTTTGTTTATTCTACTTAATTGCAGAAAATAATTTCGACTGTTATGTTTTACAAATATTCTTTGAAAATAAAACGTTTCTTGAGTACACAATTTTACTAATTTGCTCTATTTTGAGCTTTACACAAATTGTATCGAAATTCATTCTTCATACTTCCAATATAATGCTCGATGGTCTCCACTAGACGACCTTAATTTGTTTTTCAAACTGCTCAGTGAAGTAGCTCTTAGCTTTGGACATCAGAATTGAACTCTTTCATTGAAAACTAAATAAACTAAACGATCTTTTCGGGAGCTTAATTTAAGTGTAACGTTCCAGGGTCCGGTTATTGAAAGTAAACTGTTTGAAAAGCTTACCCAGAATTAATTAAAGTCAATTTTCCCCTAAAAATAGTTGTTGTTGTTATTGGAGCTCAAAATGTTCAAATTTGGCTTAAACAAACACATTTTGTGAAAAAAATATTGCCTGGTTTTATGTTATTAGCGTTTAAGCTTACTTTCAAGTGACCGGACCCAGAACTTCTATACCCTTATGCCTTTTAAAGTAGCGATCATAATTTGTTTTGACACCAAAACCAGAGTGAAAAATTACAAGCACGACTATACATTCGTATACGTCCAATATTCGAAGTGAATTCCTTAGCATGATCACTGCTTTGGTAAGTCCACATTGGTCTTCTTATCTTTGAGGTGTTACTATCTCGTCCTGTTAATTCGTTTGTTCGTTGCTCGTTGCTCGTTGCTCGTTGCTCATTGTTCATTAAACGCGTTCGACTTTCCTTTATTGTTGTACTGTTGACCCTCATTGTTTTGTTACGTTTTTTCGTGCCTTTTACGTCACATTTTCTCTCGTCTTTTCATCTTGTTTCAAGGTGATGGTTTGAATTGTGTTGATGTTGTCGTCAGTTGTTTAAGAAAGGTTTTGTAGATTTTTCACTATATTCTTCGTTGAGGTTTGCATCTCTTGTTACTGTTTCATAATTGCATTGTTTGTCATTGTTTGTCATTGCTTTTCAATACTTTTGATCTTGATTTTTATATTCTGTCGCGACTTTTTATGTCACGTTTTGTTCACAGTCCGTTAATGTTGGAGAGGTATACGCCAGTTTCGTTCAGTTTTTGTCTAACCGTTTGTCGCACTTTTTATTTAGTATTTTTTTCAAGGGTAAGTATATCTTTGTGTCTATCATGTCACTTTTCTTCCCAATCTCTCTTTTTCTTGTCAGGGTTTACTCTTCATGCATCGTGCAATTTTTATTAATATTTTTTGTAATTTCCACCTTTATATCTTTGAACATGGTCTCAATTCGTTTATTTTTGTTTGGCTTACACGAAGTGCGTAGCCAAATTATGGCACGATCGGATTTATTTATTTTTCCACGAGAGTCGAGCGCCTGTCACGTGGTCTTGTAAGCCACACATGTACGTATTGCGGACCTAGTTTTTGTATTGCTGCTTTGTCTTGTTTTGTTCCTGTTTCTGCTTAATGTCTTCAACTTGACGCATTTTGTTTTCCTTTTTCCAGCTTTTTTCTTTAAAATTTTGCTCTCATGTTATCCTGGTCTCATTTTTCGGCACCGATTTATCATTTTATGTTATTTTCGTCCCTTTCCTCCACTGTTGTGCTCCGCAGTCATTCCAATTTTTGCATTTGTCCACAATTTTGCAGTCTCGAATAATCAAATCCATTTTCATCATCGCTTTCTTTTTTGCGTTGTATTACTCGTTCTTCGTCTTACTCTCTTTTGGTTTGTTACTGCACCTATTTGCTGTCGTTTCTCTGTATTGTCAAACAGTAACAGTAGCCGAGAGTCAAAGGTGGTTTTTCTGTCGTGTTCTGTAATCGTCACAGTGATACTTTTTCCTCATAATTCAGTTGGAAAAAAAATTGCTACGATGAAAGGCATAAGGGTCCTAGTAAGATAAATTAAGTCTTCAAAATGGTTCCATATAAAAAGATCTGCTGAATAAACCCCATTAATATTTGGGAAATGTTTTTTAAGTACTGCAGTATAAATAATTTCTATTATTTTTCAAGAGAAAATCCCAAAATTCGTCCGACCTTTCACCACACCCTGAAAGTAACGCCAGAATTTAGAAGATGTGAAATCTTCAAAGCGTGACAACTCAACTGAAGGTCATTGGATGGTACTAACTTAAGGGTATGTGGATGAAATCATGCAAAATAAGGTAACTAAATGGTGCTGTTAACGTATTTTTATGACTAAATAAACCACTGAAGATTGACTTATCTAATGCAAGTAAAATGTCGATTACATGGTCACGTATTTGCCTTACAAAGTGGTCCCTACTTTGGGTAGGGTTGCAATTTTTTAAAACCTCCAATTTCATTGGATTTCCACAGGGTGCAGCTCTATTGTTTTAGAGCTCAGTTCCATTGTTTTGATTGTTTGTCTATTGTTTTTTTTTCAATGGATTTTGCGAGGTCTTATGAACAGTGCTGGTCTGTAGTTTCAACCAGATGACAGATCACTTCTGTAGGTTACAACAGTCGAACTTTTCAAATGAATTCAAGCAGTCGTTCTTGCGATTCTTGTTCATGGTTTAAACTTCAAGTCAAGCCTATTACGAAGCACTTTTCTGTGCTCTGTTTTTCAGTAGAATTATGTGCAACTTGGCGTTGATGATTAAATCTGAAACGCAATCGTAGCCTCTGTCCTCTGTCCTCTGTCAATTAAGGAGGCTCGCAGCAGTTTTTGGGCTTGGGGGTGTACCTTTTGAAATCAAAATTTCTTACAGAAAAAACACGCTTCGATTTCCTTGAGAGTACAACATTTTTCCTACGTATGACCAAAGTTTATTTTCTCATCGGTTTCCAGGCAATAGCTGTTATCACAGCAGTGGTAACGCAAGGCCGCTAATTTTAAAACAGGTCAATTATCTCGAAATCCAATCAGACACTTCATAACGAAACTTTGAGAGTGTAAAACACTCCAGTCCCGCAACTTGTAGGCCAACTTAATAAAAATCTGTAAGTGCATTTTCAAATAAATTGCAATTAAATTTTTAAAGGGTCGTTTTGCTTTAATAAGAAATTTTTCTTCTATCAGAAATTTTGATTTGAAAAGGTACCGAACCCCAGGCCAAAAAGACTGCTGTGAGCTCAATGACAGGACGTTCCCGGCGTTTTTTTTTAAGTTTACAAAAACAAAAAAATAGTTGACTTTAATTTCGCTTTTGACATCTTTAATGATCACTTCAAAAGCTGCCGATAAGCATTTTCATGTGGTTCTGTACTATTTTATTTGCATGAGATGGTTCTCGTTTTCCAGTCTGTGGATGACGAGGTTTTTATGTCCATAAAGCCTAAAGGGCCTACATATTAAAAGTAAGACATTGTGCTAAAGTTGGCATTGTTGTTTTGGGTGAAAAATTCAAAGGAAAGCTGTTAATTTCCGCCATACTTCAGTAGAATACTGCACAATCCACTGTACCTGATGTCCATAACGTACAGGTCTGCACACAGAGGAAACCTTAAGGAGGCTTGTAGTAGTTCTTTTTAGCTTGGGGTTGTACATTTTGAAATCAAAATTTCTTATAGAAGACAGACTTCGATTTCCTCGAAACTACAACATCTTTTCGACGTATGACTAAAGTTCATTTCCTCATCGGTTTCCAAGCAACAGCTGTTACCACAGTAACGGTAACGCAAGGCCGCTCATTTTCAAAAAGGTCAGTTATCTCGAAAGCCAGTCAGACACTTCATAAGAAACTTGGTGAGTGTAAACTACTAGTCCCACAACTTGTAAGCCAAATTAGTAAGAGCGTTTTCAAATAAATTGCAGATAAATTTTTAAAGGCTCGTTTTGTTCATTCCCGCATTTTTTTCTAGCTTTTTTGAAAAAATATGAAACTTTTACACCATTTTTTTCTCTTTTCAAAGAATTATGACAGAAAACATTTTCAATTCACATTGCGGACGTCCTAAGTGACTGCAATTGTACGATATTTAAGTCACAATGCTCGTAATTTGCAAAAATTCAAACTTAAATATTCTTGCAGCCTCAGCCACCTTGGACGCTCAATGTAACATTAAAATGTTTTTCTACCATGATAATTCTTTGAACAGAGTAAATTAAAATGGTGTAAAAGTTTCCTGTTTCTTCAAAAAGCTTGAAGGAAAATACGGAAATGGTCAAAACGAACTTTTATTTATTTAAAAAGGGCTCTTACAGATCTTTTTCTAATTTGGGCTACAAGTTGCGGGACTAGAGTAGTTTACACTCTCGAAGTTTCGTTTTGAAGGGTCTGACTGGATTTCGAGATAATTGACCTGTTTTAAAATTAGCAGCCTTGCGCTGCCGTTGCTATGGTAACAGCTGTTGCTTGGAAACTGATGAGAAAATAAACTTTGGTCATACGTAGGAAAGATGTTGTATTCTCAAGGAAATCGAAGCGTGTCTTCTTTAAGAAATTTTGATTTCAAAAGGTACACCCCCAAGCCCAAAAAACGTCTGCGAGCCTCCTTAATTGCAGGTTTTTTTTGAACGGACAAAGGCTACGATTGCGTTTCAGATTTAATCATCAACGCCAACTTGCACAGAATTCTCTGACTGAAAAACAGCACAGAAAAGTGCTTCGTAATAGGCTTGATTTGAAGTTTAAACCATGAACAAGAATTGCAAGAACGACTGCTTGAATTCATTTGAAAAGTTCGACTGTTCTCCCCCAAGCCAAAATAAAACTGCTGCGAGCCTCCTTAATTATATTCAAGTGCAAGCTTCTGAGTTGTACTTCGTTGAGGCGCTGCGTATTATTTTGTACATTGCGATTCTAGCTTTTGAGTCTCTGAATGAAAACCTAATGCATGAACATTCAAGCAAAAGCTACTGAGGGATACTTCCCTGCGGTACTGTTCATGGTTGTCCTGTGCAAGGTGGCACCAACCAGTGATTTCAAGTTGGTTGTTGAGTTGCTTGTTGAAGATGGGTCTCATAAAAATTAGAAGTGATCAAATGAATGTCGTTCGTTAGGCATGTATAGCAGTTTCGTATATTCAATGGTGGATCTAATCAAGTAGTCCGTTGGGATGAATTTCTCTCAAGTGCGAGAATTTCACATGAAAACTACTGAGCAGTACTTTCCTTCAGTGCTGTTTATTATGCTGTACAAGGTGGTTCCAACTTTTGAGTCTGTCAATGAAATTTTAAGTGTGACCATTCAAATGAAAGCTACTCATCAGTACTTCCCGGGGAGCCGTTTATTATGCCGTGCAAGGTAGTTTCCAAGCAACTCAATCAGACGTACTATGAGAGACCTGGGGCTATTTACTTACTATTGAGAACTGCAGATTTTGGTGGTATTCTTCGACAGACTTTATCACAATAAAACAGCAGTCATCTGGTTTTCTCAGTTCTTGTATGCACAAAACAGCCAAATTTCGGGGCATTTGCGCGTGATAATTGCATTGAGAAGACTGAGCCGCATTGTTGTTGTTCCTATGAGCAGCTACTCAAGCCAAATTATAGAGAACATCACACATTGGTCTAAGTTACTGAAGAAAACCTGAAAAGAATACGAAATAAAACATCTAACCTTTACTTCATTGTCCCTTGGCTGGTTTAAACGTCATTTTTTTCGATTTTTTTTAACTCGGGCCGATAACAAAATCGACAAAATGACGTTTAAATCAGCGAGAATACGCCAAGGACAATGAAATAAAGATAAGAACGTTTTCGCATTCTTTTCAGTTTTTCTTCAGCAAATCAGACCGGCGATTATCTCTATAATTTGGCTTAAGTAGCAGCTCATTGAAACAACTACAATGCGACTCACTCGTCTCAGGACAATTTGCACGCGCAAATGCCCCGACGTTAGGCCGTTTAGTGTACAGGACAACTGAGGGAACTATAACATAAAGTTAAGTGCTATATTCACTTTGATTAAACTGTGGAAAATACCACCAATATCTGCAGCTTTTAATCAGCAAATAACCACAGGTCTCACGTAGTACGCCTGGAGTGCCTGTGACGGGTGGGTCTAACTTTTGGATCTGTGGATGAAATCCCAAAGTGTGATCATAACCACTCGCTGAAATGCAGGCTACTGTGGTGCTATTTGTGATACTGTTCAACGTGGTTCTAGCATTTAAGTTTGTTACCGAAAACGTACGGTGGGAACTTACTGCTACAGTGGGCGGAACTGGTGTTCTGTGCACGGAACGACTTTCCTTGAATTAGGCTTTGTTACTTTCGAATGAGTACTTTTTACTTTCTCCAAGTTTTTCATCTCAATAATGAATCTTCATACTGTACACATTTCAATGCGACTATTATTCGGAATTTTTCTAGATAACTATAGGGTTCCCCAGGCAGATCTCTCTATCATCTAAACCATTATGATGAGCTGGGCCCAGTTGTTTAAAGCGTATTTGCAGTGACGTATTTCAAGCCATTCTGAGATGAGCTAATCTGCAGTCTATTAAATTTCAT
The DNA here is from genome assembly GCA_948470475.1 of Galaxea fascicularis. Classification (NCBI taxonomy): domain Eukaryota; kingdom Metazoa; phylum Cnidaria; class Anthozoa; order Scleractinia; family Euphylliidae; genus Galaxea; species Galaxea fascicularis. The sequence goes on from OX419344.1 coordinate 19,392,231, forward strand.
TCAGCATTGCAAGTTACAAGTGCACCAAGCCTGAAAATATTTTTTTCGCTAAAATAAATCTTTATACCTGTTTGAAAAGCATTGCGCCCTGGTTTGTTCTTTTTTCCCAAATGTTGGCTTTTTATACACTTCCAAACATTCGAAAAGCTAAGTATCATTTGGTACACGACCGAGTGAGAAGGGGTGTGGGTCTATTCTTGAATTGACGTCAAAAACGGCTTTGCATTCATGTCTACAAAGAGGTTGTGACGTCAAATCAGGAATAGACCCACGCTTCTTCTCACTCGGTGGTGTGCCGAATGAGCTTTTTCGTATGTTTGGAAGCCTATAAAAAAGCCAACATTTGGGAATAAAGGTAAAAAAAAGCGCAGTGCTTTTCGAACAGGTACAAAGATTTATGTTGGCGTAAAAATACTTGGGGTTTAGGTGCACTTCAAACACTTGCTTCGATAAAACAATTTTATAACTTAGCTTCGTCTCGTACCACACAACTGAAACCAAAACTTTGAGTTTCATCAAGCGTTTGCATTGATCACCTTTCAACAACTGGGCCCCAAATGTAATAATTAAATACTGTAGCTACAAGAAATGAAACCTTGGCGTTAAGAGATGCAGTCCTCGTTCCACATTCTGCAGTCCAATCCAATGTTAGTAATATTTCCCATCCATTGCTTGTGCTAACTGAAGGAAAACAGACGAGAACATAGCCGATTACTATCTTCAAGTTTCTTACAGAGGGAATTTGATTCAACTTGTATAGGGAACATACATTTTAGGACAATCTTTCCACCATCTTACGAGGCATTTGATGTAAGATAATTCCACAAAATGCAAAGGAGATATAACTTCCCAATGGTTTGGTGGCGAAAAGCAGTCCTAGGAAGTTTGAGTAAAGGGTTTACCATCCCACACTTCAAGTATGTGTTGTTATACTACCCATGAATTGCAGGCCTGACCGTAAAAAAATCAATTCCTATTCTTAGAGCCAATTGGCGAAGAAATCATATTCTCCTGGGGTGTCACGTACCTATGTAGTTTAACTGAGTACCCGCAAAGGGGAAGCTTGCAAACTCACCTTTAAAGCCAGCTCCTGGTGTACTTGTTCCCGTCAGTTTTCGACTAACGTATTCTTGCGGACGAAACGCCTACAGAAAGGAGAACAGCAATGTTAAGACTTGTGAGCTTGTGTTGATATCTCTCTTCCTGCCTCAAAACTTAGGGTGTAACATTGGGAAATGGGGACTTGGTGGATCATCGAGAGATCAATTGGCAAATGGGTAAAAAACAAATGGGTAAAAATCAATACTGTGTCCCCCACCCCCACCCCAGAAGAGTTATGTTATGTGTATTAAAGAGGTTCCCGGGTTGGCGCAACGTAAAACACACGAACCATTTAGTACTCTGATACAGTAATGAAGACTTACCATCTGTGACGAAGTCGACATCCTCTTTAGTGGTGCTTGTGATTTCCCAACTGAAACGTGTTCTTGGTGTCATTTCTGATCAGAAGGAAAACAAAGCAGTGGGAAAACTCAGTATGAGGAGGCAGACTGGGTAAAAGGGAAAACACGCATGCAGTCGAAGATAAAGCAACGTCATCCTAAGTTAAATGGTAATGATGATGATGATGATGATGATGATGATGATAACAAGGATGACGTTGATGTTGATATTGATATAATGATGATATTACTGATGATGATGGCGATGTTGATAATGATGATGATGATGATGATGACGACATGTTATTCTTGCTTAGATTTCTTATTTTGACATTTATCCGGGTGAAGGTCTCGACAGAAAGCAAGCACAGACCTGGACAGTTACTTAAATAAGCCTTGAAGAAAGAAACTAGTTGGCGTGATACCCTACTCGTGTTTGAAGAACTCCGAAGACTGAAAGTGTAGTTTCGTTTTCAACAAGACAAAGCTTGTGCTTGTCAGACTTTTTCACACGTAAAGACTTCGAGCACAGTTTTTCCCTTAACGGACCTCCCAGACGGAGAAAATTACATCATGGCTTTGAATCCGATATAGACTTGTTTATATCCAAGTCAATTTTCAATATATTTGTAAATTATACCCAGGGATTATACCATAACATAAGAAAGGCTGAAATTTGGTTAGAAAAAGAAGCCATAGAGGTGACTTAGACATAAGGCAACGAGACCAACGTGTACCAGTAATGTAAACTGAGCCGTAATTCCAGATTGAATTTTACGGGTAGCAGGCGCCAAAACAAACTACCTTTAATTGATACCCAATACTAAAAAAATTCTTCGAGACTATTTGAAACGCAGCCATGGTACTTTCACCCTCGAGATTCAGTGCTGGTACAAGCCAGACTAGAAGTTACTCGTTCAGACGATCAAAAAGGAATGCTTAAGTCTTAAGAACTTTTTCAAAACTGTAAATTTCAGATATCGAACAATATGGAAAATGACAGTAAAACGAGAGTTTCGGCAGGAGCATATATTTAATATAACCGTTTGCAAAAACGTGTCGAATGTTCCATCTATTGAACTTAACTATAAAGATACCAACAATTTTAGAATATAATACGATAAACGATATTTTACTTAACCAACCAATATACTGAAACAGAGGTCAGTGCTACGGTTATTTTGAAACATTCTGGTGAATTGGCTACAATGCCTTCAGATCAGTTATACAACTTCGTCGATTGTCGGAACCAGAAAGCTTATCTGAATTACTTACTGACATGAAATAAAAATTGAATTGCAACCTAACCATACGGAAAAATGTTGCAAAATAAAGTCATCTGCATACCTCAGAAGCTCGGGCCTCCAATGAGACAAATCTTGAAATGTTGAATGCCACGGCGCGCCATGTTTGTGACCGTTGGAGTTGAGGCGTTTAGAGCTACTGGTGCGTTGTTCCCATATTGTCATGTACGGCAGTAGAACGCTATAAACCACTCTTGTAGAGGTCTGACGTTTTCCCAGCGAACAGAAAGACAAAAAAAGGAACAAAAGTATAGCTTTGGCGTCGTCCATCACGGCCATCTTTGTTCCTCGTGGTACTGGCAGACAAAAAATACGAATAAATTAAAAATTAATTTGAAATTCAAATCGGAAAAATATTCATTTCATATGCAGACTAATCTGAGTCCATGCATTTCAACAAGAGAAAACTAAGCTAAGGATGACAAGTAACTCAGAACTGAAAACAAAGATAAATAAGAAAGAGAGAAGGCCTTTTCTGTAAAAAAAAAAGATCAAAAAAGAGGAACCCAAATTCACATATAGCTGTGGTGTAGGGGTCCCTTTAAGATAAATTTCAAGATAAAACAATAATACACACACACACACACACACACACACACACACACACTGGCGTCATTCAAACCAACCAAAATTTAAGCAAAAATTTGCAGTAGTCATATTTGTGAGCTAGCCAGCGAAAGAAAATTTAGTTTGGAATGTGTTTTCTTTAATTCACAAGTTATCTTTGCAACTCTGATGAAACAAGAAGGATGGACATTTCAAATTTTTTGAGACTTGTGTAGGTTTTAATCTATTTTAAGTTCTTTAATTATTTTACATGGTACTGTAATAAGGCAGTTTATTTTTAAGTTCATCTTGGGCAAAGCCGTCTTCCTTTTCTCGAGTTGCTGAGTAGTTTGAAAGTTCATTTTCGTAAGCTTGAAGTTCTGTTAAACACCACATTTTTGTCGATTATTCCCGGCTGAATTTATCGTGATTTTTTTTACATTTATTTCCTCTCTTTGCATTGTTCTCGTGGTAAACCGTTTGCACAGGGAGAAGTTTAAAACTTTTCTTAATTCACGACGAAAACTTTCCACAAAGGTGACAACTGATCGGATTTGACGTCGAAGATATGGGAACTGCAGCAGTGGAAAACAGAAAGAAATGGTTGAGGAATGATTTGAAATTTAAAACTTGAGTCTGCCAAAAGATCATCACCAATAAAGAAGGAAAAAAGAAAAGATAGAAAAGTGTCACGATACCAAAACTCATTTTTTATGGCTTGCTTCCTCTCTTTGTAGAGTAACTGCTATAACAATATAAAATTGTTGCCAAGATCATTGGACCAATATAGGCTACGCCCAAACGTGTATAGCTAAAAGCTAAACTTGTGCCGGCCTTTCTCGCACGCAATCGGCCCCATTTTTCGTCTCCAGCTTATAAAAATACAAATCTGACGAGTATAATATTGCTGCAAGAATCCAAGTGGAGGCGATTGCAAAAGAACGAAACCTTGACGAGATAAAGTGTACCGTCATCGACCACACCACCGCTACAAACCGATCAAAGGTAAACCACACGAAACAGACGTGGTGAAAGCTCCAGATCCTACACAGGATTAATCCTGCAGTACTATCGATAGCCGGGCCATTCTAAGGAACGGGCTGCCTTCCCTCCATAGGCGGATGGGGTTTGCTCTCAGTGGAAAATGCAGTTAGAAACCGCCATATTGACAATTAAGTAGTTCACGGTCTTTCTCAACTCTGAGCAATTATGCACAACAAAGATTACGGACGAATCTCCAACCAAATTGAGCAAGAAACCACTGATGAGAAAACGATCTGGATAATTTTAACTGGGAAAGAGAGTTCAAACTTTTCACAATGGGCAGACGAGTTTGTGGCCAAATGCATGTGATTGCACTGATCCTTTTAGCTTTGGCTTGAAAGCGTGTTGTCTATGTGCAATCGAAAATGGGAGAGGAAATGACAACGATTTTATTGAAGATGTCTTTATTTCGGTATGATTTAGTTAATTGTATAAAACATGTCTTCACACTGAAGCAAGGCAAATTGGAGGGACTCAAATTAGGTTTAAAAGCAAAATAAACTTATTCTTGTCAAGTAAATAATAACTAGTCTAGCTTATGGTCGGATTGAAACAGATCAAGATCGAAAGATCTTTACAAAAGGCGTGGCCAAGAACTCGTTTCTAAGGAACGTGACTACCATGGCTTGAGGAAATACGTATTTCAATTCTCTTTTTATGAACTATCGTGTGATCGGAAGGAAAACCCCTCAGAAGTAATTTCATCGGGAGTAAATTAACAGTTGACTTCGTTATTGTTGTGGGAACTGACTGTGTCCTAAAATTCATATCCTGTAACTATACTGATATTTATTCATAGTCCATCATTATCGCGACTTAATTTAAAGACAAACATTACACTTCCTTTGCTTTTAGGAAAGACGCATTGTTCGATGTTAGATACCTTCAACCATTTTGATCAATTGTGGTCATCTTCTGTGCGATGGTCGCGCTATAAAATGGCTCGCTCATTAGATCTTTACCTCCGTGAACGCTGAAGTGATTTAGGGATCCTCCTTTTGTAAATCAGCGCAACCTTTGTTTGTTTTCAAGTAATCTTTTGTTTCTCGGTCTCTTCAACGCTCCAACAGGAAGCTAAAAATTGAATAGTCTTTACTCTTGCCAAAACTCAGGAAAAAGATCAAATGATAGACTGGACAGTTGCGCGTTTCTTATATGTGTGATATTCTCATCTTAATTACTGTCGTGAGGAATTCAAGAATAACTCACGGCCAATTGACTTACTAATTTTCCCTTCGGCTGTTTCACAACCGAGACTTTGATTAATGCAGAGCTTTGTAGTCACTGCCCGCCACATTAAAAACAGAGAGTTTTCTTTAATTATTAAACGCGATGTGCATAGTTGCGCAGATATTCTGTTCACAGTTGTTGCTAAACAAAGTGAAAAGCATTTGGTACTTGCCATCCGTCCATAACTTGTCAAATTTATTTTAATTTACTGGAGTCCGCCATAACAGATAAGATATCACTTGTAATAAGTATATAGATATTTATACCATGCCTTAGAAAATACAGCCAATCGGAATGAGAGAAAACCGTTGTATATTCGTCGGTATTCCACCGAACCTTCCCATCGTGCACCGTATCGACGATGTAATGCCACGTATTTTCTATGACATGGTACACATAGTTATGCAAGACGGGATATCTTACTCGTCACTTGTATTTTCCTTGCATACACATGCACTCGCCTAAAAGCCTCATTCAAGTCAATTGTGTACACTCATGTGATATTCCATTGTACACTACTCGAAAGCATTGCATAACAAGTATATATTATAAGACGGCACGCGGCAGCATGTTTTAAAAGTCGTTATGGGTTAAACCCTTTAGTCACTGAGAAGCCTAACTGAAACTTGAATTTTCATAAACTGAAGTTAATTACTCTTCAGGTTTCGTTAATTTGCCAGGTTGTTCTCTATTCCCGATCCCTCTTAGTTTTCAATTTGAACTGTTTGCAAAAGAGGCGTTCTTTTAATCCACGACGAAAACCTTTTTACAAATGTGAGACAAACTATTGGATTTGTCGTCAATAAGAGACAGTAAATCACTTAGTATTGTACATAATTATAATAAGGCAGGCTATTTTACACCACGAGTGAAACCGATCTCCCTTCTTCTCCGATGAATTTCTGAGTAATTTTTTAGTTGTATTTTGATAAACGTGAGTCCAGTAGCTTCTCAGGTTTCTTTAACTGCAAGATTGTTCTCCATGCCAGAAATCACTTTAAACCTTTTGAGAATTATTTTCTCCCTCCCTTCCGTTTTTCTTGCTCTTGTTTTGAACTGTTCACACAGAGAGCAGTTAAAAACAGCTTTTAATCCACGACGAAAGCTTTGCACAGATGTGAAGCAAATGATTTGATTTGTCGTCTATGATTAAAAAACAGTAGAAGAGGAAAATATGAAAAATTGAGTGGCTAGAGAACAGGAGGAGAGTGGAACTAAAGTTTCCCACAAAGCTAAAGTCATTGCAAAAGGAACAAAGAACAGATAGAATGATACCACCATACAAAGACTCATCTTTATGGCTTGTCGTTTTTTATGATCAGTTCGTTGAGCTGTGTGGCACTGAAGCAGTTTATCTTGCCGTCGAAGAGTAACTGCTATAGCGGAATATAAAATCGTTATACATACCATTGGGGCAAAATAGGATACAGCCACTCGTGTATAGCTAAAAGCTAAAAATGGCGAGGACACTAAGTCTGCATAGCAGTAAGTAGTACCATTATTCAAAATGAGCTGATAAAAATACAAATCTGGGGAGTTTAACGCAACGGCCAAAATCCAAATGGAAGCGATTCCAAAGGCGCGAAATCTCGAAGACTGGATAAGACGAAATTTCATCGGCCAGACCACCGCTACAAACCGATGAAAGGCGATGCAAACGTGACTTTCTATGGAAACAATAAGGGAGACAGCCATGAGAAAGCTCCTCATTTTGCACAGGATCAATCCTACAGGACCACTGATGGACCACTCCCAGGAATTAGCGTGCTGGAATACATGTCAGTGGAAAAGCGAAGTCAGAAATCGCCATATTCACAATGAAGTAGTTTACGGTCTTTCTCAATTCTGGGCACCTATACACAACAATGATTATGAGAGCATTTCCAACCAAGCTGAGCAAGAAAATTGTCAACAAGAAAACAGTCTGGGCGATTTTAAGTGGGAAGGAAGGTTCAAAATTTCCACACTGACTGAAATTTGTCGACATATTTTGAGATATTTGTAACCTCTTTGTTCTTTTTTTGTGAAAAGCGTCTTGCCTCAAGACGGATCAATTTTGGCAAACTATCGATACAGCCACCAATCAGTGACAGGCATGTGCTTTTCCACTTGGCTGAATTCATGCCACAAAGGCCTAAGAATTTAAAAACCATTATCGAAGCGCTGGTCCATTTGCAATGTAGTATACATAATTTTTATGATGAACAAAAAAATAATTACATAATATTTTTGGTATTAACTCTAACGAGGGAGAAAGCCAAAGGATGACGGCAAGTGAAACAAAACATGCAGATTCTGAGCAATGAGATTCACATCTATGGGAAGCCATTGTTATTTGAGAATTTTATATTTTTACCGTCAGAGAAAAGTCCTGGCCTGATTTTAGTGGATTGTTACTGCAAAATTGACTCTCCTTTAACACAAAATTAAAATTTACCAGAACATGTCTGGAAACTTCACGCATATCCATGTTTTTGGGAATATCGACAAACAATTCAGAAGTATGGATGAAACCTGCCCTTAGTAAGGGATTGTTTTAGGAACTAATTGGAGTGCAATTTGGTACTATTTATCCCGTGTGAAAATTTCATCAGGGTTGCAATATTTTGTTTAAAGTGCAGACCAATTGGTCTGCACTTTTCGTGATCATCTGAGTCTACTATCACTATCGTTGTTCAGAGTTGGCATGTTTTGTCAAACTGACTTAGTTACTGGGTGTTAACTCTTAAAATCCTTAGATCAAAATTTAGATTCTCATTTGTTGCCCTACACTTTTCCTATAGAAGTACTAGGGAGAAACTGTCAATTTCAAGCAAATTCATCTTGTATGATCCTGTCCTTAATTCTCGTGATTACTCTTTTTCATAAAGCAAATATTAGAAGGAGAACATTGAAGCTGATGACTCTCAGGGTTTAAAGGTTTAACCATGCATTTTTTTTTACAACACCATCAAATCGCAGATCAAACCTGTGCTTGACAAACTGAATGCTGATGCTGATGTCGATGTGAAGTATTTTGCACAGGAAGCCTTAACAGGTATAAAATACTGCCTGACTTTTGATTGTGGTAATCATGCCCAGTGATTTCTGATGAATCCTTTAACAAAAGGTATTAAATGGCTCAGCCAAGTGCTCAGGATATCCTGTTAAAAATTGCGTATACACAGATAATTAAGAAAGCCCATGAAATTTGTTTTGATTTCTCTTTATTTGCAGTTTTCTAATACCTTGCCTGAGCACTCTACAAGAGAATGTCTCGTCAATCTGCAGTTCACTCAGTTCTCAGCCTTGCTTGTTGTTATCGTCTGGGTGAGCCTTGGACTGGACTGCATAACTATAGTACATCTGTTTGGCAACCCCTTATTTTAATTGATGATTCAAGTAGACTTGGTAAAGAATTTACTGTCATAATTAACTGACTGCCATCAGCTTGTCTGAAAATCAGGTAACCCTTCTCAAATGTGTTATTTCATGGACAAGTACACGAACGCCCATTGTGCTTCACAGCAAAGTACTTTTTTCATGATTTTTTGTTTTTGTTGGAAGCAACATTGAAGGATTTTCATGTATGAAACCTTTGTTGGAAAGTAACCATGTTGTTATCATAGTTATTGCTTCACCTTTGGTTTTGCTTATTGTGAGCTATATACTGTAAAAAGTTAATGAAAAGTTTAGTCTTCAGACCAAGTTTTTGTTGTTTTGTCATTGTAACCTGATCAGTTTGAACAGTGTAGTGAAAGTATGTGTTAACTGTTTAAAGTGCATGAGTGTAAAGCATTCTTGGTGTAAAATCGTGGATTCTTTTTGCTTATGATGTCCAGTATCCTGTTGGCTATACTTGTGCCCATAAAACTTGTGCCTTATGGGCACTTTTCAAAACAGTGGTGTATTCGGAAAAGTGGCTGTAATTGACCTGTATAACTCTGGTATGTGTGTACGAAATAACATTGATTCTTGTATTAAAGTTCATTGCTGTTACTTTTGCTGTTTCCTGGTAGCCTTTTATCTTACACTTATCACCAGGTCTAGACTTTCCAAAAGTCTGGTCTTATATTTATTTTCAATACGTTTGTTTCTTTGTTGGTTTGTGTTTGTGTCCCAAGTCATCTGTCAATTATTTGAGCTAACATATTGCGCTGACCAGTTGGCTCAGTTAGTAGATTGTCGCATTATTGTGCGGGAGGTTGTGGGTTCAATCCCCGGCCGGACCAACACTCAGTAAGTACGTGTAACTGAGGAGAAAGTGCTTCCTTTGCCAATTACATCTGCAAATGGTTAGACTTTCTAGTCTTCTCGGATAAGGATGATAGACCGGAGGTCCCGTCACACAACCCTTCACAATTGATTCTGTGGGACGTTAAAGAACCACTTGGGACGTAACAAATCATGGCTGTGACCACCCCTAGTGCTGACCATCTACCAGCATGTGGTCGGCCTGACTGGATTAGCTTGAAGGGCTTCTGCATAAATGAGACCACAAAAACACATACAGCCAGACGTCAGGCTAGTTGCCAGGTGTGGGAACCTTCACTAAGAAACTATTCTCTCAATTGTATAGGAGCTTTGTTTACTTATTTCACTTCTTTAGCATTGTTATAGCATAAATGTCAAAACAAGCTACAAATAAATGCACACCACAAATTGAAAGCTGTCACAAAACTTAGTACTTGCTGAAAATTTGAGTGTGAGAGGTTGATTGGTTTTTGCAAGGAATGTATGGCTGGGTGGCAACTCTGGTAGTCTGCAAGAGCAGATCCATTTTTTGGCTTTTATGTGTGTAAGGGAGTCTGCTCTAATTGAAACAATTCCTTGTGAATTTCATTGTTTGGAATGCTTATTTCTCTGCCAGTGAAATCAGACAAGCAAACAATGACATCAGCAAATATTCTCCTATACTCGAGAGGTGACTTCTGGCAAGTCTTCTGGTCCCGTCACACAACCTAATGTTTCTTAATGCACAGGCAATTTTATGCAATGCAACCAGCGTGAACTAACATACACGCCAGGATGCTTCTACAGTTTTTGCTTCCTGTGGTCACTTATGCTTAATTGCAGCTTTCCCATTTTGTTTTCTCCTTAGGGAGGACAAAACAAAGTCATGATTCTCATGTTGATTGACTCAGTTTAAACTCATCATGTAAGGAGGTATTTTTTCTTGGTGGTCCTTTGCAGGGACCTAGAGCAAACTATAGATGGCGCACTTTTATAGTTGTTTGAGGGCCAATCAGCACCAGTCCTCAGTCAAAAAGCTTCTGCATACCGGTAATATTATTTGGCATTCAAATTTTGCCACCAAAACACTTGATTCTGCATTTTTCAAGGCAACAGGGCCATTTTGAAAGTGGTCAAACTACCTTACAAAACCTAATGTAATCTTGAAGATTACTTTCCAATCAAATTGTCTTTGAAAGGCTGAGTATGTGACTTTCCAGTGGAGGACACATAACGTCACTTTGAATGGTGAGAATCAATCACTGAAAACATTCATACCCTGTAGATAGGTTGGGGATTTCCACTTGCACAACTTTGCCATTTTTTAAACATTTTAATTTATTTTTCTTACATAAAAACAGCAGCACCTTACATTATTTTATTTACTTGGTGACCTCGATGTATGGCCTCATCATGGGGTAAACCGAAAACACTGACCCCCGGTCCACGGACCCCCACCACGGACCGGGGGTCAGTGTTTTCGGTTTACCCCTCATCATGCTACAGAATAAACATCTCTCAGCAAGATTATACAAAATTATAAAAATGATACTTGATTAATTCCATGGTATTATATGAAGACTGCATGTAAAATACATACTAGTAAACAAGTCATGTTTGGAAATGTGTAAACCAAAGTGCTTTACAGAGATTGAGATTTTCCTATGAAGAGTCCTCTTCCTGACTAAGTTTGAAGCAACATCCCCTCTTTCACTAACAAGTGTCTGCTTCAAAACTAACTAGCATTTAATGCAATATGATACAAAGTTATTAGTAAAATGTCAATTTAACAAAGTTAGCTGCCACAAGCTCAGTGGGTGCCTGGCCAGCGGTTAATCTCACTAGTGCAGGCTTACATGGAATGATGTGGCTTGATCTGCATGTTTCAGTGTAGTTTTCAAGCATTCCCCCACCCACCCAACCCTCATTGTTTTTTTTTCTCCATTCCACTGATCTAATCAGTGTTGACAGGTGCCTGGAATGGGGTCTCATGGCTGGGTTGTGGGGATTTGCCAGCCATGAGGGCGGTATTCTATCTGGAGGCTGGCTGGACACAGTGGAAGGCCTTGGATACCCCAGGCACCCACCTTCCATTTAAGCGAAGCAGCAGTTAAATAAGGATTTAAGGCGCTAGTTAAAGTTCTTACAATTTAGTTTCTTCAACGGCACTAGCCTCTGTAGGCACATTGTAGTAAGGACTTGCTTCATTATGCTTACTGACATCTAAGTATGGTACATCCTTTTGCATTAGCAACTCAAGTTTTTCAATCAGATTAAAAAAGCTGGGACGATTGCTTGGCTCCTGCCTCCAACAGCCGGTCATTAAGTCATGTCTGTTGTGGGTTAAAAGAACATTATTGGTAAGAAAACAACATTGAAAGTAATAATTACAAGCCTCTTTTTGATTTAAAACAACCTTGGGCCGATATATACAAAACTGGTACCCAAGCTGAAAGGATTATTGAATAGAATTTGCCTATTTATTTTGTGTGAACAAGATAATGACAAATTATAGTGATGTCATATCAGTCCATTCCTAACAAGTAAGGTTCGTATACTTTTCAGCATTGTTAAATCACTCTGCTGGATGTTCTTTGGATGTTCCGTCTTAATTTTTATTGGGCCATATATTAAACATTATTGCTGGGACTATTATACTTTACATTTAAAATTAAACATTTGACAATGAGTTAAAATTCCACTTAAGATGCGGGCGTTTATGAGAAAGGTGTCTTCCTTCTAGTCTCCTAGGATAATAAATTATATATCCTGTTTCTTACTTTGTGCCAGAAAGAATTTTGCACGTCTTACTCAGTTTATACTCACATAATTATTCCACTTACACTTCATCACAGCACATGTCAGGCCTGTCCATACGGTAACCAGTGTTCAGTATTTTAAACAGCTCCGAATTAGTTAATGTGGGGTAAGGAACACCACCTGAATGAATGACATCATAAAAGTCTACTGACATTCTATGAATCAATAGAATTATTACAATAATTATCATAATTATATTGATTCATAGAATAATGAAGTTAATTAACAATCCTGGAGCTGCTGGTTGAGGTTGGTTGGGCAGGGAAGATGCACCATTAGTGTGGTTCTGGCATCATTATTTTGTTATGCAATCCCATAGTATAAGACAAAAGAGTATAACTGAATGAAGGCAGTGCCAATAAGGGTTTGATATGGAAAGCAATAGCCCATACCAAATCCATGTATTATCAATAGAGTGCCCATAGGTTATGCCATATCATCCCCACACTTGGGCCATATATGGCCCATATAAACAGGTTTGCTAAGGGACATTGGTAACATCAATAATTCAGTGACAAATAATACTTATAAAAAGGTTATTAATTAATAAGATTTTTCTTTTAATATTTCTTTCTGAAGCTGAACCTAATGGCAAAAGACTGCAACCACTTTCCTGTAAAATGTAATAAAATTACGGTATGATGCTATATTTAAATTAAAAATAAATTTGATTTACGTACCCAAGGTGGCCATTTCCCAAAGTAGCACACCAAAGGACCACCTATTCAAAAACAAAAGAAGCAAGATTTTTCTGGTATAGGATGTTTGTCTTTCGGCAGCCTTGATGCAGTTTTACAATGTTATTTATATAAAATGCACATTTACTGGTAATAACATATCTGGTAATACCAGTAGGCCCATTTTATGATTCTTGTTACACTAGGTGCAAGATTCAGCTTATTCTTATATGACGATTGTGTCATCCCCTCTCTGACTCTAAAATCTAAAATGACCTAAATGACCTAAAATGATCTAAACTGATATCTAAAATGATCTAAAATGATGTGAAATGATCTAAAATGACCTAAAACGGCCTAAAATGACCCTAAGTAATCAACAACCGACCAAAGAAACGGTAGAACATTGATGATAAACGATTCAAAGTGACCTACAACCAGTTGCACGTTGGTCAGAGAAGCCATACAACCTAAGAAGAGAGAATTACAAATCACAAAGAATGTTCGTGATCACCACAAATGTAGCAGACGTTTTGTTTGGATGTCACGCAACGCCACCAGCCAAAACATGGGTGGCATTTGCATCAATGATCGATGAGAAATCCGGATTTTTCCGAGAGCTTACCGATGAAAAACGATAGTTTCGCGAGGATTGTCGAGGGTTTGGGAAGTTTCGGATTGCAGGCGATGATTTCCAAAGGCGACCAGGGCTTATCATGTAAAATCTTTGAAGATTTCCCATAGATGGGTAGATATCGATAGAAAATTTAGTTTTACGCAACAACGTGATTTTCATTGGTGGGGATTTTGTCTTGATGGAATTTGGAGTTATCGATTTGCCCAGCAACGTGGTTTTCATTGGTTGGGAGTTATCGTTGGTGGAGAGTAATCGATAGTAAGTTTACTCAACGCAGTTTGGCCTTGATGAGATCCGAAGTTATCGATAGTAAGTTGAGTTTTGCCCAGCAACGTGGTTTTCATCTGTGATTTGTAATTCTAGCTCTCTACTTAGGTTGTATGGCTTCTCTGACCAACGTGCAACTGGTTGTAGGTCACTTTGAATCGTTTATAATCAATGTTCTACCGTTTCTTTTGGTCGGTTGTTGATTACTTAGGGTCATTTTAGGCCGTTTTAGGTCATTTTAGATCATTTCACATCATTTTAGCTCATTTTAGATACCAGTTTAGATCATTTTAGGTCATTCCTTCTTTTAGTAACTACGCAAAATGTGAGCCACTTTTCTCTGCAACTAACTAATAAATAAATATTTTTTTTCCCAGTCAAAAGGTATCTGTTCTCACACACTATCTTGTTCTGATTAGAAATTACTTATAACAAGCCTTTGGTTATCCATGTTATAGAAAAAGGTCTCTAGTAGTTTTGACGTTTCGTGTTTCAGAGTAAAAGCATTAGGGTATGTACATGTAACACATTTGTTCTGGTAGAAATGCTCTGCAAAGAGTCTGAATGAGGTTGAATTCAAACTTGCCAACTTTTGCTAACCTTCAAGTACGTCACAAAGGTAGACAAAGAACGCATTCCAATAACGCCCGTTATTACTTATATGTCTACTCACACGTCACTCTTGATTGTGTAGATGCCTTCATAAAGCGATTCTGGTGCCATCCACTTCACTGGCAGCTTTTTTGTCTTCTCTGAACGGTACACATCCTCGTAGATTTGGCGCATTAACCCAAAGTCTGACACTTTTACTTTGTTATCACAACCAACCAGAACATTACGAGCAGCAAGGTCACGATGAACGAAACCGTTTTCAGAAAGGTGGTTCTGAAAACAAATAAAGAGTAACATTACACCATGAAAAATTGAAGACACAAGAAAGACAGGTGTGCTATTTTACAGGACCAAGGAACTTCCTTGACTAGATTAGAAGTAATTTCCACAAGCTTTGTTTTCAAAATTGAGGGCATATATGTTGTGATGAAAGAATTAACTTCCTGATGGAAGAGTTTTACAGCTGCAACAGGATCAACATTATTTTATTAAAACCAACACACTTGTTACCTCATATTCCACAAAAAGAACAATAATGACAAGGCACATATAGTCACAAATGTTTAATAGACAATTAGTACACTGTACACCTTTCCACAGTTATTACACACACAGCGGATTCAGGTTGAGCGTTTAATGGACGTCAGTTATCGCGTTCGTTATCACAGTTGATTGGTTGCGTTGCGAGGCAAATTGTCAGACGTTGCTAGGCGGGGATGATAGCGTTCTATCTCTTCTCTGACATAACGCTATCATCCCCGCCTAGCAACGTCTGACAATTTGCCTCGCAACACAGCCAATCAACCGTGATAATGAACGCGGTAACTGACATCATTAAACACTCAACCTGAATCCACTGTAAAGATCTGATCTGAGTAGTGTGACTTGAGAACAATAATAACACTCAGTGTGATCGATTAGATGAACTTAGACAAGTGGCTTGTAAGGCTAGCGTGAATGAATTAATAACAGTGCCTATTACCCCAAAATATTTTTTTTGCTAAAATGCATCTTTGCACCTGTTGGAAATGCATTGTCACACATTTTTCCTTTTTTCACCAAATAGGCTTTAAAACAGAGCATCATTTGATCCATGACCAAATGAGAAGAAGTGTGGGTATAGTCTTGGTTTGCATCACATTTTAAAACTCTTTGTAAACATGCATGCAAATCAGTCTGTGATGTCAAATCAGGAACAGACCCATTCCCCTTCTGACTTGGTCATGAATCAAATGCATGATGCTCTGTTTTAAAACCTACAAAGAGTCAAGATTTGGTGAAAAAGGAAAAAAGTGCCACAACGTGTTTCGAACAGGTGCAAAGATGCATTTTTAGCAAAAAAAATATTTTGGAGTTATACTGTATGGCACTTTAATCATTGAAATGAAGGCATAAAACTGCATCTTAAACAGAAGTCAATGAAAGCATCACTTGGATATTCGGAACACTTGATTATTGCAGTGTTAACACAATTAAATTGCCAGACACTTACCATTCCCCTTGCTATTTGCCAAGCAAAACAAAACAGCTGCTTGGTGGTAAAGCTGCCCTTGTTTTCATCATCTCCCTCCTCATTGGAGTCGTCACTAAAAATTATCTTAGCAACAGCATGGTTGTCTTGCTGAGATGTTGTTGGAATTGACAGCAATCCTTCATCAGGAGGATTTCCACAGGCGGTAGTCTAAAATTAATAAATTCAAGCAATGGTTTTCTATTGTGGCATAATTATACCCACAAAGAGAATACATATGGATACCATTTGATTATTATTATTTTACTGGTACAGGCATATTAATTACTCAAAACACATGCTAGATATCAGCAAAAACCATTCACAAGCAATATAGACAGAACCTCTACTTGGGATAATTTAAATAAGTTCTCTTCCTACCATGATAACATCTTGACTGTGCTGTGTAGTGAAGAAGGTACAATCTTTAATTTCTGAAGTCTGTCCTTCCAATGGATGATTAATTTTACCTTAACCTCTTTCTGATTAACATATGGTTCTACATAACACCAAAATCAGATTACTTCAGGACATAGGTACAGTACTGTGCAACATTTTTTGATGACAAATTTACAAAATTTTAATATTTATACTATATCAAATGAAGACTGATCATCGCAGTTGTGAATGCAATTTTATGCAATTGTGTAAAGAAGCCTGAAAAAAATTCAGGAGTACAATGGGGTTTGAAGCTGTGACCTTGTGATACCAGTGCGATGCTCTAACCAACTGAGCTATTTGGAGCCACTGACCATGGGTTCAAACCCTGTTGAAGTCCTGAATTTTTTCCATTCTTGATTACGCAATTGCATATAATGTGTGGTTCCAGAAAATATCCATACCCCCCCACGGAAGACTTTTTGATTTGCACCCCCCACCCCCTAGGATTTTCCGTTCCAGAGGGGTCTTTGATGACCCCCCCTCCCCTCCGGAATTTCCAGAAGTTTTGTACTTATAAAAAAGAAAGTGAATACCAACTTAGTTACGTAAATACGATAGAATTTTATTACAACAGTGTAAACATTAAGGTTAACTTTAACAGAAATATAATGCTTTATTAAGTTTATTATCCAGCTAAACTTTTAGCTTCTTCGCCATCAACTTTGCAAATTATGTTTGTGTTGTTTTTATGTAAGATTATAAGCTTAAACATTTGGGTAGCACGTCGACTGTTTCGCGTTTTTGTGCAAACTCCGATGAGAACGTTTCACTCGCTTAAACAACTTCGCAAACGATAGCAAATAAAACAGAAACTTACAAGGTTCCTTTGTGTATACATTTTGTCAGTTTCTTCGTGTTGATTCTTATTTAAATTAAGGACCAAAAACTTCACTAACAGACATGTTCACGCGGTAGGTTTCGTGAACGTTGTCACGTTGTAACAGCCAGGTAGCCAGGCCTTCTGAAGGTCGAACGAAAACGAGACAAAGCTGGAAGTCTGGAGATGAGACTCCAGTTGAGACCGCCATTTTAAATGTTGAAGAAAGTAGCTTCGGGAGATTGTAGCGCTAGCTAACTCAAAGAAAAAAAGAAACATTGAAGCTAATAATGTGAACTTTATCTCAATGGCCAGGAGTACTGACTTTTGTTTCAAAACAACGTATGTATGTTTTTGTGCCTCAGATCGATCGTATGTTGCTTTCAATGTTTTGTACATGGTTCGTGACCCTTTGGAAAAGTGGTTCCCCACGAAACCCCCTACCCCTCGGAAATTACTGCCCTTTAACCCCCCCTCTCCCTCGGAATTTCCAATGATCTTCTTGGGGGGGGGGGGTATGGATATTTTCTGGAACCACACAATTGCGTTCACAACTGCGAGGATCAATCTTCATTTGATTTCATTTCTGCAGTTCACATGATTCATTTCATATAGATCACTCACACACCATTTATTGTGTAACATACAACCTCTGTCCTTACTTCAAAAGCCACTTCTGAGGGCAAAGAAATGACAACACTGGTGTCATTGATATCTTGTGCTTGAGTCAACTCCATTTTCTCTGGAAGTTGATCTTGGTCAGTATGGCTTTCCTGTACAATTTCAAATAAAATATTAAAAAATGAGCATAATAGAAGAACAAATAAAAAACAAATTAAATCAATGGGATTGCATGGCCTGTTCAGCTACCCTCTGTTCTTACTTCAGAAGCCTGGCCAACACTCATGTCATTGATGTCTTGCACTGGAATTGACTCCATTTTCTTTGTACATTGATCTCTGTCAATGTGGCTTTCCTGTACAATTTTAAATGAATTAGTAAAAGATGAACAAAATAGAAGAACAAATAAATTGATGTAAGCTTTTTTCTGTCAAAACCAGGACTTCAGGACTTCAATGGGGTTTGAAGCTGTGACCTTGTGATACCAGTGCGATGCTCTAACCAACTGAGCTATATGGAGCCACTGACCACGGGTTCAAACCCTGTTGAAGTCCTGAATTTTTTCCATTCTTGATTACGCAATTGCATATAATTGCGTTCACAACTGCGAGGATCAATCTTCATTTTGATTTCATTTCTGCAGTTCACATGATTCATTTCATATAGATCACTCACACACCATTTATTTTGTAACATACAACCTCTGTCCTTACTTCAAAAGCCACTTCTGAGGGCAAAGAAATGACAACACTGATGTCATTGATATCTTGTGCTTGAGTCGACTCCAATTTCTCTGGAAGTTGATCTTGGTCAGTATGGCTTTCCTGTACAATTTTAAATAAAGTATTAAAAAATGAGCATAATAGAAGAACAAATAAAAAATAAATTGAATATGTGGGGAAGCATAGCCTGTTCAGCTACCCTCTGTTCTTACTTCAGAAGCCTGGCCAACACTCATGTCATTGATGTCTTGTCCTGGAATTGACTCCATTTTCTTTGTACATTGATCTTTGTCAATGTGGCTTTCCTGTACAATTTTAAATGAATTAGTAAAAGATGAACAAAATAGAAGAACAAATAAAATAAATAGAATTGATGTAAGCTTTTTTCTGTCAAAACCCAGCCTTCACAAGAAGATAAAAAGAGAAGGAAAAAAAAAAGAAAAAAGAAAGGGAGAATGATTTCACAGTAAAGCTTTCACTCCCAGGAGTGAAACTAGGGGATATTGTTTGATCTAATACCAAATTCTCATAAACTAATATTATAAGCAATGTATGGCAGACAGTAAGGAGAATTAATATTGAGATCATAATAATTTGAGAGTGACAGGTTAACCTTTTAATCTATATAAATGCAGTGTTTAACCCTTTCCCTTCTGAGAGTGCCAGATGGCACTTAAAGATTTTACTCTGTCTAACGCCAGATGATTTTAGTCGTCAAAGGGAGACCCCTTTGGGGTTAAAGAGTTAACAACATCTTCACCCAAAAACTATGTCCCCATTAACCCTTTCCCTCCTGAGAGTGCCAGATGGCACTTAAAGATTTTACTCTGTCTAACGCCAGAAGATTTTACTCTGTCTAACGCCAGACGATTTTACTCGTCAAAGGGAGACCCCTTGGGGGTTAAAGGGTTAATTGGTTTTGAGGAAAAAGACATAGTAACAAAGGTCTTGTTTAATGATTGTTTAACAACTTCTCTTCATCACCACAGAAAATGTATGGAGAACACTGAGGAGAATATACATACTGATATTAAGGTTTAAATGGTTAAGGGGGGACTAACTTAACTACAGACTTACTGTTGTTGCCAAAGGATTTTTACGGATTGTATTGTAAAACACAGTTTTTTCTGTATTTTTGCTACAGTAAACTAAATGACCTAAATCGGTGAAATGTGCACTGGTGAACATGTGAACGTTTTAAATTATTGTTATTGCACATGTGCAACTTGCCCCAGGCCCCAACTGTGCTTTATAGAGAAAAATCCCTAAAACTTGGAGAAACTTATGTGACTTTTAAGTTCTGATTTTTTTTGCCAATCGGAGATATTCCAGCCTTCTTTACAAGCCTACGTAACTGCAATGATAATGACGAAATGGTATGAATTTCTGTGCTTATGACATCATAAATCTCACAATAATGTGAATTTAAAAATTATCGATAAATAGAATTTTGCACCTTGGTGATCTTAATTAACCATTGGCAGCATTTTCAATATCCAGAAGTGTACGCCACTCGAGTTTTACCGGTAGGCTTTGTTCTGTTCTGGTCATGTGACTTACGAAATATGGTTGTGACTCGAAAATCTTGAAAAACTTTTTAATTGTAAAAAATAGCCACACGGCTTGTCTGTGCAAATTAGGGTTTCCAATATAATTATGAGGGTATATATGCTATGGAAACTTTCCACAGCAACAACTTAGCTAATTTTGTAGTTAAGTTAGCCCCCACCCCCCCCCCCTTAAATAGTGCACACCTTTGGAAACAAAGAAAAAACCTACATGATCAAAGGTTGTGGTCCCCTTTCTGTCTTCCAGAATGTCTTTGTCGTCATAGCTCTTCTCAACATTTTCCCCTTTAGATAGATTGATCTAGAGAGCAATGACCAGAATGAGCACAGGTAAAAACAATCAAGAGAGTTTCTTATGGGTCAGGCCCAAGAGGGTGAGAGACAGCTTGCATGTGTGTCTCATAAATTTGAATTCTGCTCCCAGTGCCCCTGGTAGCGCAGTTTTCTTATGGGTCAGGCCCAAGAGGGTGAGACACAGCTTGCATGTGTGTCTCATAAATTTGAATTCTGTTCCCGGTACCCCCGGTAGCACAGTTTTCTTATGGGTCAGGCCCAAGAGGGTGAGAGACAGCTTGCATGTGTGTCTCATAAATTTGAATTCTGCTCCCAGTGCCCCTGGTAGCGCAGTTTTCTTATGGGTCAGGCCCAAGAGGGTGAGAGACAGCTTGCATGTGTGTCTCATAAATTTGAATTCTGTTCCCGGTACCCCTGGTAGCGCAGTTTTCTTATGGGTCAGGCCCAAGAGGGTGAGAGACAGCTTGCATGTGTGTCTCATAAATGTGAATTCCACCCCCCCCCCCAGTACCCCTGGTAGCGCAGTTTTCTTATGGGTCAGGCCCAAGAGGGTGAGAGACAGCTTGCATGTGCATCTCATAAATTTGAATTCTGCTCCCAGTATCCCTGGTAGCGCACTTTTCTTATGGGTCAGGCCCAAGAGGGTGAGACACAGCTTGCATGTGTGTCTCATAAATGTGAATTCCACCCCCCCCCCTCAGTACCCCTGGTAGCGCAGTTTTCTTATGCGCCTGGCCCAAGAGGGTGAGACACAGCTTGCATGTGTGTCTCATAAATTTGAATTCTGCTCCCAGTACCCCTGGTAGTGCAGTTTTCTTATGGGTCAGGCCCAAGAGGGTGAGACACAGCTTGCATGTGTGTCTCATAAATTTGAATTCTGCTCCCAGTACCCCTGGTAGTGCAGTTTTCTTATGGGTCAGGCCCAAGAGGGTGAGACACAGCTTGCATGTGTGTCTCATAAATGTGAATTCCACCCCCCCCCCCCCCCCCAGTACCCCTGGTAGCGCAGTTTTCTTATGCGTCTGGCCCAAGAGGGTGAGACACAGCTTGCATGTGTGTCTCATAAATTTGAATTCTGCTCCCAGTACTCCTCAGGTAGCGTTCCTCAGGATTTGAGCTGTCACAAACGTTATTATCATTGGATTAAAACAAATGTCATGCAAGCATGATCACTATAAGATCTGCGTAATTTAGGAAGGAAACTATGCTGCAAATCCAAAGGATAATAATTTGCAGTGCTACACAGTTTCATTGGAACTCCATTAGGGAGATTCCTGGAGGCCTATATATTTCATCAGAAAATCTGTTTATCCCATCAAATAAAAATTAGTGGTCTTGAGGCAACTGTGTTGTCACTTGAGCTGCAAATGACAGGAATCATTGCTGACAGAAACTATTGTCAGTCTGTTGATGACACAAGTGTATGTAAACCAATATTAATTGTGCTTCAAAAATTCCAAAAACCGGCTTTAACCGGCTTTAACCCGAAGTGAATAACTTCTGTTTGAATGATGAAACGAAACCTTACAGACTTCTGTACCAATGGATCAGAGAGAAAACACATTAATTTACATTTACATATCTTGCAATATCTATAACAGATACATATGCAAGTTCCTAAACAACAACTAAAGTGCTAGTACATTTGTACAGTCTAAGGAATTATAAACATCACATTGGTGGTGACGTTAAATTTTGCAGATGAATATCACATGCTGTCTATTCCAGTCAATGATAGTTCTCAGCCAGAGCTGTATTTATGTCATATATCTATGACATCTCTGCCCAGAAGCAAATTCCTTGGTGGCCTCATGTTGTTCAGGTTAAATTTTATGAACATGCATGCACTTCAGATGGAACAAAAAATTCTAGCATGCATGCTTTAAGGATAGAATCATGCACTTACTAATAACAGTGTAAAATTTCTGTTTTTGTCTTTTGAAACCATGTGTGATGAAATGAAAGATTACATCATCACCGATCAAATTGGCCAATATTTAACACTTAATGAATGGTCCTAAGGATCACAGTGAATTTTAACATCAAGATTCGAGGGAAACAAAATTCCCTATTCCCCAAGGGACCAGTCATTAAGTGATTTGTTATATAGCAAAACAAATGGATCAAACCAGTGGAAAACAAAAAACAAAAGCAAATTTTGAAAATTGTGCTGAGATTCCAGCGACAACATCAGGCCACCTTCAACTGCATGCTTTGATCACGTTCAACAGCGGTCAACATTTCATGTGTAAAGTGTTAACAGTTTGCTGTTTGATGTGAGTCATTAAGTTTTCACAAAGTTGCCCGCTCATGGCATTTGGTGGTAAACATTTTCATTGTTACATGTCATGTGACCATGAACTAGCCAATGAATGGGCACGCTGTAGCAGGAAAAATGGCAGCTATATAACAAGAAAATGTATGAGACACAAGTGCAAGTTCTTCTTCTTCCCTTCCCTCCCCCCCCTCCCCACCCCCTACCTCCTGGGAGAGCTTGCTCACGGGCTAAACATTAGCAACAACAAAATTAATGCATAAAAAAGGCACATCAGTTGCTAATTAAGCTAAATGCATTTCATAGTCCTACCATTCTTCTCCGGCGGCGTAACCACTGCAGAAGATCACCAAACGGAACGTACTCTATGACCAGGAACTTGTTTTCTTTAAGCGTGCTGCATCCAACCAGGGATACAATATTCTGATGATAACCTAACCGCTTCATCTGCTTAATCTCAGACAGGAGCTCTTCTTTTTGTGCTTCACTTGCGTCATCTGAACATGTTCATATACCAAACAGTTACATATAAAATCTTTTAAACTTTTAAACCCTAAAATCAAAATTATTCTCATTTGTTCCCCCTACATTTAGAAGGAAAAAATTGTTAAATTAAAAATATGATATGAAGCAAATTCATCTTGTGTGATCCTGCCCTTAACTCTCCTGACCACTGTGTTTGATAAAGCATTTGATATTACAAGGTCGGAGAAATTTGACATGGTCACTCTTAGGGTTGAAAGGGTTTAAAGCACCAAACAATGACCAGCATGTTATTTCTCCTTACAGCAGTTATCAATCCACAATCATGCTCACTGGTCATGACAATCAAAGAAATTATCACCAAAGAAGAAGGTCTTGATGTTTTAACAAAACACTTTTCTCATTTTTCCTGTGTATGGAGAACAATGAGAAGATAATGCCAGCTGATATTATCTGGGCTTACATGTAGCTATTGTAAACCTTTCTTGTAACATCCTTGGCCTTTCTTTGGTTGAAAGGTTTAGACCCTGGGTAGGATTTTGAGTACTGAGCTTAAAATGAAAATTAACTGTAAAGAGCTAATTGCGTTGTAATGAAGCCCCCAGTTGTTCCAAGAGTGGAAAACTCTATCCAGCAGCGCTCAGTTGCTCGAAGCATGGTTAGTGCGAACCCAAGTTTTAATTAAAATACCATGACAACGTATAGATTTTAATACAATTTATAATTAACCAATGGTTAGGGCTTACTGAACTTTGCGAAATGGTACTTTGCGAAACGAAACGAAACGAAATGAAATCTGTACTTTGCGAAATGAAAATCTGTACTTTGCGAAATGAAATCTGTACTTTGCGAAATGAAAATCTGTACTTTGCGAAATGAAATCTGTACTTTGCGAAATGAAAATCTTTCCTTTGCGAAATGAAATCTGTACTTTGCGAAATGAAGTCTGTACTTTGCGAAATGAAATCTGTACTTTGCGAAATAAACATTTCCTTTCTCGCTGCGTCTACTCGGATATTCTAAACAGAAAATTCCTCCCAAAAAAGCCGTTTCGCCTTGCGCGGAATGCATGACGTTTTCACGGTGTAAACATCTCCAAAAGAACCTTGTCCAAGCCGCTCTTTCACTGCCAGTGCATAACCGCAGTTACAGAGCGGAGTGAAACGATGACAAAGACACAGCCGTAATTAGAGCGGATTTGAGCGCTCAACTTCACGAGTTGCATAGCTCTGTAAGAAGCTACAACACTAAAGAAAGGATAAAGAGACGAATAGTCGCAAAAGAAACACAACGTCTTGCTACAAAACCAAATAACCGGGCCCGGTAATGTACAAACACTGCAAGATAAAGATGATCATATTACGCGGCTCAAAATTCCTATCCTTGATAACAAGAGAGAGGCTGTTCTGTCCCTGAACGCACTGAAACGAGCCAAACCAAAGCTAGACAAAATGCTTCAGATGGCATATAAAGGACCACTGTCGCTAAACAGAAACAACCAGGGTCAAAACAAACAGGCGATAAATGCAGAATTTAAACCCAGAAATGACCTTTGGTGTCAAGATACATTACATGCGACATTTAAGCACATGGCTGTTTCAATCACCATCACCATAATGCTATCCTCTTAACCACCGTGTTGCCCCACTTAAAACAAGCAAGAAGCTAAATCTGTCAATAGAACCGAGATAGAAGCGGCAAACGCGCGAACAGGAGTCGCGTAGGCTTTCCAACCCCGTTTTACGCCTGAGCTAAATTTAAACTTTATACGTGGCAACGAAAACGTCACGCATTCCGCGCAAGGCGAAACGGCTTTTTTGGGAGGAATTTTCTGTTTAGAATATCCGAGTAGACGCAGCGAGAAAGGAAATGTTTATTTCGCAAAGTACAGATTTCATTTCGCAAAGTACAGATATTGCCGGTTTTCACTGTCACACCGTCATCAAAACCATTCAACAAATAAAGTCAAGAATCAAAGAGACAAAAGAAGATGAATATTCAAACAGTTTCGCAAAGATTCAGGTCTGTGCGATGTTTCGGGCGGGAGATATTCGAAGAAATGTTCCACTTAAATTTTAAGGCCTTGGTATGGAGGCGCCATGTTTGTGTCCCTGTGAGGGGCACAAATATGGCGGCCGGAAGCTAACAAAAACATATGTCATCGAATTTTGCTATAAAAAGCCCAAAGTCATCCTCTGAGGGCTCATAAACATCTATATGAGTACTTATTCTCATTCAAATACTGTTCAGTTTGCGAAATCTCAGCGGCTAAGTCAATTTTTTTTAACCTACGTGACAGCATTCTCGGCCGCTAGTTTAACATCGTGTCACGCAAAAGCTTAGAAATTCAACCTTGCTTTATCACAAGACGAAAAAACCAATCAAACTGAAAATGTGTGAAAAGATAAGTCTTCAGCTGTTCTAATTACTAGCTAAACTAAAATCTCAAAAGGATAGATAATTCCTTACTTTTGATTTTGATGACGTCATGTGAAAACCGAGAATTCATTTCGCAAAGTACAGATTTCATTTCGTTTCATTTCGTTTCGCAAAGTACCATTTCGCAAAGTACAATAAGCCAATGGTTAGGGCTAACCTGATGCTTTGAGCAACTCAGCACAGGTAATTAACTCACTACCCAGAGGGAAAAAGGAGCAGTTCCAATACATTTTTGACTGGATAGACTTATCCACTCTTTGAACAACTGGAGCCAGGAGTATAGTACTGTTACCAGTAGATGTCAGTGGGTAATATTACCACTTATTCATGATCAAGTTGTCAAGTATCTAGTAGTTAAAAATTACCTTTCAAAACCTTGACAGCTACAACCTGAAAAGCCTTCTTTTTCTCATCCTTCAACTTCTTTCTAGTGTCAAACACTTCTATTCCCACTCGTTTGTTCAGCTTTGCTTTGTGCACCACACCAAATGCCCCTCGTCCCAGCTCCTCTTCATATTCTATCTGCTCGGGCAGAATTTCCCACTTGTCGAGAGGAACAATGTCACGGCATTTACTCGGTAAACTGGGGGATAGGAACAAACACATGTTGTCAGCCACTTTAAACAAACAATTCCTAATGTTTAGTGGGGTCATTTAATTGTGTAGTTTACTTGGGATCGATAGCAGTTGCAAATCCTACCGATGTATGCAGTGTCTCCCTATATTTTAATGCTGTTCTGTTGTGCTTTATTCCTTTTTTAAACTTTTAGGAGAAGCTAAAATTCAATCAAAGATGCTGAAGCCCCAGGGGATTTGCTCCAGTATAATGACAATTATAGTGACAGAGGTGTGTGCATGAGGCTCTTTTTGGCAGTAGAAATTTGTGACCCAATGACCTTTTTGGGGTTAAAAATTTTGCAGTGAATCACTTTAATTTCTTGGGTTAAAGACTTTTGGTGTGGACTTTTGGCATTGGCAAAAAGCATACAGTCTGTAACACTGGGTTCTTATTTTTATGCCAAACAATTGTTGTTATATCAGTTTTATTTTTAGACATATAAACTAAATAATGTAAATGACTTGGAGATCTAGTCTTAATTTAGTTAATATTTAGTTGAGTTTATAAAACTGGGAGGTCACATCTGGGAGGTCATATTTGTTTAGTAACTGTTTTGAAGCTAAAGGTTTGTTTTTCGAACTTTTTAAGTTAATCTTTACAAAGAGAAATAAAATGGATTCTTTTGGGTCAAGTTCTGGGCCTTTACACTTTCTTGGGGTCAGTTGTAGCTCTCTTTTTGTTTTTCGTGGCGGGGGCATGGGCAGGGGGGGGATTACAATTTTCCATTATTTGCATGTGCCACCCACTAATTATACCTCAGAGTAGTGTCATCCCCAGGGGCTAAAGCTGGTACGATAGTATTTAATAAAAGTAAAAGAGGAGGGAATTATGTATTTTTGCAATTAAAGTACAGTCTTAAAAGTAAGGTTAAATTATCTGTCAAGTACTCAGGTCATATGCTTATTAACTAATATGTAAATATAAAGAAACCAAACATGTGTCCAGCCCATTCCAAAGCAGAAGTTAAGGTGATTCCTCTGTTTTACACTGCGCACCCCTACTGCGCATAACAATGCGACGTCCAAAATGACCAAAATGGCAGCAGATTATATTGTCAGTTAGTCTGAAATGTCAGCCGTCTCCTCTCCCTAACCCATAGGGGGCACGGGCGAGAGAGATGTCTGAATTCCGAGCGTTATAATGTCCTCCGGTGACGTCACATACTTGTGCAGATATGGTAGGTATTTTTTGATTGGTTCTTACACATTTGAATTAGATGACTTTTTATCATTGGTTCAACACGCCAACAGTATTTTGCAAGCAACCGTGGGGAACACAGAACTTCTTAGTATTGCGTTACATAGTTTTTTCTAGATTTATTTCATCGTGGGGAACACACATGGCGATTTCAACACAATATTGGAGGCAAATTTGCAGGGATTTATTGAAGTTTGGCTTGACAAAGTTGAAGGATGAACAGAGGACCGCTTTGCTTTATCTTCTTTCTGCCAGATGTTTTTGTCAACCTTCACATCAGATTTGACAAGTTTAACTTATTGACAACTTGCACCAGTGAATGATTGTTCCACCGCTTTCGTAGAGATGCTAGGGGTGAAGTAAGGAATAAATTCCATTGGTTCACTATCTTTTTCCCAAATTGCGCACGAATTCATCCATTATTGACATTATTGTAAGCAAATTTTCCCCAAAGGACTTTTGCGATGACAGGGAAAACACATACGCGCGCTGTTGTCAATTGCAAGCTTTAACGGCAGCTTCGTCAATTCTAGTTCGATTGGGAAAGAAGTGCGATCCCATAAATTTACTCCCGAGGCTTTATCGTCAAGCTTAACGGCACACAAAACCCAGACACCTTCATACATATGCATGCAATTGACACTCGTGGCCGTCATCCTGGTAAGAAATGACATTTATGCAACATTGCCTAAATTAAAACGTGACGTTACCGGAGGACATTAATTGTCAGTCCGGATTTTAAGGATGAACAAGGTGGTTTTTGCAAGAAAAAGGGCTGAATCATTCTATTAATAATATAATAATTATTGTATCAAACGTCCTGAAAAAGGAGTGGCCCGCTTATAGTTTGAATTTAGCTTAATACTGAGAAAGAAGACGATTTTAGCGTGACTTTTTCACTTCCTAGAAGATTGAGTTGTGGAATTGTAAGTCCTTGCGAATTTCCTTGATTAAGGTTGCAAGACATGTAAAATGCCTTTTACGCTTTCCCACTGAACAGATGAGACAATCCATACATGTACATAAACTCGACCTAGTCTTCTCTCGGTTGTAAAGCTTTTCAAACAGGATTTTCCCGCTTTGAGGATCATGAACTCGGCAATAAGAACGATGACCCCACTTTTTAATGTATGAATTTAGATGACAGAAGGTTGACTACAATATATCTTGATTTGAAAGAAAGTTTAAAATTCTGCCTTAAACTATTTTGATTTTAATGCTGTAAAGAACACATCTTTAGGTAAGTCTTGGGTATGTGCGCACGTCGCAAATTCTTAATTTTGTGACGTAATATTAACTTCTGTTTCTTTTCTGGTTTGTAATGTAAGTTCAAGGTGTATTTTGTTGAACTTCTCTGGTAACTTAAAACCGAGAAGTGCTCTTTTTAGAAATTCTAGTGCCCCTTTCTGCCACCTAAGGTTAAGAACCTCAATGGCCACTAAGTTGCTATATAAAGGTAATCTGTGTTGTGCAAAAACGAGCGTGGTGACATACCACAAAGCAACATACTGTAACATGATAACCAACTGGACGAAGTTTGAGAAATTTTTTTATACTCCTTTTTCGGTGGAATCACCTTAATTCAGAATATACCTTTCAATTTTCTTGTGAGGTGATTTTCTGTAGCAGTAAACTCCAATAGAAACAAACAGCAGCAGGCTGAAGGCAACAGCAATCAGTAGGTATGTCTGTGTATTGTTATTATTGGTCTGTTGGTCCTTCACTGGAAGAAATAGAGAGAGAAATATCAACAGACAATGTAAATAAAATTACAGAAAAGACAAATCAATCATGTCATATAAAGACTTCAAATGAGTTCGAGGGTTAATAAATGTGTTTACTGAAAGCTGATTTTAATCCTTTCACTCCCACAATCAACTGCATGAGTACCATACATTACTTATATATGTTAGTTCTGAGAATTTGGTTTTCAATCAAACAATATCCCCTAGTCGATTTCTTTCTCCATTCCTATCACCTATCTGCTTGAAAATATTATCAAATGATAATTATATTGCCAAGAGAAATTACTTGTTGGTAAGAGTTAGGCTAAGGGTGTGGCTGAACATAACCAAGGTAGACAAAATAAAGCAAAAGTAAAGTTATTTAAAAGTAAAGTAGAACTTTATTTACACAGGGTAGCCCATTCAACTCTAAGGCTGGTCTCCATAGGGGCCCTGTATCTTAAGACTAAATTACGTACATTAAGAAATTTTCATGCAAACAAAATATAATTAATTTTATTCACGACTAATAGAAATTTTAGAACTACATTACATTAGCCTAGAACTACAAGGCAGAATCACATTTAACCCTAAAATAGAATAAAATCAACGTTAAGATAAAAAGAAATGTCTTGCTTGGTGGCAGAATGGTTGAATGTTTTCACTCTGCACAATGTTTAAAGGGAGTTTATTAAAAATTTCTGCGTCATGCACTGCCTGGTTTGCATTGGTCAAGTGTAGCACATCCTTTATGAAATGTTGTCCATGCCTCCCCCTCCTCTCGTTTTTTCATTTTGGCACAACGGTGAACAGGTATTGGGCAATCCACCAAGATTTGCTTTTTTTTGTGCAGTCCTCAAATGATATTTTACTTGAGCACTCATAACAGGAGATTTCTAAATGAACAGAAACTAGTCTTGTTCAGAGGTGTATAACTTGCGAAAAACATTAAATGGATTGAAAATTTGTTAAGAAATAAGTATAAGCGTTCTCTGGTAAAAAGTTTTTAAAAGACTAAGAACTTTCGACAGAGTGAACTGCTGTCTTCAACGGATAAAAAAGTGTGAAGAATAAAAGCGAAGTAATTTAAATATGTCGGGAAATTGATGCGCATGGAATTTTGTAAATGACGCATCTTGCCCCTGGAAGTACATCGACGAAACTAAAAGATCCTTTACTACTAGGTGAAAGGAACACATGAGGAACTTAAAGCATTGTACTAAAGGCTCAAATGTCGCAAAACATGCGTGGACTTTTAATCATGCTATTAACTTCAACAACTCTAAAATCATTGTCAAAGCGAACAACTGGAATAGACATTGGAGTCATGGCATACGGCAAAAACTGTTGGGGCGAACAATAATTTGTGCCCGCTCCCAAGACAATATCACATTCTCTTAAAGAAACACTATTTTTTCTTGGCATCTTTTCACATTCTTTTTAGCACATGTTCTCATCCTTTAATTTATGCAAATTTCCCGACCTATTTAAATTTCTTTGAAATTCGCTTTTATTCTTCACACTTTTTTATCCGTTGAAGACAGCAGTTCAGTCTGTCGAAAGCTCATAGTCTTTTTAAAACTTTTTACCAGAGAACACTTATACTTATTTCTTATCATGAATCCTCAGGTAACGGATCTTCTGTCAATATTTTTATGAAAATTTGTTGCTACTGACAACTCTTGCCCGCACACTGAAAGTAATGTCTTGCCGAGGATAGAACAGAGTGAACTGAGACATTTTTAGTTTATTTATCGTAAATTGGATGTTATGTATATACTTTACTAGCTATAGAGTTGTTAGTCTTAGGGCCGCCTGGGTTACGTTCGACGCCCCAGGATAGCTGGATAGGGATCCATATGGCATCCATACGTTTTCACTGTCATAATGATAATAATAATGATATTATTGTCAAGTAATAATAATTATTTTATTTAAGTCTTAAATCGATCTAGCTGATGAGCACTGGTTTTCGTATCGCAAAACGCTACAGAAAAACTGCTTTAGGTAACACTTTCACAGCCGAACACGCCCGCGTGAAACCACATCTTTTGTACCACTTGTGACGTCATCATTTTCAACAGTCCTAGACAACTTTGAAACTGACTTTTGCCGGGGGACGAGATATTTTAATCCAGACCCAGGTGAGGGCCATTTAGTAAAACAGGCCGGAGTATGACGCAAAAAAAAGTGTAACTTTGACCCGAAAATTGTAATCAAAATCTTGTGCCACTACCCGCCAGTACGGAAAATAATTCCACCATTCTGTGTTTTCTCGAAAGAACTAATTATAAACAGTGTTTATCTCCAAAATTTCCAAGTGTCAAAGAGCTAATGCCCAAAGCGGAACCCAAACCCTTGATCTTCAAATATCAAGTCAAGCTCATCATGTGAAATACTGGTAGGGAAAAACGGGTTAAGTTCGCTTAGAGATGATCGAGAACAAGGAGTTATTTCACGAACAGAAACCTTACCTGAGGCGAGAGTAGGCAAAGGATAGGAACAATGAAATCTTTTGATTTCGTAGCCTTCCGGTCGATCCACTATGATAACGTTCTCATACGTGACTGTGCTGTCTTTAGTGTAATTCTTTGTCATGCACCCATCAAATGGTACGTTAAACCAAATATGCGTCCCGTTGCCGTCCTTCCACTGACAATCCTTCGAGTCATCCAACAGAGAGGACTGTCTCTTTATTGAACTGTCATGCGCCAGGTACACAATCATCCGATCCCGGGCACACTCCACCGTTAAACCTAAGGATCGAGACCTTGCACCTTAAAAGCAAGAAAACTTTTACGCAGCTGGTTGGAAGTGGAATTGTACAATTTGGATGCTTATGAACTAGTTATTCGGACGATACTCTCTAAACTAGCTGTAGTCGACGGAATCGTTTAATCTAAGATCGGTGATTAAAGCGTAGAATCGTCAAAATAGGACAATAGAAGAAACTGGGGAAAAGAAAAGTTGTAACGACGGGAACACGGAAGAGTAAAGTAAGTCTACCGTACTACACTATATGCTGAGTGCACGTCCAAAATAGAATAATGACCGCGAAATATCTCCTAATACATAGCGGTTGAGGCCGTAGGCCGAGTTGGTGAAAATCCTTTGTAACTTTGACCCTAAAATTCTAATCAAAATCTTGTGCCACTACCCACTACTACTGAAAATAATTCCACCATTCTGTGTTTTCTCGAAAGAACTAATTATAAACAGTGTTTATCTCCAAAATTTCCAAGTGTCAAAGAGCTAATGCCCAAAGCGGAACCCAAACCCTTGATCTTCAAATATCAAGTCAAGCTCATCATGTGAAATACTGGTAGGGAAAAACGGGTTAAGTTCGCTTAGAGATGATCGAGAACAAGGAGTTATTTCACGAACAGAAACCTTACCTGAAGCGAGAGTAGGCAAAGGATAGGAACAATGAAATCTTTTGATTTCGTAGCCTTCCGGTCGATCCACTATGATAACGTTCTCATACGTGACTGTGCTGTCTTTAGTGTAATTCTTTGTCATGCACCTATCGAATGGTACGTTAAACCAAATATGCGTCCCGTTGCCGTCCTTCCACCGACAATCCTTCGAGTCATCCAACAGAGAGGACTGTCTCTTTATTGAACTGTCATGCGCCAGGTACACAATCATCCGATCCCGGGCACACTCCACCGTTAAACCCATGGATCGAGACCTTGCACCTTAAAAGCAAGAAAACTTTTACTAAGCTGATTGGAAGTGGAATTGTATTGCGTCAGATGTTAATTCTGGATGCATACTATGAACTAGTTATTCGGACGATACTCTCCAAATTAGCTGTAGTCGACGGAATCGTTTAATCAAAGATCGGTGATTAAGCGTAGAATCGTCAAAATAAGACAATAGAAGAAACTGGGGAAAAGAAAATTTGTAACGACGGGAACACGGAAGAGTAAAGTAAGTCTACCGTACTATACTATACCCTAAGTGCACGCCCCAAATAGAATAATGACCGCGAAATATCTCTTAATACATAGCGGTTGAGGCCGTAGGCTGAGTTGGTGAAAATTATGCAGGGGATATTTCGCAAGATTGAGGAGGATAATTGTTTCATTAGTTAGTAAAGCAAGGCTGGTAAGACTGCGTCTTTTCTCTTCGGAACATGGAATTACGTACACCCCAGGATATCTGTTTTGTGCGGTCTGTTGCAGTTTAAATTTGTTTTTGGTTTAAAATTATTTGACTTAATTTTTATCACCCTAATCTGAAATAAAAGAAAATAAAAGTCGAACTTGTTCAAAACATTTAGTTCGATGAATATTTTACCAGAGAACACTTATACTTATTTCTTATCATGAATCCTGGTAACGGATCTTCTGTCAATATTTTTATGAAAATTTGTTGTTACTGACAACTCTGTACTGCACTTGTAATAATAATAATAATAATAATAATAATGATGATGATGATGATGATGGCCCCCTCCGCTGGGAACGTAAACAGCAGTTCCCAGGATATGAAATTCGGCAGTATAACATCATCATCGATGTCTTAGGAGGGTGGTCCACAGAGGTAGACGAGGCT
The DNA here is from genome assembly GCA_948470475.1 of Galaxea fascicularis. Lineage (NCBI taxonomy): Eukaryota > Metazoa > Cnidaria > Anthozoa > Scleractinia > Euphylliidae > Galaxea > Galaxea fascicularis. The sequence goes on from OX419344.1 coordinate 19,426,292, forward strand.
ATGGAGGGAACTGATCGGGGCTCGAGGAGGGGAGATTCTACTCCGGATGCAGAGAGCCGTGATCTCGCACACTGTAAACATTGCCCGCACACTGAAAGTAATGTCTTGAGGATAGAACAGAGTGAACTGAGACATTTTTAGTTTATTTATCGTAAATTGGATGTTATGTATATACTTTACTAGCTATAGAGTTGTTAGTCTTAGGGCCGCCTGGGTTACGTTCGACGCCCTAGGATGGCTGGATAGGGATCCATATGGCATCCATACGTTTTCTCTGTCATAATGATAATAATAATAATAATGATATTATTGTCAAGTAATAATAATTATTTTATTTAAGTCTTAAATCTATCTAGCTGAGCACTGGTTTTCGTATCGCAAAACGCTACAGAAAAACTGCTTTAGGTAACACTTTCACAGCCGAAAACGCCCGCGTGAAACCACATCTTTTGTACCACTTGTGACGTCATCATTTTCAACAGTCCTAGACAACTTTAAAACTGACTTTTGCCGGGGGACGAGATATTTTAATCCAGACCCAGGTGAGGGCCATTTAGTAAAACAGGCCGGAGTATGACGCAAAAAAAAAGTGTAACTTTGACCCGAAAATTGTAATCAAAATCTTGTGCCACTACCCGCCAGTACGGAAAATAATTCCACCATTCTGTGTTTTCTCGAGAGAACTAATTATAAACGGTGTTTATCTCCAAAATTTCCAAGTGTCAAAGAGCTAATGCCCAAAGCGGAACCCAAACCCTTGATCTTCAAATATCAAGTCAAGCTCATCATGTGAAATACTGGTAGGGAAAAACGGGTTAAGTTCGCTTAGAGATGATCGAGAATAAGGAGTTATTTCACGAACAGAAACCTTACCTGAGGCGAGAGTAGGCAAAGGATAGGAACAATGAAATCTTTTGATTTCGTAGCCTTCCT
>OX419344.1:19432224-19442224 GCA_948470475.1 Galaxea fascicularis
GTAAGATAAGGTGCAAAGGAACAAGCAAAATTAACGAGAATATTACAAAGCGCAAAAATCCGAAATTGTTTCTTTTGTTCATAATTTATAAAGAAATTTGAAACATTTTTTTCCTTTCCCTTACCAAACCAAAAGTATGGGAATGATATGGGAAAGTTTGGGCCATATCTGACCCATATATGGGAATGGCATGGGAAGGTTAGATGATGATATGGAACTGGTATGGTGCCATATTTTGCCAAATTTTAAGCTATGGGAAGTACATGGGAAGAAAACCTGACGCTACCCATTATATGGGAGAACTATGGGAATAAGTTTCCCATACCTGCCCCATAACAATGAAACATTTCCTTCATATTCTTTATCTATGGGAATTATATGGGATATCCACATGTACTGTTCCATAGATTACCCATACCAGCTGACAGGGGTTAAATATGCCTCATACATTTTCCACAGTAGTAATTCTATGGGAACTGTGTGGGATAAGCACTCTTTGTAACTGAACTCTTGGAGTTCTTGTTGCCCATAGATTTTCCATACAATAATGCTATGGGAAATCTGTGGGTATAAAATATCTTTTATCTTTCTTACCCCTGATGACAATAAGAAATGAAACAAGATGCCCACACACTGTCAAGACTTGACAGGATAATTTTATTGCCCCAAAAAATCTCCACCTTGTATGAATTCCTTTAGAGCAAACACAAGAAGCATTCTGAAAACATCCAGTCTTGTACGGTGTCGCGTGCTGTATGATTCGCAGAGCACGAGACTCACCGAAGAGAACATTTCTGGCCCAACTTCTTGGGAAACAAACATAATAATTACACTTTATGTATTTTGAGTAAAACTTAACATAAGGTATCTCAAGTTAACAAGAACGGTTTGAACAGCAATACTCAATCTGGTATATTTAGTGACTTTGATAGATGAGTACAATCCATACGTACAAATTTCTTTCTGAGCAAGAGATAAACATACCGTAAATGGCTGGGATGGAATTTTTTTTCAATCAGCGTCTACTGTTATGATGAAAAATTTTATCCGTTTACTGTTGCATGAAAAAATTAAACAACAAAGCTTAGACCAGATTGTATCTTTATTCCTTAATGGTACAGGTGAAACTGGAAATATATATACCATATTCCCTGAATTAATAGCTGTCCCACTTTTTAAAATAATTTCTCTTTTAACACTTTAAAATTTGCCTCAAATAATTGCCTCCCTTTAACAATTGTCCCCTTTTAGAGCAGTTAAAACTGTCCAAATGGTCATCACCTGACACCGTCCAAATAATGGCCACAATGTGGCTTGCCTATTATTTGCCTATTATCGTTCATATGTGTTACGCATATGTGCGAAATCTAACATGTCCAGTTCGTCTTCGCTCAATCTTGGGTTATCTTTGTCTTCCAATTCAATACCTGAATTATCCATGTCTGGCATTTGCTCGTTGCTGCAGAAGACGTGTTTGTGGTCTCGGCTTAAAGTACTTCATCAATGGTGTAACCGGTTCACATGGCTGTTCGCAAAACATTTTTTTAACACCCAATTCACATTTATTAAAGCCATTACAAGCAACAGTTGGCAATCGGTTTACTTTTTGGAGGTTTTCTTTTCGTCTCCTTGCAGCGGGAAATTGATATGGATTAGAATGACGCATGTATTCTCGGTCACGGCCTCTTCGTTTTCGTATAAGCTCCGTCTTGTCCGCCATTTGCAATTTCGTTCCCAGAGTCAGAAGCATGTGGAGTTCGCGTGCGTAGTCCATTTCGGCGCCAGGCCTTACCGAACCTTACCACGTGATATTTTTATACCAATAGCGTGAATGCTTCAAATCAGCGCGTCCTTTTGAAATTTTCTCATTCCAGTATGGTGGCCCACTGTTCTCATAAGGAAAAAAAGTCAAAATGTTATAACAAACTGAAAATTTTAGAAATAATGTCAAAATAAATAAAAACAAAATGTAATTTTCTCGTTTTAAACATATATAGATTAAAAAAAACAGCTTGAAAATAAACTAAAGAAACTGTTATGAATTTAAAAAAAAGTGATAAAAATAAATCGGAAAAACATACATGTACACTGAATGCAAATAGAACATATTATTTCAAATGGACATTGAAAACAACAGTAAATTCTCAAACCCAAAAATCAAAATAAAAAATGGATATCCTTGTGAAATAACTATGAGAACACTGGTCCACACACTGGCCCATCGTTCTCATAGCGTTTCAAAATTCAATTTAAGTTTTGTTCGACTGGCCCATTGTTATCATAGCCCGCAACACCTAAGGTCAGTGGTTTCCTCATTTTCAAAATGGCGGCTCGCTTCCGTAGCTCGGTATGGGAGAAGGACGAGCAATCGAGGAGCTCACCTTTTCTTCTCGGTGACTTTTGGAGAATTCAATAAGATTGCACTCGCCTCCTAAAAAGACTACAATAACATGTGGATCTTGGCCCAGTACCCAAAGTACTGCCCTGGACCTTCCATCTTTCTTGGCCTCCTCTTTTTTAGTGTCATAAAGAATCTCCTACTTAGTGTGGGCTGACTCCACGCATATACAGGGTAGCCCCGAGTAGCAAAATCTAGTATTTCTTGTCTAGAATAATTTGCTAAAACATAGCACTTAAGATCGCTCCTCGATTGCTCGTCCTTCTCCCACTTTTTTTTTTAATTCATAACAGTTTCTTTAGTTTATTTTCAAGCTGTTTTTTTTAATCTATATATGTTTAAAACGAGAAAATTACATTTTGTTTTTATTTATTTTGACATTATTTCTAAAATTTTCAGTTTGTTATAACATTTTGACTTTTTTTCCTTATGAGAACAGTGGGCCACCATATTCCAGCGAGCGATTCCAGCGTGGAATTCATCGATTTCAGCAAGTCTTTTTCGAAAATACATTCCAGAGTGAGTTTTCTGTTTTATTCGGTGTTGCTATTTCATTGAAATACGACTGATGACTGCACGAAACTCAAGGAAAAGAAGTGTCCCAGCACGTCTTAGAGAAGGTAAGCCTAAGTGATTCATAGGATAGCATGACACATCACGTTTGCACATGTAACTTGTGTTGAGATTTTTTCAGAAATTTTGAGTCTTTCTTCACAACAGGATGAAATCTTTTATCTACTGAAAGGCCTAGGACTGAGGTACTACACTGTATCTATCACCTGTAAGCTTTGTTTCCTAAAAGGGCAAGCTTAGTCAACTCTAAACGCTACAAAGACTAAATTTAAGCTTAAATACTCTATCTGATACACTTGAACTCTCCAGTGATAATTTCCACACAAGTTTCCTCTGTGAAATCACCTGGAATATATATATCGATGAATATCTAACATGGCATTCCCACATTAATCGTAGCTATAACAAAATTCTCGATTCTGATTGATTCTGCGCGCGCCTATTTGTCGCGTAATTGGTGCGCGATCACGTGGGTGTCCAATTACAGGTATCCAATTTCAACTTTTTGTAATTGGATACCTGTAATTGGACACCCACGCCATTCACGCGTCAATTACGTGCACTTTAATGGCTTCCTTCATAATGTTTTCCCACTGTTTGTAAGACTGCTGGAACATACCCCTGACTTTTTCATCCAAAGGAGGTTTTCAAAATCTTCTTAATCTCGAAATTTGTTATAGATACGATTAATTAGTAATTGGACCTCGTGTCGTACAATTCAGGGAGTAATCGTGCTCGTAATTTCAAATCTGACTCGCGCTGCGCACTCGTCCGATTTTGAAATTACTCGCCCGATTACTCCCTGAATTGTACTCCACTCGGTCCAATTACTATTACAAATAAGCTGTATAAAAAGATCGCTTCAGCAATTGGAGCCTAAGTGAGTTTAGCCATTTGTGCCTCACTCAGCCATCTTGCACAGCATATAAGCTTACAACTCACTTGTTCAACCTGTCTTTGATTTCTGCAGCCTAGTCTGGAGTAACTGTGGCAAAACAATATCAAGCAAGCTACAAAACCGTGCTGCACGAGTAATAACTTCATCGAGCTATGAGTATGACGTTGATTCCTTGTCTTACCAAATCAGCTTGCATGCAATTTCAATGTCAAATCTAGAAAGCCCTAATGGTTTTCAAGTCTTTAAACGGTCTGGTTCCCGAATATCTCACGTCTAAATTTTTAACACAAAATGAATCAAACTATTAACTGAAGGACTCGGTTAACTTGTTGTTCCTTTTCCAAGAACTAACTATATGAAAAATAGTTTTAGTTACGGCAGCACAACTCTTTGGAACAGCTTACCCTGTAATATTTAAGAGAGTCTGGTTTAATAAATCAATTTGAACGCTTACTCTATCATAATTTTCAAACACACGGCTTTTATGGAAATCAAGTGTATAAGTAACATATTGTTGTAAGTTAGTATAGTATTAGGATTAGGATTTTAGGTTTTTAGAATCTTGGACATCTTATTGGAATTTATTGTACCTGATGATTTTTACTGTGTATAAAATAAGTCTTAATAATTTGTTTAAGTAAAACCTAGAAACCATGCAATAGCCTTACATGTAAAATGGTCACTGCAACGTTTGAGGGTGAGGGAATTTGTCAAGTAACAAGAAGTTTTGACTGTTAATATCGTTGATTGTTAAAGAAATTCAGTGGTCATCTTTGTACAGCAATAAAGATTGTGTGAAGAATAAGAACTGTCTGGATCTGCACTTATTGATAACAATGTACTATATGAGGCTTTCTGCACTTGACAGATGGTACAAAATTTATTAAAATAGGGGTTAGAGCCTTTCAGCCAATTTACCTGCATGAGTGAAGTGTCTTATAGGGGCAAGGCCGTGTGTGAATTATGGGTACAGTTGTACTTGTTTCACTGAAGTTGTATCCCATAGCTTTCCCATATGTTGTGGAATAATTCCTGGATCATGTATGGTATTGGTATGGCCAGGACTTGAAATCAACAGTACCCATAGCAGTCCCATAGAGGAGAATCGATGATTATATGGGATTGGTATGGGACTGGTGCATATCATTCCCTGGATGTATGTCATGGGGAATATATGGAACTTTACGAAATACGTAGTGATCCCATAGAGACAAGTCAGTCAACACATGGGATTGGTATGGGACTATCCCACATCATCCCCATACCAGATCCTAAGGAGAATATATGGAACTTTACGAAATACGTAGCAATCCCATAGCCAAAGACAATACAATGGTGCTGAATGAAGACAGTCACTATTTATGGGTTTGATATGGGAGGCAAGAACCCATATCAAAGTAATATAACACCCACATGTGGGCCATAGGTTATCCCATACCATTTCCATATTTGGACCATGTATGTCCCATATCACCAGCTATTGTTACACTGGTCATCACCGCAACAAACTATCCTATCACTGGCTGGTTTGCATTGGTCAAGTGTAGCACATCCTTTATGAAATGTTGTCCATGCCTCCCCCTCCTCTCGTTTTTTCATTTTGGCACAACGGTGGACAGGTATTGGGCAATCCACCACGGTTTGCTTTTTTGTGCAGTCTTCAAATGATATTTTACTTGAGCACTCATAACAGGAGATTTCTAAATGAACAGAAACTAGTCTTGTTCAGAGGTGTATAACTTGCGAAAAACATTAAATGGATTGAAAATTTGTTAAGAAATAAGTATAAGCGTTCTCTGGTGAAAAGTTTTAAAAAGACTATGAGCTTTCGACAGAGTGAACTGCTGTCTTCAACGGATAAAAAAGTGTGAAGAATAAAGGCGAAAGAAATTTAAATATGTCGGGAAATTGATGCGCATGGAATTTTGTAAATGACGCATCTTGCCTCTGGAAGTACATCGACGAAACTAAAAGATCCTTTACTACTAGGTGAAAGGAACACATGAGGAACTTAAAGCATTGTACTAAAGGCTCAAATGTCGCAAAACATGCGTGGACTTTTAATCATGCTATTAACTTCAACAACTCTAAAATCATTGTCAAAGCGAACAACTGGAATAGAAAGACAATGGAGTCATGGCATACGGCAAAAACTGTTGGGGCGGACAATAATTTGTGCCCGCTCCCAAGACAATATCACATTCTCTTAAAGAAAAACTACTTTTTCTTGGCATCTTTTCACATTCTTTTTAGCACATGTTCTTACCTTTAATTTATGCAAATTTACCGACAGTTAAATTTCTTTGAAATTCGCTTTTATTCTTCACACTTTTTTATCCGTTGAAGACAGCAGTTCAGTCTGTCGAAAGCTCATAGTCTTTTTAAAACTTTTTACCAGAGAGCACTTATACTTATTTCTTATCATGAATCCTGGTAACGGATCTTCTGTCAATATTTGTATGAAAATTTGTTGTTACTGACAACTCTGCACTGCACTTGTAATAATAATAATAATAATAATAATAATAATAATAATAATAATAATAATAATAAGTAATATTGTAAGTTTTAAATCGATCTAGCTGAGCACTGGTTTTCGTATCGCAAAACGCTACAGAAAAACTGCTTTAGGTAACACTTTCACAGCCGAACACGCCCGCGTGAAACCACATCTTTTGTACCACTTGTGACGTCATCATTTTCAACGGTCCTAGACAACTTTGAAACTGACTTTTGCCGGGGGACGAGATATTTTAATCCAGACCCAGGTGAGGGCCATTTAGTAAAACAGGCCGGAGTATGACGCAAAAAACGTGTAACTTTGACCCGAAAATTGTAATCAAAATCTTGTGCCACTACCCACTAGTACGGAAAATAATTCCACCATTCTGTGTCTTCTGGAGAGAACTAATTATAAACGGTGTTTATCTGCGAACCACCACCATTCTGTGCCTCTGGAGAGAACTAATTATAAACGGTGTTTATCTGCGAAATTTCCAAGTGTCAAAGAGCTAATGCCCAAAGCGGAACCCAAACCCTTGATCTTCAAATATCAAGTCAAGCTCATCATGTGAAATACTGGTAGGGAAAAACGGGTTAAGTTCGCTTAGAGATGATCGAGAACAATGAGTTATTTCACGAACAGAAACCTTACCTGAGGCGAGAATAGGCAAAGGATAGGAACAATGAAATCTTTTGGTTTCTTTGCCTTCCTGTCGATGCACTATGATAGCGTTCTCATACGTGACTGTGCTGTCTTTAGTGTATTTCTTTGTCATACACCCATCAAATGGTACGTTAAACCAAACATGCGTCTTGTTGCCGTCCTTCCACTGACAATCCTTCGATTCATCCAACAGAGTGATCTTCTTCATTGAACTGTCATGCGCCAGGTACACAATCATCCGCTCCAGGGTACACTTCCCCGTTAAACCTAAGGATCGAGACCTTGCACCTTAAAAGCAAGAAAACTTTTGTCAAGCTGATTGGAAGGGGAATTGTAAAATTTGGATGCATATGAACTAGTTATTCGGACGAGACTCTCCAAATTAGCTGTAGTCGACGGAATCGTTTAATCAAAGATCGGTGATTAAAGCGTAGAATGGTCAAAATAGGACAATAGAAGAAACTGGGGAAGAGAACAGTTGTAACGAAGGGAACACGGAAGAGTAAAGTAAGTCTACCGTACTATACTATATGCTGAGTGCACGTCCAAAATAGAATAATGACCGCGAAATATCTCCTAGTACATAGCAGTTGAGGCCGTAGGCCGAGTTGGTGAAAATCCTTTATAACTTTGACCCGAAAATTCTAATCAAAATCTTGTGCCACTACCCACTACTACTGAAAATAATCCACCATTCTGTGTTTTCTCGAGAGAACTAATTATAAACGGTGTTTATCTGCGAAATTTCCAAGTGTCAAAGAGCTAATGCCCAAAGCGGAACCCAAACCCTTGATCTTCAAGTATCAAGTCAAGCTCATCATGTGAAATACTGGTAGGGAAAAACGGGTTAAGTTCGCTTAGAGATGATCGAGAATAAGGAGTTATTTCACGAACAGAAACCTTACCTGAGGCGAGAGTAGGCAAAGGATAGGAACAATGAAATCTTTTGGTTTCTTTGCCTTCCTGTCGATGCACTATGATAGCGTTCTCATACGTGACTGTGCTGTCTTTAGTGTAATTCTTTGTCATGCACCCATGAAATGGTACGTTAAACCAAACATGCGTCCTGTTGTCGTTCTCCCACCGACAATTCTTCGAGTCATCCAACAGAGAGGTATATTTCTTTATTGAATTGTCATACGCCAGGTACAAAATCATCCGATCCGGGGCACACTCCACCGTTAAACTCAAGGATCGAGACCTTGCACCTTAAAAGCAAGAAAACTTTTACGAAGCTGATTGGAAGTGGAATTGCATTGTGTCAGATGTTAAATCTGGATGCATATGAACTAGTTATTCGGACGATACTCTCCAAATTAGCTGTAGTCGACGGAATCGTTTAATCAAAGATCGGTGATTAAAGTGTAGAATCGTCAAAATAGGACAATAGAAGAAACTGGGGAAAAGAAAAATTGTAACGATGGGAACACGGAAGAGTAAAGTAAGTCTACCGTACTATACTATATGCTGAGTGCACGTCCAAAATAGAATAATGACCGCGAAATATCTCCTAATACATAGCGGTTGAGGCCGTGGGCCGAGTTGGTGAAAATCATGCAGGGGATATTTTGCAAGATTGAGGAGGATAATTGTTTCATTACTTAGTAAAGCAAGGCTGGTAAAACTGCGTCTTTTCTCTTTGGAACACGGATTTACGTACACCCCAGGATATCTGTTTTGTGCGGTCTGTTGCAGTTTAAATTTGTTTTTGGTTTAAAATTATTTGAACCTCTTTAATTTTTGTCACCCTAATCTGAAATAAAGGAAAATAAAAATCGACCTGGTTCAAAACATTTACTTCGAGGAATATTTATTGCGCGCCCTGGCTATATTTGAAAACCATAACAATGTGTTGAATAACAAATGAACAGCAATGATAAGGCACTTGATGAAACCATGGTAACGATAAGGTACATCCCTCATGGTGAAACGGAAGTGGCAGTACAGAATTCAGGTATGGGGCAAACATCAGCCAATTGTACAGTTTCGCCTTACCTTGAACGGCGTAGCACATTCGCAGGAGGAAAAGCAGCAAAATTGGAACCATCTGGGGGAAAAAGGCCAGGAAACAATTTTAATTTGCGACGTTAATTGTTTGTTGAGTAGCTTAGTGATCTAGTGGTTGTGATTGGCCCAATTTATACTAGAGACGGATAATCCGTCTGGACGAATTATCCCTCTGGTCGTTTAATCCATCCAGTATAAATACGGGATGAACTGTAAAGCACAGTATTAGTTCGTCTCATAGTTCGTCCCGTTTATACTGGACTGATTATGCAAGTCGCAAGAAACTGGTACTTCGTTTATGCGAACCCATTTTGTATCCTACTGCTAAGAGACCACTGGCTTTATGTAACGAGGTGTTGATTCCGGCATCTAAGTTCGCCTGTCGCTGCATTTATACACACAGACGGATTATCCGTCCTGACGGATTAACCACCTTAGTTTGTCTGCCAAGACGAACTAAACAGATAGTTCGTCTTGACGGATAATCCGTCCTTTGCCCGTATTTATACACGGACGGATTATCAGACGAGCTACAAATTGAAATTCTTGCTCAAGTTCGTCCAGAAGGATTATCCGTCTCTAGTATAAATTGGGCCATTGTTGTTGTTGTTGTTGTTTTTATTTTAAATCAACAGCTGGAGAACAGCTTTGTCTTGCATCCTTCTTTGCACAAAAAAGGAATTTCAAACTAGCTCCTTTAATTTTCGTCCATACAATATTAAACATAACATTAATGTTTTGCAATGCGTGCGCTCGTCACCACCATTAAATAAACTGGCAAAATTTTACGATGACGAACCTTAGCGTATTCATTCACAAAATTATCTCAACAAACATTCGCGCACAAAAATTTGAAATGTTGAAATCATCATCAAAATGAACATTAGTAAGAAATTCATGAATTAAGATTTGACAATAATAAATATATTTAAAAATTTTGCAAGCCACTGAAGAATTC